>VZRL01006204.1:29120-42644 GCA_013397895.1 Origma solitaria | reverse complement strand
ATCCCGGGGGAATGCTGCAGAGTGGGGGGGGGGGGGTGGGGGGCGGCGGGGGGGCTCTGGATTTTGGGAATCCACGTCCTGCTGCGGCCGGAGCGGGGTCAGGCGTTCTCCCAGAAGAAGGTGTTGCAGGCCACGGTCAGGGCGGCCACCAGGACCACGAATTCCTGGAAATCCACCTCCCCGTCGCCGTTCTCATCCAGGTCCTGCATGATTTTCTCCACGGCCCCCGCGTCCTTCTGGGCCTGGGGAGGCACAGGGTGAACCCCGGGGGTGGGCAGCCGCTGTCCCCCCGGGGAGGGGGGGNGCTGTCCCCCAGGGAAGGGGGGAAAGGGAGACCCCCAGGCCCCGGACGGGTCCCAGTTACCTCCAGGAAACATCCCAGCTCGCTCTGCAGCAGCTCCTTCAGCTCCTTCTTGCTCAGCTTGTACTTGTCGCCTTCCTTGCCCGAGTAGTGGTGGAAGACGTTGATGAGGGTCTCCATGGCCCCTTCCAGCTGCGATCCCATGGCTGCGGCTGCGGGACCCCCGGCACGTCACCTGCCAGCCCCCCCGACTCACTGCCACCCCCCAATGTCACCACCCCCTGCTGGGCAGCACTGGGGGATCTGGGGGGTCCCGCTGCCCCCAGGGCTGGGCGGGGGGCTCTGGGCGGGGGTTTTGGGGGGGGACAGAGGCACCTGTGCTCACCTGAGCTCCCGTGCTCCGAGTGCGCCTGCCCGGGCCGGCCGGGCACGTTAAATAAGCTCCAAGCCCCCTCCCTCCGGGAGGATCCGATACCGGGGCTGGACAGCCCGGCTGGCACCGCCGGCCACCCCCGCGGGGGCCGGGCCTGGGGGGCACAGCCCCGGGGTGGCCCCGGGCAGCACCTGCAGACCCCGCGGGCAGGGCCGGGGTGACAGCGACACTTCAGGGGGCTCCCCGTGCCCGGCCTCGTGTGCCCCTCCCCACCCCGGGCACGACTGGGGACGCGGAGGATGTGGGGGGCACCGGGAGGGCTGCGACGGGCACCGGGGTCCCTCGCTGGGGACAATCCCCGGGGACCCCCAGGTGACCGAGGTGGCCACGCCGTGACCCCGCGGTGTCACCGCCGGCATCCCCCATCTGTCAGCGCCGCGGGGCCGCATCCCGGGGCCGCATCGCTGCCCGGCCCCGCTCCCGCCGCTGATAAAGGTATCCGGTGTCCTCGGCCCCGCCACGGGAGCCAGCGCGGCCCGGGGGGAGCCGCGGGGGCTATCGGGTGACTCCGCGGGCCCCCCGCGCGCTCAAAGGCCTCTTGTCCGGCTGAAAAGGCCCCACAATCCCGGGCCGGACGTTGCTCCAGCAACGCCTCGGCCAAGAAACCGGATTCCGAGCTGGCCGGGGCGATGCTGATAATCCCGCGGATCCCGTTACGGCCCCGGATCCGCGCCGGCCGGACCCCCGTGGCCTCCGCGGCTCCGGCATCCCCGGGGAGCTCGGCCCCAAAATTCCTCAGTCCCCAAAATTCCTCACTCCCCCTCTTCGGGACCCCTCCCCAGAATTTGGGACACCCCCCTCCCCAAAATGGAGCTGCATTTTCGCAAGAGCCGGGAGGTGCCGGGCTCTCCATCCCGGATTCCAGCCCTAATTTGGGGCTAATTATATCCTGTTCCCATCTCCCGCACTTCCTGTGCTTGGGAAAGGCCGAGGATGGGCCCTGCTCGGGGACCCCAAAACTGCCGCTCCTGTGGGGCAGCTGCCCCCCAGTGCCCTGGGAATGGTGGGCTGGGGGGGCCTGGATGGAAGAGGGGTCCCAGCTGGGATTGGGGGTCCCAGATGGAAGTGAGGATCCCAAACGGCAGCTCAGGACACAGCTCCCGTCTGTGGTGTGGGGCAGGGAGGGGGGCCCGGGGCTCCAGGAGGGGGCAGGGGACAGGGCAGGACCCCGCGGCACTCACTCGCTGTGTCCCTGTCCCCGGCGCGGCTCGGAGGGGCAGGAGGATTCCGGGAAAGCCCTGCAGAGTCCCTGCGACAGCAGCTGCTGGTGACAGGGACAGGCATTGCCCAAAAATATCCCAAGAGCACTCCCTGGGCCAGGGACAGAGGGGACAGAGGGGACAGAGCCAGGACCGCGGGACACCGGCACGGCCGCGGTGTCCGAGCGCTCCTGAGGGCCCCGGGGGGACACTCCCGGACCCCAAACCCTTTGGGAGAGCAGGACCGAGCGGGACCGAGGTGGCGCGGGGTGAACCCCAGCACTGGGGGGTCCCGAGGGGTCCCGGGGGGTCCCGGACAGAGCTCGGCCGGCTGGCACAGCCCCAGGACTCTTTCCAGAGCGAGGGACATGCCAGGAGCTTTACACACAGCTTGGAACAGGTTCCAGCCTCCGCGGCTCCCCTGCT
This sequence comes from Origma solitaria, assembly GCA_013397895.1. Lineage (NCBI taxonomy): Eukaryota > Metazoa > Chordata > Aves > Passeriformes > Acanthizidae > Origma > Origma solitaria. The sequence continues at coordinate 40,285 of VZRL01006204.1, read as the reverse complement.
CCGCTCCGACCCAGCCAAACCAGTTGCTCCAGTTCCCGCGCGGGGCTGGGCCCATCTTGTCTCCCCGTCCCATCCCGGGCTCTGCAGAGCCTTCTCCATCCCGCGTTCGGCGGGGGCGGAGCTGCGGTGGCCGGGCTGGGGACACCGCGGTGGCTCTGGGCACCTGCTCTGCCCCACGGTCCCCTCCGACGAGGCTCCATGGGGCCAGCAGGGGCCACTGCAGGGCTGGGCGCTGTGGTGGCCACGGTGGCCATCCCTGCTCGGGGTCCCCAACCCATACAGGTTGGGGTCAACCCCAGGAGCAGGGCATGGAAGTGGACACCGACCCCCGGGGATGCACATGGTCACCCTGCCACATGGGGTCCTGTGGTCCTCTATGGCCCTGTCCCTGTCCCTGTCCCTATATGGTCCCTGTCCCTATATGGTCCCTGTCCCTATATGGTCCCTGTTCCTATATGGTCCCTGTCCCTATAAGGTCCCTGTCCCTATATGGTTGCTGTCCCTATAAGGTCCCTGTTCCTATAAGGTCCCTGTCCCTATAAGGCCCTTGCCCCTATAAGGTCCCTGTCCTTATTTGGCCGCTGCCCCTATATGATCTCTGTCCCTATATGGCTGCTGTCCCTATATGGTCCCTGTCCCTATAAAGTCTCTGTCCCTGTACGGTCCCTGTCCTGATGTGGCCCCTGTCCCTATATGGCCCCTGCCCCTATAAGGTCCATGTCCCTATACGGTCCCTGTCCCTATATGGCCCCTGTCCTATATGGTCCCTGTCCCTATATGGTCCCTATTCCTATACCATCTCTTTCCCTATACAATCCCTGGCCCTACACAGTCCCCATCCCTGTCCCTAGATGACCCCAGTCCCTCTGTGCTCCCAGTCCCGCTGTGGTTCCCTGCTGGCCCCGCTGGGGTCCCCAAGGCCATGTCACTGCTCCGTGCCTGTCCCCAAGGGATCCCAGGGTCGTGCCTTTCCCGTGCCCCTCTCCTGCCACGGGCCCCTGCAGCACCTGCCCCTTCTTCACCCCATCCCTGCTCCCCGAATTCCAGGGCCGGGGAGTCACGGGCCCGCCTGGCTCCGGGGCCGGTGATTCACCCCAAACCTGTCCCCGGCCCTGCCGGGCCTGACTCACGCCGCGGTTTCCCAAGAGCCCATCTCGGTGTCCTGACGTGGGGCTCGGCCGACGTCCCATCCCTGTCCCCCCGTCATCCCCGGGCCGGATGGGGCTGCAGGAAGGCAATTCCTGCCCCGTGAGCTGGGGTGACACCTGTGGGGTGGGGACAGGGCCACCCCAAGCCCGTGGAGAGGTGGAGTGAGTGTGTCAGGGCTCAGCACAAACCGGGCTGGTGACAGGGACAGTGCCGGGGACTTCCCTGTCCTCGGTCCCCAAACACCACGGGGTCTTTGGGACCCCAAATTCCTGTGTGTTGCCCTGGGGGGGCTGCTGCCTCCAGCCTTGCTCCTTGTCACACCTGGGGGTGAGGTTGGGGACATCGGGGACAGTCCTGGGACCGTGTCTGGGGTCCCCTCGGGGTGTCGGCTGTGGCTCGGGGTCCCCGTGGGAATGTCGGTGCCACCGGGAGCTGCTCCATCTCCCCGGTGGAAACATGCCAGGGCTGCCATGTTATAAATACCCACTGATTAAAGGGGAGCGCTCGGGCCGTCCCAACCCCCTAATTAATTTGAATTAATTAATTTTTACAGAGCCCACTATTAATAGGGATGATGTCAGCGGGCGGCTGAGTCACAACTCTCACTCGGTGCGGGTCGAGCCGGGCCCTGGGTCGGTGGCACCGCTGGGGCCGGGCCGGGAAGTGACAGGGAAGTGACAGGAATGTGACAGGGATGTGACAGGGGTGTGACAGGGATGTGACAGGGATGGGAACGGGGCGCTGGGGTCACTGGGGGGTGACATCTGCCCTGTGTCCCCGGAACAGAGCTCGAAGTTTGGATTCAATCATCTCGGAGGTCTCTTCCAACCTGAATGATGCTGAGAGTGATTCTCTGGATGGTTCTGTGCTTGGTTTTTTCTGTGCACGGTTCTGTGCCAGGCCCGGTTCTGTGCCCGGTCCGGTTCTGTGCCAGGCCCGGTTCTGTGCCCGGTCCGGTTCTGTGCCAGGTCCGGTTCTGTGCTCGGTCCGGTTCTGTGCCAGGCCCGGTTCTGTTCCCGGTCCGGTTCTGTGCCCGGTCCGGTTCTGTGCCGGGTCCGGTTCTGTGCTCGGTCCGGTTCTGTGCCAGGCCCGGTTCTGTGCCGGGTCCGGTTCTGTGCCGGGTCCGGTTCTGTGCCCGGTCCGGTTCTGTGCCGGGTCCGATTCTGTGCCCGGTCCGGTTCTGTGCCAGGCCCGGCCGATGCCCAAACCCGGGGGATTCTCTGCCCGCGGCCCCGTCCCGTCCCCACCGGGGCTCCCCCGGCGGCGCCGCGGCGAGTTCAGCCCGAGCTTGGTCCGGTGCCCGGCGGGGAGGGAGCAGAGGACGGAGGGGCGGCCGGAGGGAGGGACGGACGGACGGACGGACGGACTGACGGACGGCGGCGCCCGGGCGGTGTCTGCGCGTCCGTCCGGCCGCACCAGGAAACCCAACACCGGCGCGGGGGGGACAAAGGCTGCGCTGTCCCCTCCTGCGGCGCGGGTATAAAACCTCCCCAAACCTCCCCAAACCTCCCGAACCCCCCGAAACCTCCCGGGGGCCGCGACCTGCCCGCAGCGAGGGGGTAAGTGAGGCATCGCTGCTGCAGCTCCGGCCCGGCCCCGCAGTGGCGCTGGGGACCCCTGATGTCCCCCCGTCCCTGCCCCGTGTCCCCCATCCCGGCTGCTGGCCCGGGTGGCGGCGGCGTCACCACCGGGACCTGCTCGCCCTGGCCGCGGTCCTGCACAAGCCCCGGGACCCTCCGGAGCTGAGCCTGCGCGGGGCTGGGGAGGGGGCGAGGGTCCTCCCTCTACCTCAGACCCCCTCGGGGCTCCTGTCCCTGCAGCCCCGGGCCAGCGGCGTGTCCGGAGCCATGGCCACGGCCGAGCTGACCGAGCTGGAGATGGCCATCGAGCGCATCGTCACCGTGTTCTGCACCTTCGCGGCCAAGGAGGGCAGGAAGGGGACGCTGACGGCCGGCGAGTTCAAGGAGCTGGTGCGGCTGCAACTGCCCAACCTCATGAAGGTGAGGGGGGGAGCAGCACCACAGGACCCCCCCCGTGTCCCCCCGTGGCTCCCTGAACCAGAGGGCTGCTCCCGATCACCCGAGATTTGTGGTTGGAACCAGTCCCTGCTCCCCCATCCCATCCCGGGCTCTGGGGACTGGGAAGCGGCCGAGCCTTCCATCCCATCCCATCCCATCCCATCCCATCCCATCCCATCCCATCCCATCCCATCCCATCCCATCCCATCCCATCCCATCCCATCCCATCCCATCCCATCCCATCCCATCCCGGGCTCTGGGGCCCGGGAAGCGGCCGAGCCTGCCGTGTCCCCCGCACAGGACGTGCCCTCTCTGGAGGAGAAGATGAGCGAGCTGGACGTGAACAACGACGAGGAGCTGAGGTTCGGCGAGTACTGGCGGCTGATCGGGGAGCTGGCCAAGGCCATGCGCAAGGAGAAAGCGGGGAAGAAGTGACGGGGCCGCCAGCGAGACTCGGCCGACGTGGGGCAAATAAAAGAGGTTTCCCCGAGCCTGAGCATCGCTGCTGTTCTTGGGGGGGGTCCTGATTTGGGCCCCCATGTCCTCTGGGATGGGAGCGGCGCACCCCCGGGGGGTGGGTTGGGGTCCCCCCGTGGCTCTGGGCACTCTGCGATGGATGGGGCCATTCCCAAATTGCCCTTGCGCTCGTCTGGCTGTGGGGTGCCACCCTGCGCCCCACAAACACCTTCCTGCCGCGCTGGGGGGTGGGTGGGCGGCGGAGCTGTGCCTGTGGCCGGGGTGGGGTCGGAAGATCCCCGGCAGCGATGCCGCGCTGGCCGCGGTGGCCACGGTGGCCACCAGGTCCATGGATCAATGCCCGTCCTCCCAGGGGTCTCGGGTGGCGCAGGGTGACACCTCCACCGGCACATCCCGGCTTGGGAATGTCCCTGTTGCCAGCTCAGCTCCCGGTGAGCACCGTGGCCGTGGTGCGATCGCACCGCGGGGTGGGTGACCCACCCGGGCCCGGTGGCTGTTCCCACGCGGCGCCGCGGCCGCGCCAGGCCCGGCTGCACGGGGAGCCATCGGTGTGGCCGGGAAGGAGGCGTTTCCCGGCCCCACGCTGGCCCCGGGCCAGGCTCCCAAATGAGACGCCTTGCACCACGGAGCTCCCACTCACACCTCCCCGGTATAAAACCCCGGCCCGCCGCAGCCCGCGCACTCCCGGCACAGCCGCGCTGCAGGTAAGTGGCCCCGGCCGCCCCACGCACGGGGGGCTGCGCCCGCGGCCCTTCTGCTCCCACGGTCGGCTCTGCCACGACTTGCGAGGACGCCGGGGACTTGTCCCGGCAGCTCCGCCGCCGCATCCTGGGGCTCCTTCCTCGCCCTGCGCGCAGGGATGAGGAGGAGTCCTGGCGCTGGAGGAGGGAGAGCTCCCCCTGAGCCGAGAGCTGAGCTTGGCTTCCTTCCCTCGCCAGCTCCCCCGGACCCGCCGCAGAGGAGAGGAGAGACCCCCGGCGCTGCCCCCGGAGCCGCGAGGAGCACGATGGGCCAGTGCAACTGCCGCAAGAAGCGCAAGGTCCGGCGGGGACACCGCGGCACCGGGACCGCCGAGGGGCGGGGGTGACCCGGCACAGACCCGGCCTCGGAGCCCCGGGCACGGGGGCACTCGGAGCCAGCCCCGGCCGGGAGCCGCTGGACGAGCCGGCGGCTGCTTTGGGGCTTGGCCACGCTGGGCACGGGGCCGTGGTGCTGCGGAGCCGCTTGAAAGCTCGGGGAACCAGGCAGCTTTGTCCCGCTCCCCTGGACTGACCTTCGGGAGCTGCCCGCGCTCCTTGCAGCCTCTCCGAGGATGCCCGACGGCGGAAAAGCTCCTGTTTTCCTCGGCTTTCAACCGGGAGGGGCCCGCCCCGCACCTCTTTGCACTTGTGGAGGATTTGGGGCGCCGGGCTGAGGCTCTGGAGGTTGCCAGGCTCTTCCCGATGGGATCGCCGGCTGTGGTTTCACGGGGTTTCGAGGGGAAACCGCAGATTCGAGTGAATCACCGTCGTTTCCCTTAAACGGAGCCGCACGAGCGGCCGGGAGCGGCCGGGAGTCGGGAACGGGGGTCGGGCTGCTCTGTGCCCCCCACCCCACCCGGGCCGGGGTCTGCGGGGTGGCTGAGGGGCTCCGGCCGCCGCCGAGCCCCGTCCCGGCATCACCGCGGGCACTGAGTCACGCTGCCATCGCCACTTGTGCCGAGGAGAGGAAGAACCAGTCGGGACGGCCACGCCGGGGGTGGCGAGAGACGCCGGGGTGGCTGAGACAGCCCTGCCCAGCACATCTGGGGGGTGACAGCTCCGGGAGCCGGGGGATGGCAGCTGGAGGGGGCTGTGACAGCTGGGTGTGGGGGCGCAACATCTGCATGGGCTCACATCTGTGTGGGGTGGTCCTGAATCAGCACGGAGACTGTGGGCAGTGGGGGCTCACAGCTGGACGGGAGCTCACAGCTGGATGGGGCTCACAGCTGGATGGGGCTCACAGCTGGACGAGGGCTCACAGCTGGACGGGGGCTCACAGCCGGATGGGGTCTCACAGCCGGATGGGGTCTCACAGCTGGATGGAGGCTCACAGCTGGATGAGGGCTCACAGCTGGATGGGGGCTCACAGCTGGATGAGGCTCACAGCTGGATGGGGGCTCACAGCTGGATGGGGCTCACAGCTGGGCGGGGCTCACAGCTGGACGGGGGTTCATACCTGGATGGGGCTCACAGCTGGACAGGGGCTCACATCTGGATGGGGGCTCACATCTGCACGGGAGGCCCTCGCTCTGATGGGATTCACCCCAGACTGGAGGGGCTCAATGTTCTCTCAGGGACTGTCCCCGAGCTCGGGCCTCTCCTGCCCCCCCGGGGGTGTCCCACCCCTCCACGGAGGTGTCCCCGCGGCGCTCACTCTCTGTGTCCCCCGCAGGACGGCCAGGAGCTGACGGACGTGGAGCGCGCCATCGAGACGGTCATCAGCCAGTTCCACTGCTACGCCGTGAAGGGCCAGAAGGAGTACCTGACCCCCAACGAGATGCAGGAGCTGGTGGTGCAGAAGCTGCCCCACCTGGGCAAGGTGAGGGCAGGGGGAGCCGGGGGGGGGCTCGGGCTGCCGGCGAGACCCCCCAGCCCCATCACGCCGATGCTCTCTCCGCAGTGCGTGGGACCCCTGGAAGAGAAGATCGAATGCATGGGAGACCCTAACGAGGCCAAGCTGGAGTTCGGGGAGTACTGGGACATGATGGGGGACGCGGCCAAGGGCTGCCGGAGGAAGTAGGAGGCGGTGGGGGACGGGAAGGCGCCCGAGGCCTCGGGCTCTGCTCCTGGAAGCGCGAGAGGCCCGGGGGACGCGCCCGGGAAAAGCAACGCCGCTCCCGCCGGGCCTCGTCTCCTCCCGGAGGAGGATTCCCCTCCCCGGCTCCATCCCTGCCCTCCTCGGCTCTCCTTCCCGTCAGGAACGCTCCCTTCCCACCCCAGCTCCGCTCCGTGCCGCGCCGTGCCGGGGGGAGGTGGCACGGGGGTCCCGGAGCCACCTCTCTCTGTCCTTTGCTCCAGCACCTTCACCCCCGGGCTCGTCCCACCTGCGGCCCTGGACACCCTCCGGGTGCAGCTCCCCAGCCCCGGAGTGTCACAGCGAGAGGGACTCGGCTCCTGTTCCCCCATCCCCTCTGAATGTGGGGCTCGCCCCCCAGGCCTGTCCCCTGCCCCCCCATGGCATCTCCAGGGGCATCCCAGGCTTGGCCGTGGCCATGGGGGGGCCTGGGATCCCTCCCTGCCCTCCCCAGGGCACAGGAATCAGGATTTTGGGGGGCTGATCCGGGACGTGCCGCCCTCCCGGTGCTCCCCATCCCCAAGGATTCCGGCCCTTGGCTCAGGTTGGGATCAGCTTGGGCCACTTGTAACCATTTTTGTATAAATTAATAAAGGAAAACACTGGAAAAAAAAAGTACCAAATCAACCAGGATGGGATGACCTCATTTGTCTTTGGGGGGAGAGGGGAGGTGGGGGGCCAGGGAGAGTCGGGGCTGCAGGGATTGGGGGCTGGAGCATCATTTTGGGATGTGTGGGGGGTGCTGTGTGACCCCTGTGGCCATCCCAGGGCTCTCCACGTTCCCAATTCCCGCTGTGGGGACCCCACAAGCCGAGCCGGGGTCCTCCTCCAGACAGGGCTTTGATCTGGAGGGAGCTCAGGGCAGATCCCAAAATCCTGGGCTTGGGAAGACCCAAGGGCTGCGGGGCCGGGAGCGAGATCCCAACTGCGCCGGGAGAATGTGGGATTTGGGTGCAATTACGGCAAATTGGGAAAGAGTAAACAGCACCGAGCTGTGCCTCACCATTGGCCCTGGCGCTGAGCGCAGGGAGAGTGAGGAAATGGCCCGGAGGACCCGGTTTGCCCACTTTTCCTCGGCCACTGGGGCCGTTCCTGCCGAGTATCCTGTGGGCATCCTGGAAACGCAGTGGAGACCCTAAAAAGGAGTGTCCCAAAAAGGGAGAGGGCGTGGGCACCTCCGCAGTGCCTCGGTCACCTCCTGAGGGAGAAAACCAACCCCAAAGTGATCCCAAACTCGGGAAAGGTGATAAGAGCCGGGGCTGGGCAGGGGACAGGGTACAGGTCCTGCCGGGCTGGTGGCAGCTCCGGCACCGCGGCTCGGCCACAGCCACCTCTGTCTGCTCTCACCTTGGGCTGTATTTCACAACGGGAATGACTATTTATTGTTCCTTCCTTGGAAATAAATACATGGAAATTAGGCAGAAAGGTGTGGTGTGCATTTAATTGGAGACAGGAAATGTGTCAGGTTGGGGTGATCGGGGGGAAAGGGGAGCCGCGCTCCCGAATCCTCTTCCCTGCGCCCGGCTGGGAATGTGCCCCGGGAGTGGGGACTGTTCCCATCCCTGTCGTGACACTGAGGTGTCGGGAGGACAATTCCTGCAGCGTGAGCCACCCGGGATGAGTCTCTGGGGTACCTGGAATGTTCTGGATGTGATAGGAACGGCTGCTGGGACAGCCGGTGCCCCTCGGTGAGGGCACAGCACCAGGACACTCATCCCGGAGGTCACCACAGACCCCAAACCCAGCGCTTGGACCCTCTGGAAAGGCTCCCGTGGCGCAGAGCTCACCTACAGGACAGAAAACACCTCCATGAGGGAGCTGGACCCGGGGGCCCCCGACCTGCCGGGGGTCCGAGGGGCTGGGAACCGTCCCGGGAAGGGCTGGGACGGTCCGCGGCTGCTCCGAGCGCACGCACACGCCCTGGATGCCTTGTAAAAAGAAGGGCCTGGATGCGGTTGTGACATCTGCCAGCAGAGCAGAGCGATGAAAGGCCGTGATTCAGGCGTGAGCTGTTTGCCTGCAGGGTCCGGGAGGGATTCCCACCCTGCCGGGATGTTGCATCAACGCCACGACACCGGAGCATCTCGGCCCAGAACAGGTTTGCTTCCTCCCGACCGAGATTAGGAAGAGGCCGGGGGAGAGCCGGGATGACACGTTTTTTCCGGGACGGGAGTTCCAGGGGTGCTGGGAGCAGGTGGCTCCCGCCTGTAATAAATCACCTCCTACTTTGCATCCCGAGATCGGCCCTTCCCGATAAGGCCGCGATCTGATCTCGGCATCGAATCGCTCTGGGAAGACACCAGGCCTACAATTTGCCGCGATGATTAATTATGGATGGGACTTTACCAGCCCCAGCTCCCCAGCTGGGGAGAGCCTGACCCATCCCAGGGCGTTTCGAGATGTCCGAGCGCTGGACACTGCCCCGCTCGGAACTCCAAACCTGTTAGCCCCTTCCACCCCCGAACGAGCGGTTCTGACCCAAATAAAGGACATTCCCTGCCTTGCCGGGCACATCGCGGTGCTGGGGAGGGTTGGAGTGGGGAGGGTCGTGCTGGAGATGGAGGAGTTGGGCACTCGTGGGGATGGATGGATCTGCAAACCCTAGGATGGGGCTGGAATTCTGACCCTGCTCCCCGCTGCTGGGGCCCAGGCCCCGTGCACCCGGCGGGGCCTTTCGGGGTGTCCCCAAACACGGCCCGGCCCCCCGAACCGGGAACAGCCCCCGGGAAGGAGCCGCGGCGCTGCGGGCCCCTGCTCGCACCGACCCGTCCCGGTGTCGCAACCGCGGGGAGCCATTTCCCAGGTGAGCCCCAGTCTGGGAACGCCCTGGGAACGTCAGGGAGGGGTGGGAGCCTCCTTAAAAACCCGGCTGGGCCGGCGGGATGGGTGCGAGGTGAGGAGACAGCGGCGACTTCGGCTCCCGGGAGGCCACCGCGGCGACAGACGGACACAGCATGAGCCAGGTGAGGCTCCCGCGCGAGTTCCTGGTCCATCGGGGATGGGGGCGCGGCCCCGGGACCCTCGCGGTGAAGGTTTGGCTGGCAGCGGCCCCGGGACGTGCCGCTGCAGGTTGGGGTGGGGAAATTCCTGGAGTCCTTCGACAGCTCCGTGAGCGGGGCTGGGCTGGAGGGACCCGCCGGGACCCCCGGGATGGGGCGGGATGTCCGGAATGGGATCGGGAGCATCCAGGGACCCTCCCTGCCTCTGGAGAGCTCGGCTGGGGGCTGCCGGTGGGCTCTGGGAAAAGGGGATTAGCCAGCGGGGATGGGCAGGCAGTGCTGGCGCCGTGTCCGGCCGCGTGTCCCCACACTGGACACTGGTGACCAGCTGAGGAAGGACAGGGACACAGGGAAGAAGTGGTGGCACCGTGGGGGTGGGACAGGACCACCGGGGAGCCTCTTCGTGCCCGTCCCACCCAGCCGGGGCTGGGTCCCACCACAGCACCAGTGTCCTCTTGTCCCAGCATGGCACCAGTGTCCCCGTGTGCCACTGTGGCACCAGTGTCCCCACGTGCCACCCCGGCACCAGTGTCCCCGTGTGCCACCCCGAGAGCGTCCCCGTGCCCCGGGCTGGCCCCGGGGCTGTGCCGTGAGTCAGCGGCGGAGCAGCAGCCGCGCTGCCCCGAGGATGGGCTGGGCGCTGGTGGCAGGGCCGGGTGACACGGCCGTGGGGACCCGGGGGGTGCAGGGGGTGCTTTGGGCCTGGCATTGCTGAATTCCTTCGGTTCCTGGGCCGGGGTGTGGATGGCCAGAGCCGGAATGGCCACGAGCGGCTCCCATGGCCCTGCCAGCGCTGGGACAGCCCCGAAGCCACCCCGGTGCCACAACCCTGAGCTGGGGACGGTCCTGGGCCCTGCGATGAGGGAGTGACCCTGGGCCATGGCACCGCAGGGACAGGGGTGGCTTGGGAAGGGCACAGGGCCACGCCGAGGGGTGGCACGTGGGGACAAGGACGGGAGCGCGGCGAGCCCGGGGCTGAGCCTGGTGTCACCACCCCACCGTGCGACGTCCTCGGCCTGGGGCTGGGCTGGGCTGGGGAGGATCAGGGCGAGGACAAGGGACAGGAGCCAAACACGGGGCACGGCACAGGTCCTCCCTGCCCCAGAGAGCAGCCAGGCCGGGGACACCCTCAGGTGATGTCCCCAGCGCGGGGACAGTGCCGGGCCACCCCTCTGCGCTCCGTGCAGCCTACCCCGCTGGCCTCCTCCAAAATCCGCATGGCCACCGCCGCTGCGGTGGTCACCGCTGTCCCCTGGGCCGCAGCAAACCAGTCCGGAGCACCGGGGAGCAGCTGACCCCAGCTGCCCCCGGCCCGGGCACCGAGCGGGCAGGAAGGAGCAAAGTCCGGCCAAGGTGACGCAGTTCCCGTCCCCTCCTCGCTGGGATGTGACGGGGACCATCCTGTCGGGCCCAGCCATAGGAAAGAGCTTCCTGCGGGGACAGGAGGGACAGCCGGGGCACGGCGCGGGCAGGACGGGACCCTGGGCTGAGCTCGGGGGGGCTCGGCAGGCCGGGACCCTGCGCTGTGGGGACCCTGGGCTGAGCTCGGGGGGCTCGACAGGCCGGGACCCTGCGCTGTGGGGCTGGGCTGAGCTCGGGGGCTCGGCAGGCCGGGACCCTTCACTGTGGGGGCCGAGGTGAGGTCGGGGGGCTTGGCAGGACGGGACCTTGGACTGAGCTCTGGGGTCTCGGCAGGCCGGGACCCTGC
>VZRL01006204.1:2349-20428 GCA_013397895.1 Origma solitaria | reverse complement strand
GGGGGGGGGCTTCAAGTGACGCACTGGGAGCACTGGGGGTCTCCACGTGAGACACTGGGAGCACTGGGAGCACCTGGGAACACTGGGGGGGGGCTCCATGTGAGACACTGGGAACACTGGGGGGCTCCAAGTGAGACACTGGGAACGCTGGGAACACTGGGAACACTGGGGAGGGGGCTCCTAGTGACGCACTGGGAACACTGTGGGGGCTCCACATGAGACACTGGGAACCCTGGGGGGAGGCTCCATGTGAGGCACTGGGAACACTGGGAACACCCGGGAACATTGGAGGGGTATCCAGGTGACACACTGAGAACAATGGGCGGCTCCACCTGAGACACTGGGAACACTGGGGTGTCTCCACGTGAGGCACTGCGAACACTGGGGTGCCCCAGCACGGAGGGGACAGCTGGGAGGTGGCAGCATTAGCCAATGCCCTGGGCGGTCATCAGGCAGCAATTCCAGCTGCCGGGAAGTGCCACCGCCTGGGAGCAGAAGTGCCACCCCCTGGGACCAGTTGGCAGAGCTCCAGCAGAAGTGTCACCCCCTGGGAACAGAAGTGTCACCTCCTGGGAGCAGCTGGCAGAGCTCCAGCAGAAGTGCCACCCCCTGGGAGCAGCTGGCAGGGCCCCAGCAGATGTGTCACCCCCTGGGACCACCTGGCAGAGCTCCAGCAGAAGTGCCACCCCCTGGCACCAGCTGGCAGAGCTCCAGCAGAAGTGTCACCCCCTGGGAGCAGAAGTGCCACCCTCTGGGACCACCTGGCAGAGCCCCAGCCCACCTGCGTGCCCGGGTTTGTCCCCGGGACTGAGTCCCCGGAGCAGTGATTCAGGGGGAGTGGTCCCAGGGAGGGGTGGGCTGTGCTGGCCATCCCTGGCGCCTCTCCAGCAGCCAAATTCACCGAAAACATCCGCGATGAACCACGTGAGTGAAAGCAGCGCCATCCCACCCGAGACCCTCACCCACAGAAAGTTCCTCTTCCATCATCACCGTCAGGAACGGCCCGGAGCAGCCCCTGTGCCATCACTGACCCCAAGCCGCCTCCTCACAGGTGTCATTTTTGTGTTTCCTCGTTCTACCTGACGAGTCTGGGGCTTCCCCTCCCTCGATCGCAGTTCCTGGAGCCGGGGGAGGGATCTGCACCAGGGCGTGCTGCGCCTCCTTGCACAACTCCCGCCGTGATTGCCCCGAAGGGATCCGAGGCTCTCCGGATCGAGGAGGCTTTAAAAGGCTCCATCCCCACCTCAGCATCACCAGATCCTTCTCTCCGCTCCTCCCGCGAGTCCTCTGCAGAGCCCACAACTCCTCCGAGGTGAGCAGAACCTCCCGCTCGGTGCTGGAAGCGCCGCCGGGATGAGCCTGGGGAACCGCCGGTCCCCCTCGGGTCCCGTTTAACCTTGTGCTGCTTGTTCCCTTCCCAGCAGGATGAAAACCGACCTGGAGCTGGCCCTGGAGTGCGCCGTCAACATCTACCACCAGTACGCGGTGCAGCAGCCCATCGACGACTACCTGAGCAGGAGCGAGTTCGCCAAGCTGCTCAAGGAGACGGCGCAGCCTTTCCTGCGGAACACGCTGCCGGTGAGACCCCGAGCCGCGGCTGGGTGGGGAGGGACCCGGAGGGTCCTGTCATTGCTGGGTGGGGAGGGACCCAGAGGGTCCTGTCATTGCTGGGACGCTGCGGGGGGGAAAGGACCGGGAGAGTCCTGTCATTGCGGGGACAGTGGGTGGGGAGGGACCTGGAGGGACCCCTCATTCTGGGGACACTGGGCAGGGACATCTCCCAGGGGACTGGGATGCTCAGAGCTCATCCGGCCCAGCCTTGGACATTTCCAGGGATGAAAGAGCCGAGTCTGGTGGGGTTCTTGGGGATGGAGGTGGCCGGGAACTTCCCAAGGGGGAGGGAGGGATTTTTGGGGTTCAGCCCCAGCTGTGGCCTGGCAGGGTGACCCCGAGTTGGGTGACCCCGGGCTGGGTGACCCCGAGTTTGGTGACCCCGATCTGGGTGACCTCGAGCTCACCCTGTCCCCTGTCTGTCCCCTCAGCCCAACACCACCACCGATGATTACATCAAGCAGCTCTTCGCCAAAGCCGACGCCAACCGCGACGGTCGCCTCAAGTTCACCGAGTTCCTGACCACGCTGAGCCTCGTGGCCATCGAGGCCCACAAGAGGTCCCACGAGGGTGGTGACCACGGCCATGACCACGGCCATGACCACGGGCACGGCCACGGGCACAGCCACCGTCGCTGAACCTGGAGCCTGTCCCAGGGTGGCTGAGCCTCGGCCCTCGGTGTCCCCAACAGCCTCAGCCCGGGCCTGTAACCGAGCCTCTGTCACCTTCTGCTTTGTGGCATTGCAATAAAATCTCTTCCTTCGAGCACCAAATCCATCTGTGTTCTGTGTCCTGGGGGTCCGGGCAGGGGGGGACACCCACCCAATCTGTGATCAAACGGATCGGACTGGGAGGCAGCGGGAATGGGATGGGGGCACCGGGGATCTACTCTGGGCACAGTGGGGGGCTCTGGGGGGCTTTGGGGGTCCCCACTGAACAGCATAAGTTGGGAGGGCTCCTGGAGGTGTCACATCCCAGTGCCACCCCAGTGTCACCCCAGTGCCACCCCAGAGCTCGGCACGAGGGTGGGGCAGCACCCTGTGAGACTGGGGGGCTTCCTGGAGGTGTCACATCACAGTGTGACCCCCAGTGCCACCCCACTGTCACCCTAGTGCCACCCCAGAGCTCAGCATGAGGGTGGGGCAGCACCCTGTGGGTCTAGGGAGGCTCCTGGAGGTGTCACATCCCAGTGTGACCCACAGTGCCACCGCAGAGCTCGGCAGGCAGAAGGAGGTGGCTCTGGGGGGCTCCTGGAGGTGTCACATCCCAGTGTCACCCCAATGTCACCACAGAGGTGGCTCTGGGGGGCTCCTGGGGCTGCACTGGAGCTTTCCCAGCCCTGCAGTCCCCAGTCGCTCTCTGGAGCAGCTCCAGGACATTCCGGGGGAAGCACAACTGGAGGGTCTTTCCCCAGGGCTCTGCCAAGACCCGGCCCTGGAATTGGGGGTGCCACGTCCTGAGGGTGCCACATAATGGGGGTGCCACATCTTGGTGGTGCCACCTCCCGGGGGTGCCACATCATGGGGGTGCCACATCATGGGGGTGTCACATCTTGGGGGTGCCACATTCTGGGGGTGCCACATCATAGGGGTGCCAAATTCGAAGGCTGCCACCTCTCGGGGGTGCCACGTCCTGAGGGTGCCACCTCCTGGGAGTGCCACATCCCGGGGTGTCACCTCCCGGCGGTGTCACCTCCTGGGGGCTCCGGAGGGGCTGATACAGCTCAGGTGTGTCACCTCCCGGCGGTGTCACCTCCCGGGGACTCCGGAGGGGCTGACACCGCTGAGGTCCATCCCGGGAGCTGCTCGGAACAATGAGTCGAACATTTCCCAGTGCGGGGACGTGTCCCCTGTGTCACCACACCTCCGAAGGTCACCGCGGGCTCCCGGGGGCAGGAATGGGTGGCAAAGACCTCCTGGAGCCGCGGGTGAGGCGACACCGAGCGGGACCGGGACACCCTCAGGCTCAGGAAACTCCGACATTTCCAACATCGGCCGAAACCAGGAGCCTGTCCTGGGAGGAACCGGAGCGGTTTGGGGCGTTAATCGGTGAGACAGGGGACTTGGGAGGTGTCTCCGTGACACAGGACATGAGTGGCTTTGGGAAGCAGCCCTTGTCCCTCCGGCAGATGTCACTCACTGCCACCCCGGCAGCCCTTGTCCCCCCGGCAGATGTCACTCAGTGTCACCCCGGCAGCCCTTGTCCCCCCCGGCAGATGTCACTCAGTGTCACCCCGGCAGCCCTTGTCCCCCCCGGCAGATGTCACTCCCTGTCACCCCGAGGTCACTCAGGCATCGCTCCCCTTGCAGGGCTGCGCCTCCCCACCAGGTTTTTGGGAAAAACCGGGAAAGTTGGGAAAGAGGCCTCGCGCGGGGGCCGCACAGCGATTTGGATTTGGGATCGGTGACATTCCGCAAGGAGCGGGGCCGGGAAACAAAAGCAGCGCGAGGTGAGTCAGGAATACGGGAACGGGAGCCCTGCAACGCCCTGGGGACACGCAGGAGCATCCTCCAACAGGACCGGGCACCCCTGGCTCGGCTGCTCCTTCCCTCTTCCTCCTCCCCATTGTCTGATTTTAAATCTCATTGTCTCCTCGCTCTTGTCCCCGAAGACGCAAGACCGGTGACACAGAGGTGACAATTGCAAAACACGCGGTGGTTCCACTTCAGCCAGAAAGGCTCCTGACCTTGGGTTTTCTCCTGGTTTTGTGCCCGATTTCCTCCAGAAATCTCTGGAGCGAGAGCTGAGGTCTGGTTCAAATAGAAAACAATGGAAAATATTTTGGAAAACAAGTTACAAAACGCAGATTCTGTGTTGTGTTGGGTGGTGTCCAGCCAGTTGGGGCTGTAGAAAACAGATGCCATCGAGAAAACATCCAGGAAACAAAGTTATCCCTGTTTTTCTGTGAAACAGTCCAAAAACTCCTTCCTGCAGCAGAAGGAAAATGTGCAAATTTTTCGTCGCGTTGCAAAACTCCCAAAGTTTTGGCAACTTCTGCCAGAAGGGCCTTGCCCTCGACATTGAGGTGTGACAGCAAACCCGGGGTTTTTCCCTGCCCTGAGCCCTGTCACAGGTGACGGAGGGGACAAGGACAACATTTCCAAACCCGGTGGGTGCAACCAGGAACTGAGGTGAGGAATGAGCCTGGGAGGGGTCGGGGCTGCTCCCACCCGGCAATTTCCAGGTGCGGGAAACGCGAACTCAAGCCGGCGCTTGTGGCAGGTGTGTCAGCAGCTCTGATGAAAGAAGACCTCACACAGGTATAAAAGAGCTGCTCCAGGCTCTCAGCTCACACCGAATATCAAACCCTTCTCGAGACCAGGGTGAGTGGGACAGCGATGGTCCCTGTGGGGAGAGCAGTTTGGGTCAGCCCAGGGTGGTGGATGCTGCTCGGGAATGGAGTGGAATCCATCGGGGTGGAGCGGGAGGTTGGTTTGGGCTGGGAAATGAGCCTGAATTAATTGATTTTGGTGCCATCTTTGGTGATTCCCTGCGCCAAACCCCTCACCGGCGGTGCCGCCCTGGCCTGGCCCTACCTCGGACGAGGCTCCAGGCGCAGCTCCGGCTGATCGCGGCTCCTCTCACTGCTCCGAACTCTGTCCCCAGTTCCTGCAGATCCCTCCGGAGCTCAGCCATGTCCTCCAGCACCCACAGCCACACCGGGAGCCAGCAGTTCCCCGGGAACTGCACCCTGGACAAAGCCCTGCAGACCGTGGTGGATGTTTTCCACCGCTACAGCATCCGCCAGGGCGAGATCGACCTCCTCGACTTCAAAGAGTTCCAGACGCTGCTGAAGGAGCAGGCGCCGTCCTTCCTGAAGGCCTGCGTGAGTGCTGGGGGCGAGCCCGGAGGGAATCAGGAGGGGAGCGGGGAATGAACGGGGAATGGGGAATGAGTGGGGAATGAGGAGTGGGGAGTGGGGAATGAGGAGTGGGGAGTGGGAATGGGGAATGAGTGGGGAATGGGGAGTGGGGAGTGGGGAATGAATGGGGAGTGGGGAATGGGAAATGGGGAATGGGAAATGGGAACTGGGAAATGTTTTTCATCCTTTCTCACTTTTTGGCTTCGCGGTCATGCCAAAGCCAATCTGATTTCTCAGTGCCCTCAATGAAGCATTTAAATGCAAGATTTTTATTTTATCTGAGATATATTCNGTGGGGAATGGGGAATGGGGTATTGGGGAACGGGGAATGGGGAATGAACGGGGAATGGGGAATGAATGGGAAATTGGGGAAAGGGGAATGGGCAACGGCCCCGCCATGTCTGTGGGCCAGGGAGGAGATTTGGAGCAGACCTGGTTTGGGGTCACCTGTGCTGTTCCTCCTGCCGTGGTGCAGCCACAGGGGTTTGGGACAAAATCCTGTCCCCTCTGGGTCTAAGGGGACGGTCAGGACATTCTGCAGCTCCCAAGCCCTTCCCGGGGCAGGGAAGGACCCACTGGCTCCAGGATGGGGTCAGAGCCAGGGCAGGGACGTGACCCCGCTGCTGTCCCCAACTCCAGGACAGGAACCAGAAGGGTTACTTGGACAAGCTCTACCAAGAGACTGACCTGAACAAGGACAAGGAGATGAGCTTCGAGGAGTTCACCATTGTGCTGTCCAAGCTGGCTGACGATGCCCATCGGGTCAGCCACGGCTCCAACCGCTGCGGGCCGGACCAGGACTGAGCTGGGACACGGCACCGCGGAAATCCGGGAGAGGGAAGCTTTAGGAATTGGGCTCTGGCTGCTCTCAGCCTGCTCGGAACCGCCCCACGCATGACACAATAAAGCATCACTTGAAACTCTCCGAGTCCTTGCCATCTCTGAATCCATCCTGAGGGTGGGGACACTGTGGGGTCACCCTGACGTGACAAACTGCTGCTCCCTGTCCCCACATCAGCCGCTCTCCTGCCCCACAAGTGTGGTTGGGGAGAGTTTTGTGGCTCCAGCCTCGGGGTGTCCCTGCAGGGCCTAGAGCACAGCCAGCCAGGGCACTCCCAGCAGATTGGGGATCAGGGACCCCTGCCCAGGTGACCCTGGGGACACAGCTGGGCAGGGAGGGTCACCTGCAGAGCTACCAGGGTGGTGTCCCTGTGACCCTCAGCACTGCCCTGGGGACACAGCTGGACAGGGAGGGTCACCTGCAGAGCCACCAGAGCGGTGTCCCTGTGACCCTCAGCACTGCCCCAGTCACCTGCAGAGCCACCAGAGCGGTGTCCCCGTGACCCTCAGCGCTGCCCCAGTCACCTGCAGAGCCACCAGAGCGGTGTCCCCGTGACCCTCAGCGCTGCCCCGGTCACCTGCACTGACCGTCCCCAGCCCAGGGGCTCAGCCCTGGCTCCAGCCCCTGTCCCATCCCCTGTGACCTGTCCTTGTCCCCAGCACCTCCAGGGTGACAGAAGTGACCCAAGGAGATTTCCTGAAGTTGCACCAAAGCCCTGCAATGCCGCGGCCAGTGCCGGACACGGCGTTGTGAAATGCCCCTGGTGTCCCCAGATGTTCCTGTTGTGAAAGCAGAGCACCTCCGCCCGCGGGGGCTGGGGGCTGGGGGGAGCAGAATCACAGAACCCTGGGGTCATTCCAGTCGGGAAAGACCTCCAAGACTGAGTCCAATCTCCACCTCGTCACCCAGAGCAGTGTCCAGTGGACACCTCCAGGGATGGCCACTCCAAACCTCCCCGAGCCCCTTCCAAAGCCTTCCTTTCCACGAGGAAATTCCTCCCGGAGGAAAGTCCACCTCTCCTCCTCGGGTGGACACCACAGCTGCAGCTCCTCGCACGGAGGTGTCCCCTGGCAGCTCCTCCGGAGCTCCCGAAGTCGCCCCAGGCCTGTCTGGAGCCCTTCGTGTCTGAGACCAACCTGGGCAGGCTCCACCTGAGTCAGCAGGCAGCTCGTTTTAACGAGGGGAACGCCGGAAAAATCTCATTTTGCCCCCAAACTTGGCAGCTCCGAGCGGCCGGGGCCCAGAAACGCCCAGAAAGGACACCACGGAAAGCCACAAAAGTGAAAAAATAAAATAAATAAATGCAGCTTTCAGCCACGCCTGAAAGGTGCCCAGCTCAGGGCACACCTGGGGTGGGGAGAAGCCACCCTCGGCACAGGTGGAGCTGGCACAGAGCTCCTGGAGCTCTGCCAGGCTCCAGGAACACGCCCGGATCGTCTTTCGTGGAGAGCCGGTGGCTGCAGGCAGGGGACGGTCCCTCGGTGCCACCCCCGTCCCCGTGCCACACGGGCGGCCCCGGCCATGCTGCCAGCGTGGGGTGGCACTCCGGCTGGCACTCGGAGCTCCGGGCTGGGGTCAGGGGTTGGATTTGGAGCTTCTGGAGATCTTTTCCAACCTCGGGGACACGGGGATGTCCCAGGAGTGGGGACACCGCGGGGACAATCAGCGGAGCAGGGCAGGGGAGGTGCCGTGGGCGCTTCCCAAAAACAAATCTGGGGAGGAGGAAAAAGGGGGACAGGGAAGGATCCCGAGGGAATGGGAAAGAGGAAAATGTGGGACAGGGAATGATCCCAAGGGAATTGGAAGGATCCCAAGGGAATGGGAAGGAGGAAAAATGGGGGACAGGGAAGGATCCCAAGGGAATGGGAAGGAGGAAAATGGGGACAGGGAAGGATCCTGAGGGAATGGGAAGGATCCCGAGGGAATTGGAAAGAGGAAAAAGGGGAACAAGGAAGGATCCCAAGGGAATGGCTTTTCCCTGGAGCTGGTGCAGAATCGCAGCCCCACCCAAGTGAGGGGACAGGACCACCCCCCGAGCTGTGACACCCTGGCCTTGCAGGAAAAGCCACAGAGACCTTTTGGGGAACTCCTGAGGAGCCTTGAGCAACACCAGGAGTGGCAGGGGACGGGAACGGGACAGGACGGGGACATTGCACAACGGCCACGCTGGGCTATAAGAGACCCCACGGTGGCACCGGCCCCGCGCCAGCCCAGGGGACCTCGGCACGGGGACAAGATGAGCAAGGCAAGTCCAGAGGGCGTTGGAGGTCTTCGTGCTTTTTTCCAGGTTGTCGGAGCTGTGAGGACCCTCAGGGATCTTCTGCTCATCTCAGCATCGGTTCCTGGCAGAGCAAAACCCTCTCCGCTGGGGCTCGTCCCACCAGGAGAGGTTTTCCATTGGAAGAGGTTCCTGGACACCAAAGAGACTCCTGGATGTCACATCTCATTCTCTGTGTCTCTCCAGAGGGTTTTTGGGGTCTTTCCAGAGGGTTTTTGGGGTGTTATCACCTATTCTTTGTCTCTCAGATGTTTTTTTGGGTGTTATCACCTGTTCTGTGTCTCTCAGATGTTTTTGGGGTGTTACCACCTGTTCTGCGTCTCTCAGACTTTTTTGGGGTGTTACCACCTGTTCTGTGTCTCTCAGATTTTTTTGGGGTGTTATCACCTTCTCTGTGTCTCTCCAGAAGGTTTTGGGGTGTTATCACCTTTTCTATGTCTCTCAATGGGTTTTGGGGTCTTTCCAGAGGGTTTTGGGGTGTTACCACATTCTCTGAATCTCTCCAGAGGATTTTTGGGGTGTTATCACCTGTTCTGTGTCTCTCAGAGGGTTTTGGGGTCTTTCCAGAGGGTTTTGGGGTGTGACCACCTTCTCTGGTTGTTTTATCAGCGGTGCCAGGCTCAGAAAATTCACATTTTGGGGGGAAATGAGCTCCCAGAGTCCCTCAATCTTGGAGAAAACTCCAGCAGCTCCAGTCCATCCCCAAAAGGACCCCCCGAACCCCACCCAGCTGTGTCCCAGCCTCCAGTTCACCCCCAAAAGGACCCCCCGAACCCCACTCGGCCGTGTCCCATCCCCGGTGAGGCCGGACCGGGCTGCCCCATGGCTCCTGACCCCGTTGGGTGTGACACTTTCTCCCCCAGGCCTCGCAGACCCAGGAGCCTCTGTCGGAGCTGGAGAAGGCCATGGACGTCATCATCGACGTGTTCCACCAGTACTCGCGGCGGGAGGGCGACAGGGACACCCTGAGCAAGAAGGAGCTCAAGCTGCTCATCGACAAGCAGCTGGCGAATTACCTCAAGGTGAGGGGGCCGGGTTGGGCTGCTCCACACGGGCCTGGAGACCTCCGGGGTTCGGGTTCACCCACCTGGAGACCTCCGGGATTTGGAGATCTCTGGGGTTTGGGTTCAGCCCACCTGGAGATCTCCGGGGTTTGGGTTCAACCACCTGGAGACCCCTGGGGTTTGGATATCTCCAGGGTTTGGGTTCAGCCTACCTGGAGACCTCCGGGGTTTGGGTTATCCCCACCTGGAGATCTCCGGCGTTTGGGTTCAGCCACCTGGAGACCTCCGGGGTTTGGGCTCAGCCCACCTGGAGATCTCCAGGGTTTGGAGATTTCTGGGGTTTGGGTTCAGCCCACCTGGAGATCTCCGGGGTTTGGGTTCAACCACCTGGAGACCCCTGGGGTTTGGATATCTCCAGGGTTTGGGTTCAGCCCATCTGGAGATCTCCAGAGTTTGGAGATCTCCGGGGTTTGGATTCTCCCCACCTGGAGACCTCCGGGTTTTGGGTTCATCCCACCTGGAGACCTCCAGGGTTTGGGTTGAGCCCACCTGGAGATCTCCAGGATTTGGGTTCATCCCACCTGGGGATCTCTGGGGTTTGGATATCTCGAGGGTTTGGAGATCTCCAGGGTTTGGATTCACCCCATCTGGATGTCTCCAGGGTTTGGAGATCTCCAGGGTTTGGATTGTCCCCACCTGGAGATCTCTGGGGTTTGGATATCTCCAGGGTTTTGTCTTTCCCCCTCCCCACTCCGCTCTCCTGCCCCACCGCCCCATTCCGACCACTCCCCATGAAGGAAACTCTCCCTTCCCTGCCAAACCCAGGCTCCCGTTGCCCAAAATCTCCTTTTCCCCCTGTAAACCACACCAGAAACATTTCCCCCAAATTCCGTTTTTTTCCGGAACTCACTTCCCTAAGGCCCAGGGGAAAGTTTTTCCCGCCCTGCGGGGACTTTTCCCTCACCTCGTCCCCTCATCCCTCGCAGCACGTGAAGAACAAGGCCACCATCGACCAGATCATGAAGGACCTGGACGTGAACAAGGATGCGCAGCTGAGCTTCGGCGAGGTGATGCTGCTCGTCACCCGCGTCACCTGCGCCACCCACGAGCACCTGCACGAGGTGGAGGACCAGCAGCACCAGCACCACCACCACCAGCACCACCACTGAGGCCCCGGGCGCGGCTGCAGCCTCTCCCTCCTCCCCTCCGGGGCATCTCGGAGCTCGGAAAATGCTCCGAAGCTGAACCCAAAATCGATCCGCCCCTCCCTGCCCTCCTCCCCTTGCTCCCAACGCCATGGTTTTGCTGCCAAATAAAGATCTGCCGAAGCTCTCCCGTGTCTCTGTGGCCTTTCCGGGGTTTTTTCTCTCTCCCTGGACCAGGGAAACCCTCCCTGGGACAGGCTGGAGATTCCCAGGGGTGTGGTGGGAATTTGGGGTTCACTGCTCACGGCTCTCGTGATGTGCTCAGAGGTTGGGAAAGCATCCAAATTTGACAGATCTTTGCATTTCCAACCAGAAGAAAACCCTTATTTTGGCCTGGAAATACTCTGCAGTGTCCTAGGCGTGAGTTACCGTGCTGGGCAGGAGCTGGGAGGAAGGACGGGGAGGGATGAGCACCATTTTCTGCAGGAAAACC
Source organism: Origma solitaria (assembly GCA_013397895.1). Taxonomy (NCBI): domain Eukaryota; kingdom Metazoa; phylum Chordata; class Aves; order Passeriformes; family Acanthizidae; genus Origma; species Origma solitaria. Next base: position 9,194 of record VZRL01006204.1, on the reverse strand, counting down.
CTTTTTTGGATATTTTCGCTCCACAGATTGGGGTGGACGCGTTGGGTTTTGGGCCGCGGCGTTCTGTGTGGATGAGAACAGGGAACAACCCCAATTCCTCACTCAGAACACCCCAAATTTGCACCGAAAAGGCTAATTTGTTAATAATCACATTCCTTTCAGAGGAAAAGGGGGGCTGGAGTCACCGACAGAGCTGCCGGGCAGCCTCCCCTGATTTCCAAACCCATTTTGGGGCAGGAAAAGGACCGGAGGTGATTTCCCAAGGCCCTGAAATCGCCCCGATCCAGGAAGGAACCTTCCAGAAGCTTCCCCAAAGCAGCGGAGCTGAAGCAAGACTCCCCCAAGTTGACACAAGACAGGTTTGCTTCACCCCCAGGTTGCCTCAGCTTCCTCTGGAGCCGCTCCCGACAGCCGAAATGTCCCATCGTGCTCACGAGGGGGACACGGGGGAGGTCCTGCACCCCAAAAGGGTCAGAGCTCCTCTCCTGCAGCGCTTTGGGGTCTCCGGAACAGGAAATGCCCCCACGTCCCACGGGGACAGGAGGGGGCTCGGGGCTACCGCCCTGAAGGACGGAGCTGCCCCAGGAACAGGGGACAGGCCAGGTTTGGGGACATGGAATGAGGGACAGGATGGGTTTGGGGACATGGAATGGGGGACACGCCGGGTTTGGGGACACGGAATGAGGGACATGGAATGGGGGACACAGAACGAGGGACAGGCTGGGTTTGGGGACACAGAACGAGAGACAGGATGGGTTTGGGGACACAGAACGAGGGACAGGCTNTGGGGACATGGAATGAGGGACAGGATGGGTTTGGGGACACAGAACGAGGGACAGGCTGGGTTTGGGGACACGGAACGAGAGACAGGATAGGTTTGGGGACACGGAACGAGAGACAGGATGGGTTTGGGGACATGGAACGAGGGACGCAGAACAAGGGACAGGCTGAGTTTGGGGACATGGAACGAGGGACACGTCGGGTTTGGGGACACCGAATGAAGGACACACCGTGTTTGGGGACACGGAACAAGGGACAGGATGGGTTTGGGGACACGGAACGGGGCACACGGAACAAGGGACACGCCAGGTTTGGGGACACGGAACAAGCCCCCCAAGCCCGGAGATGTCCCCAGACCCCCAGGGATCCTCTCACCCCAACCACAGCTCCCAAAAAGCGGTGTCGGATGCCCCCGAGGCACTCGGGGGGTGCCCTGAGGGGTCTATTTGGGGACAGGGGACACCAGCCGGGAAGGGGTCAGCCCCACTCCACACCCCTCCGCTCCCAGGAGGATTCTCTGTCCCTGGAGCTGTCCGGGGAAGGGCTGGCAGTGTCACTCGGTGCTCTGAGGTGACAAGGTGGCGCTGGGCTCGGTGATCGCGGAGGTTTCCAGCCTAAAACCTTCCGGGATGCGGAGCTGAGCCCCGGGCTCCTGCTGCCACCTGCTGGGACGCGACACCGCGACGATGCGACACTCGGAGAGGCCACCAGGTCCTGCCTGGACTGCCCAGGGATGCTGCGACCGCCCCAACCCCGGGCCCAGCCCTACCCCGGACCCCAGCGCTGCGATAAATCAGATTATTTTGATTTCTGTGTGGCAATCACAGCCCGGATTCCAGGATTGTCCCCCCTTTTCCAACATCCCAAACTCCTCTCTCCTCCTCCTGTCCCTCCCGAAGATTCCTGGGGTGGCCCTGGCGGCTCCTCACCGCCTGACCCCTCCCGGAGCTCGGGAGGTCGTGCCTGCAGGGCTGGGGTGACACAGGGAGGGTCCCCCAAAACCTTTGGGGCCTTCGGGGCTCATTCTCAGGGCCGTGGGACCTGGGGAGTGGTGGGGCTGGAGCCACCTCCAAAGAGGCACCCAGAGCTCAGCAGAGCCGGGCCGGGGACACTTCAGGGACACGGCGGGGACACGGCGAGGACAGGGGACGCGGTGGCAGCGGCTGGAGGGAGCAGCTGGCGGAAGGAAGCGGCTCCGGGTGACTCAGAGCAATTTTCTCTGATTCCCCTCATTCCCGAGCGGACGGCGCTAATTGGGGCCGAGGGAGGAGGGAGGAGACTGCAGGTGCCATTCCTGTGCCCTGCTCTGCTGTCCGACCCCGCCAGGGCTTCCTGTGGCTCCGGTCACCCTCGGCCACCCACGGTCACCCCTCGGTCACCGACGGTCACCCACAGTCACCCATGGTCTCCCATGGTCACCCACAGTCATCCCTCGGTCACCCTTGGTCACCCATGGTCATCCTCGGTCATCCCTCGGTCACCCACGGTAACCCCTCAGTCACCCATGGTCATCTCTTGGTCACCCATGGTCACCCATGGCCACCCACGGTCACCCCATGGTCACCTCTTGGTCACCCACGGCCACCCAAGGTCACCCATGATCATCCACAGTCACCCATGGTCATCCATGGTCACCCCTCGGTCACCCTTGGTCATCCCTTGGTCACCCACAGTCTCCCTTTGGTCACCCACGGTCACCCCATGGTCATCCCTTGGTCACTCATGGTCATCCCTCGGTCACCCACAGTGACCCATGGTCACCCCTCGGTCACCCCTCGGTCACCTATGGTCATCCCTTGGTCACCCACGGTCACCCCTCGGTCACCCTTGGTTGTCCACAGCCACCCATGGTCACCCACGGGTCCCAGAGGACCCTCTGTGGCCTTTAGGGACTCTCTGGGGCCTTTAGGAACTCGCTGCCTCCCTCCTCGCCCTGCTGGGAAGGAGAATTCCTCTCTGGCCCGTGGCCTGCGCCTCATTCCCTTTGCCCTGCACGGCCGCGGTGGCCCTGGGGACGTGGGTGGCTCTCAGCTCCTCCTGTCCCTGCCACGCCACTGCAGCTGTGCCAGCGCCACCGTGGAGATGCCGAACGAGATCTCGGCCCTATCGGCACATCTTGGGCTGGAGCCGAGCGCTGATGAAAGCTGGCACGCCCTGGGGAGCAGAGAGGGCTCCTCACAGCCTTGGGGAGGGCTCCTCACAGCCCTGGAGAGAGCTCCTCAGAGCCCTGGGGAGAGGAGAGGGCTCCTCAGAGCCTTGGAGAGAGAGGAGGGCTCCTCACAGCCCTGGGGAGTGGGGAGAGCTCCTCACAGCCCTGGAGCCCAGCACGGCCAGGACTCCTCGGGGACCACACAGGGAACAGCCCCAGGGCCAAAGGGCTTGGGCTGGGAGCAGCCTCGGCCCTGAGTGGGGTCCATCCCCGAGTGCTGGGGCTGGAGCCCAGCCTGGCCCTGGCCATGGCTCCATCGGGGCTAGAGCCCAACCTGCCCCTGGTTCCATCGGGGCTGGAGCCCAGCCTGGCCCCAAGTTCTCCATCAGGCCTGAAGCCCAGGGCTGAGCTCTGTCCCTGTCCCTGCCCCTGTCCCGTCCCTGTCCCTGTCCCTGTCCCTGTCCCTGTCCCTTCAGGATGTGTAAGGAGTGACTCTCCCTTGGGACAGAGCTCCTTGCCCCCTTGGCCACCTGGGTGTCCCTGGGTGTCCCTGGGTGTCCCCACGGTGCCACCACGGCCCCACCAGCCTGGGGCTCTGGTCCCCTCTTGCTGAAGGAGCCCCAGTTCTGCTGCTGTTGCCCGAGCTGGGCCGTGGTGGGTCCAGGCTGGGCCCAGGGGCAGCTCAGTGCTGCGGGACAGCCTAAAAGTAAGATTAAAATCCTTTTCCTGCAGGATTTTTTCTAATCTATGGCATTTTCTAAACTTCACCCAGGAACTCATGAATCACTTCGCCTGTAAAGCAAAAAAAAAAAAACCCCAAACCATTGAGGGGATAAGTGCAGGAGTTTTACCCAGGAAAGGGACCTCTGGCTGGGATTTTTTGGGATCCAGGGCGGTGCAAACCCCGTGTCCCTGACCTACATAACACCTCCAGGTGTGCTGTAAACATCTCCGAGGAGCAGCATAATGAGGGAGGCTCCCTGGGAAGAAGCAGCCAGAGAACAGGACTGACCGGAAGGAATCCTCTCCCTCCTCCCACTCCCGGAGCTGCTCCCACCAGTCCCATCGCGGCCCTGGCTGGTGCAGGTGAGGCTCCGCCGGTTCTTTTCGGGTTCGAAATGAGCTTTAGTGCTCTTGGGGTTGGTTTGGAGCTGGTTTTCCCAGCAGGGCTCGGGTCTGGAGGCACCGGGGTGGGATGAACTCCCGGGCGGGGCTTTGGACACACTTTCCTCACCTGCAGGAGCTGATTCATTCACGCCACTAGTGCCTGGAATGGCTACAGGGAACACCTTCCCTCTAATTTAGCCAGGCAGAGGGAAAGTGGAGAAACGAAGGAAATTAGGGTGAAAGTCCTCAGAGAAGCCAGGAAAGGAAAAGTTCTTTTCACCTCTGGTAAAACAAAATGTGGGAAGGTTGAAGCCGATTGGGATGGTTGGGATGGAACGAGGATTTTCCTGCCAGGGGCTGCGCCCTCAGGTTCCGCTCCTCCGCAGGACTGGAGCCATGTCGAGGCTCATCAAAGCCATCACTGACATGATGCAGAGCTCCCAGGGCAACGCCGGCAAGGGCAGGAAATCCGAGTCCTTCCGAAGGAGCGAGTTCAAGAAGCTGATCCAGCAGGAATTCGCTCCTGTCAAGGTGACGGAAAGGCGCTGGGGGATGTGGAGGGCGGCCGGGGGGGATGAGGGATCGGCCACAGCCGGGTTTGGGACGGGATCTCTCCGACCTTTGATTTTCCGGGGGTTTGTGCTGCAAAGGTCTGTGCCCCGTCCCGGTCCCGCTGTCCTTTTCCCGCAGGGAATGGCAGGGACAGATCCCGGGGCGATGCCAGGCTCTGTGCCCTGTCCCGCTGTCCCTTTTCCCGCAGGGAATGACAGGGACAGATCCGCCCCTGGCTCTGCCCCCCTGGCACGGCGATTTGGGCACCGGACCGAGGGGTCGCAGCCCCTCGAGCGGGGCTGATGGCTCTGTCCCCACAGAGGGCCCCGAGCAGCAGGGACCGAGCCTCGCGGCGGCCCTCGGAGCCGGACACGGAGCCCATGAACGCCGAGAGGAGCCCGGCCAAGCCCTGCGTCTACTGAGGGACTCTGCTGCTCCTGGATGGGTGAGGGACAGCCCGGGGAGCTCGGGGACAGCTCGGGGAGCTCAGGGACAGCCCAGGGACAGCTCAGGGACAGCTCCGGGAGAGCCCGGGGAACTCGGGGACAGGTGAGGGACAACCCGGGGAGCTCGGGGACAGCTCGGGGAACTCAGGGACAGCTTGGGGAGCTCAGGGACAGCTAAGGGACAGCTCCGTTACAGCTCCGGGACAGCTCCGGGACAGCCCGGGGAGCTCAGGGACAGCCCGGGGAGCTCCGGGACAGCCCAGGGGGCACCCAGAGCTCCTGGACACCTCCTTAGGTGGGGACAGAGCCACCCTGGGCGCGGTGTCACCCCGAGGGGACGAGGCTCCACCTGTGTGGTGATCCCCGTGATCCCAGTCCGTGGGGAAGGCTGGGCTGGAGCAGGAGCTGAGCTCTGGGGGCAGTTTAATCAGCTCTAATTAAATTCGCGCAGTTATTGGGCAATAATCAGTCAAAGCAGAGCGGGCTGCAGGGAAGGACTCGACCCCAGCAGGATTTTGGGGTGGCCGTGGCGAACAGCCCCCGTGGGTTTTATTCCTTTCCGCAGGATCCCTGCATCGCTCCGCGGGCTCGGCACTGCTGGGATCTCCTTCTAGGCCTTCCCCTGCTCCTCCGGGCCGGGCACGTCCTGGGAGGAGTGAAGACCATGCCCAGCCCAACCAATTCACCTCCGTGAGGCACACACAGCCCCAGGTCTCCTTCGGTCCCAGCGCTGTCTCCTTGGGGTGCTCTCAAAACGCAGCTTTGAAGGCTTTGGGGATGGATTTTCTCTTTTCTCCTCACGAAAAGCAGCGGCTGAGATCTCAACCCCCTCACTTTCTCCCCGCTATTAATGGGGAGAAAGTGAGAAAATCCCTGGTTAATGGGGCTGGGATGAGCAGGGTAATTACCTGACTCAGCCCGGGCAGCAATAACGAATCCAGAGCGGCAATTCCTTGGGGAAAATTAAAGGTTTATTGCTGGGAGCTCAACTCCCGCTCCTTTGGAGTCAGCAGCAAAATTCCCATGGGTTTTTGGGGGGTGGGCACACCAAAAAATGTCCCTCCGATCCTTCAGCTCCGGCCCGGCTGAGGGGACTCATCCATGGCTTTCACGGAGATGTTCCTGCGCTGTAAATACTGCGAAGGGATTTTTTTCCTGGCTCGTTTCTCTCCTTCTCCCTTGAACGGTTGTAAGACAACAAAAACGCAATAAAAACTGCACGACCTGGAGCCTGTGTGGATTTCAGGAGCCTCCCGAGGCTGGAGGGGCTCAGAGCTGTGCTTGGGAAGCCCTGGGGGCTTGGGGGGCTGTGGAGGCTGTGGGATCCAGCAGGACACAGAGGTTTTTGGGCTTTCCCCAGCGCTGGGATCTGTCCCCAGTTGAGGGAGGAGAATCCCGGTGATCCGCTGGGAATGATCCCCCTGGAATGATCCCCCTGGAATGACCCCCAGCAGCGGTGGCTGGGGCGTCCCAAGGGCTCAGGGGCAAACCAGCTCCGGCACAAGCCACAACCTTCCAGGGGCACGGAAAGCAAGGATGAGAAGTTTGGGATCAGCGATCTCAGAGTCTTTTCCGACCTCATTGATCCTGAGGTTCTGAGTGCAAGGAGGCGCCAGCACGAGAGGGATTTTGGGAATGTCACTCTTTATTGGGGTCCTCATGGGGCCAAGGCCCAGCCCGGGGCAGCAGGGAAGTCCCAGCCAGGGAATTCCCAGGGAACAGCAGCTCCGGAGGGCACCGGAGAGGCTCTGGGAGCTCTGGGCAGGTGGCAGCGAGCCGGTCCCGGTGTGGCCTGTGCCGCCGGAACGGGG
>VZRL01006201.1:307532-339002 GCA_013397895.1 Origma solitaria | reverse complement strand
GGAGGTGTCACAAGGGAGGTGTCACAGCGGAGGTGTCACAGCGGAGGTGTCACAGTGCAGGTGTCACAGTGGTGGTGTCACAGTGGAGGTGTCACAGTGGAGGTGTCACAGCGGAGGTGTCACAGCGGAGGTGTCACAGTGGAGGTGTCACAGGGTCACAGTGGCGATGGCCCACACTTACAGTGACATCTGATTTCAGGGACAGTCCCATGTAGGACAAGTGATTTGTGTTTTTACTGAAGGGCTTTGAAAGGGCTCGGGGGGGATGGCCTGGGGACTCAGCCCTCACAGGGACCGTGCTCAGACCCTGGTGAGGCTCCCAGGAGGGTTCAGCCTCACCGAGAGCTGTGCCTTTCCCCACCGTGCGGACGCTGCTGACCTCCTGTCACAGCAGCACGCAGGGGGCAGATTTGCACCCCAGAAAAGCCGCCCTGAGCAGCCCTGCGGAAGGGCTCGTGATGCTGCAGGCTTGGAGCCCCTTCCCCGGCCCCTTCCTTCCTCAGAAGGCTCAGAAAATGAAAGCAGAGCCCTTGGATCTGCTTCCTGCCTCTTGCTGGCCTCACTTCCCCATTCCCTCAGCTCCCAGGCTGCTGCCCGGCGGAACGAGCAGCATTTTAACAATTCCAGATGATTTTGGGGCAGGGAAGGGTGAAACCCCCAGGTTTTAAAGGCTGGGTTTTCAGTTAGAAAGAGAACATTAACCAGAAAAATAACGGTGTTGTATCTTTCCTTCCCTCCTCCAAACTGAAATTTGAGATTTTATCTAAAGGTTGTTCTCCACCAGCCTTTCCCTAGGTCCTGTCCCTGGCCACCAGAGCAGAGATTGGAGCTGCAGCCCCTGGGGAGCTCTGACCTCAGCCTGTCCACCTAAGAGATGTGGGGACAGAAGGGGTCAGATGTGGGGACAGAAAGGGTCAGATTTGGGGACAGAAGGGGTCAGAGAATCCTGCAGCACCTGGCAGGAGAAGCAGGAGCTGGGACACCAATTCTGCCTGCATCCTTCCTGAGGATGCTGCCCAGAGCTTGCCCTTGGTTGCGATGAATTACTTCAGGTCCTCGGTGGGGGCACAGTGAGAGCAGCAGCAGCTTCAGGGCAGAATATTCCCAGCAGAGGAGCCAGAAAAGCTGCAGAGCTGCAGCCAGAGCCGAGGGTGCCACAGCTCTCAGGGGCTCCTTGTGAGTGCCCCAAGAGCTCGAGGGCAGTGGCTGCAGCAGCAGCACAAGGGCTGTTAGAGCAATCCACGGCTCGAGAGCAGAGCAGGGAAAATCACCCAAAGCCACCCGAAATTCCTCTTCTCTGAGGGCAATCCATGGTTTGAGAGCAGAGCAGGGAAAATCGCCCAACACCACCCGAAATTCCTCTTCTCTGAGGGCAGAGCAATTCCTCTTCTCTAAGGGCAGAGCTGCTCTTGCCACCCAAGGAATGAACGACTGATGATCAACAAATAACGTTTATCTGTACCACAAGAGATATCACCGCCCAGTTCCTCGTGCTTCCACTCGAGCACGAGGCTCCCAGCACCAACCTGCCCTTCAGCTCAGGGAAGAACATTTTCCAGAGCATAATTCAAGCCAACACAGTCATGTATTAAAAGCTGTTTGGGGAGAAAGGAAGATCAGTATGAATCTATATAAATTCATATACTTCCATGCCATCCAGATGTCCAGGTCTGGATGAGACACAGAGCACCAGGCAGAGCTCAGCAGCAGAACCAGTGACATCAGATTCAATGCAATACACCCACACCCGAGCAGAATTAAATCCAGAAGACATTGTTCCTGGTCCACACTTCACTATCCCAACAGAAAGAACCACAGCAGTGTAGTGCAGCCAAGCGCTGTAGAGATTTTTATATTTTATTTGCTTCAGAAGTGGATTTAGAGAGGAAATGTATCTTAAGTGCCCTTCCCCTGGGCCACACAACACAGGTAACACAAATTATCAGGAGTAAGGCAATTGAGGATCTTAGCTGCATTTCTTTTGTGCCTTAGATCATTTCTACCTTCAAGGCTCCAAGCATTTTCTTCTCCCAGCCCCTGCTCAACCTCACACTACGGTGAGATTCTTGGTGTCCTGTGCAAGGCAGAAATTGGATTGGATGTTCCGCGTGTGTATCAGCAGCTCAACCCCTCCCCCTTCTGATCTGTTCACATTTTACAGTGTTCTCACAAATATTTCAGTGTCTAATTGACAGCAGCCACACCCTGGGAGAAGGTGACTGGAGCTGCCTGTGGTGAGGGCTGGGCAGGTCAGTTCCTTCAGGGGAGAGTGGCACCCGAACAGCGATCAAGTGACAGTGACACCCAAGAGAGAAGCTGCATGAAGAGGAAAAAATCAGCCTTTCAGCAAGGGGAACAGATGAATTTTATAGGAGCACTATTTCTGTCTGTTCCCAACACAGACAGCTGGAAAAAAAAAAAAAAATCCTGAAAGTATCTGGAGATGAGGCTACCCAATCTTGGGACACCAACGCTTGTCCTGCCCCAAATGTGGTGTGGTCAATGCAAGACCACCCAGACCCCTCCACTTCTGCTGGGAGGCTCCATTTCTGCAAGGGAGCTCTTGGTATCTTCTGCTCGTCAAAAATTCAGAGGCTTTCCTTCTCCATATTTTTGCTTTTTAAAAGGACACCCACCAAAACAGGCTTTCATATAAATGATAATTTTATTGTAAATAAAATGATACATTGGCCTGGCTTTGCACTGCAAGCCCCCGGTCGGTAAATAGAGACTACTGGGTCAAGGTCTCCTGCACAATCCAGGTTAAAGCCCTTTCTCCCTGCTTTGCTTCACTTATGGGCATTAACAAAATCCTTTTCTTCCCTTCTGAGCTGCTCCTGCCACGTCTGCCTTTTCCTCTTGGTCAATCCATGTTGGAACTAGTGGCAATGGTAACTCTCTGGAGCAGCTTCATGTCCTTTGGAATATTATTCCAAATTAAGAAAAAAACAACCCCAAATCCAAAACAACCACCCAAACCGATGCAACCTAACTGCCACTGGAATGGGCAAAGATGGGATCGTCTGGAGAACAAGCAAATAACCTGGAATGCACAGAATCGTCACACCAAGACCAAAATGTCACTACTTTGTTTCCTAACTACCTCAGGGACAGCCAAATTCCCCCAAGTTCCTCTCCACTGGGAATCTTAAATATTTTTCAGATTAGTTTTAACTGCTACAGGGTAAGGGGACTCTGATACCAAAGAAATTCTTTGTCAGAGTATTTTTCATTTCTGCAGCACCTTCCATCAGGAATCCCAATACTCGATATTCCCTGGAAAGAACAGCAGGAAACCCAACGTGACATTTGGAAGGGACACACTAGCTTATTGTCAGCCTGGCACTGCTGCTCCACTCTCCCTAAAGGAGTTTATTCCCCGTTTTTTCCAAGTCTGCCAGGATAAAGAGGTGAGATATAATTAAATTTTGAGGTATAATTACATTTCTGTCCACTTGAAACTCTTTTGCTGCCCGGGCTGCTAAAAGCCCACGGTGTCAATGTCAGCCCCAAGTCATTCATCGGAGCAGTGGACTGAGGAATCCAAATCTTCCTTTTCCATAACCAAGAGGGCTGTGAGGAAACAAAGAGGCATTTTGGCTTGGCTCTACTCGTTATAAACCATCAGCAAATTCTCTGCAAAACCAGCTGCTTTTTTTTCCTTTTAAAATTCATAAAGGCGTCAAGTTTATTTCCCCACCTCCCCCCACCCCGTAACAGTCGATATATATAAAAATCACCAAATATGATCTTTTACGATATAAATTAAAAAAAAAAAAAAGAAGTATGAGGCATCACCGTTTACATGATGTAAAAAGAGCTAAAAAAGAGGGATACAAACTACATTCATAAAAGTGCATCTCCGAACATACAGGTAATGCTTTGGCTTGTTCCTGTGGCGCTGGGGCGGCTCCAGTCCGAGCTGGCCCATGGTCTCTGTCGCTGCTCTCTGCTCCCTCCAGACCGAACGCAGGGCTCTGCACGGAGCAGGCACAGCAGCGCAGGAGGACAGCACCGAGCCCTCCGTCCCTGCTCTGCTCTGCTCTGCTCCGAGGTGCCTCCCGGGTGGGTGAGGTAAAAGCCGCAGCAGGTCCTGAGCGTTGAGTTGCTTCGACACGGCAGAAGCTGCGGCGTCCCTCGCGCCCAGCTCCCTCCCAGGTCACGGCGTGGGGACAGGAGGAAAGAGCACAGGAGGAGGTCTGGGTTTGGCGAGGACAAGCCAAGGACGGAGGGAAAGCCCCGCGGACGGCACCGTGCTCCTGAGCCCTGCAGGCGATGGGTCACGGATGAAGACTCCAATCTTTGGTATATTTAGGCTGCAAGGCCTGAAGAGCTGTGCCCCCCTACTCCTGTCACCCAGAGCCAGGCGACCCCACATCCTCAAATTCTCAAAGTGGCGTGAAAAGCTCCCAAAATCAGAGTGCAGTGTCACACCCTCGCTTCCCCTGCAACAGGGAAGTGCAGGCCAAAAGTCAGGCTGAGCATTTGGACAATTTGGAGTCAAGTTCCAGGCTGGGAGAAGATCAATAGAAGTGCTCTCACTGGAATGAAATAAATTATGGAACAAGGGCTTTCGTGAAAGGGATCCCCTAAGTGCCCACACTGGACAGTGCATCCTTGGAGTAGAGCAGCGAGCCTGGAAAGGAAACCAGCACCAGCTTTTACTGGTGACACTTTGCTCTGCGTTTGGCACAGAAAAAACCCTTCATATTGTTAAAGCTTTTCAGGACTTTTGGTTGGTTGAGGCTTTTAGGGTCCTTTTTTCTCTCTTTTATTTCAACACAGTATTTTTCACGTGTTTGAGGAGATTTGTTTCATTAAAACTTGCCTTATCCTGCTATTAGCATTCACTTAAAAACTTAATTTTACTGCATTATGAATCAATTTTCAAATTTTTATGGGGGAGAAGAGTGGGGGTGTGTGGAACCTTAATATGGTTTCCAGTACAAGAGCAGAACACCTTCAGTGTTGCCCTATAAAGCAATATTTTAGTTAATTAACATTTGCTTTTCTTAGTTTAATTTCTCAGAGATAACTTATAATCACTCCATGAATCCTCAGCAGTTTTTAAGTCCAAATCAGAGGATCTGAGGCCATCAGGACCTCAGTTCTCAGACTTGTGGTATCTTTCAAGTGTACAATCACTCGGATACATTTTGCTGGTACCTGCATGGGGATCTCCAAGTAATTTGAGATATTTGCTACCATTTAAAATATTTTCTCTGGTTCCCTGTTTGACTTGACTCCTACAAAAGCTCAAGTTAGGCCATAACATTTTTATGGAACTCTTAAATGAGCACTTGCACACGTGTAAAACAACACAGCGAGGGGCTGAGCTTGATCACAGCTTCCTGTGCACGAGTGCCGAGTAATCCTCCCCAAGAAAACCTCAATTTCCCATTTCCATAGGCCATGTGCTCAAAGAAATGCTGAAGGAACTTGCTGGGCACCAGATCTTTGGTTTAAAGGATGGTAAAAAGTTACCAGCCAAAGAGAGCGATGCAGAAGAAACCTTGGAAATTAGCTCTGATTTTCCAATGCCGGTGGGAGAGCCCTTCCCTCAGGCTGTGGAGTGATTGCATTCTGCCGAAATTCGTCTGATTATCCTGACATTTAGCCAGAAAGACCTCCCTCACCCCCAGCCCCAAATCCACGGGTTCATTAGAAAATAACACTATTCACATACTTTTGAATCAATATTTTCTGAACACCTTCAGATGCTGAATACTCAAGATACACCATCCTCTAGCGAGTGCATGCTCCACGACATGGCTTTCTGCTGGATTCAGGATCTGGAGATGCCTCTGGAGCCCCAGCAGGGGAAAAGCAGGGACCCCCCAGACAGAGCTGCTCTGGAGGCTGCTGCACGTTTCTGTTCTGCTGAAGAGTGCAGCTCTCCCAGGTCCCACCCGGGTTCGGATTTCTCCTACGTTCGAGCAGCGAGACACTCGTTCCATTCCCAGTCTGGGCCCGCAGAGAACGAGCCAGCTGCAATGTCACCTCCAGGCGACGGTGCAAAAACGCAGCTCTGCTCGGACAGCTGGCGGCACGATGAGCATCGGTCCGGCAAACGAAGGAATCAGGCACGAGAGCAGACCCTAAGTTCCTTGGCAGAGCTTCCCCAAAGGACTAGGCCTAGCTGGTTGGCATTTTGAAGATGCAGCACCACGAGGGGCAGTTGCAACTAGAGCGGACAGGGCACGGCGAGCCCGGCAGGAGCCGCGAGCGAGGGAGGTAATTCAGTACTGGAGCTGTGCAAACTGGTGTCTGAGCAGCTCTTCAGCAGAGGGTCTGTGCCTGGCTTCCACAAAGATCTGCTTTAGGAAGTCCCGGCAATGTTCCGATATGTGCGAGGGCAGCTGGGGGTTCGTGGGCTGCGTGGCGATTTTGAAGATTGCTGCCATGGCTTCGTACTCTGCCCAGGGGGGCTTCTCTGTCAGCATTTCCACCACGGTGCAGCCGAGGCTCCTGGAGAAGCAGACAGGAAAAGAACCGCGTGAGAATTCGCTCAGTAGTGCCCAGAGCTCAGGGACAGCTTCCCTGCAGCCAAAAGCGAGGAACAGCCTCGGGCAGGGACACGTTCCACCAGACCAGGTTGCTCAGAGGCTCAGCTTGCTGAGTTGCAACGTAGAAATCAGATTTTTTAACACTCAAGGTTCAGTGAATCAGAGTTCATTGACCCCACAAAGCCATTTCAGCAAAATGCCTTTTCAGTCACAGCCTCGAAATGCCCACGTTGAGAAAAAAACCAACCTAATAATATCTCCACAAGAAACCAAGCATCAGTCAAAAAATAATTAAAATCGTAGCAGTTCCAAACTGGGAAGGCAGTAAGTTAAATCCCAGTGGGACAGATGCATCATTACCTTAAGGAAAAATTCCTTGTAAAGTTAATGGGGCTCTGCAGGCGACTTCAGGGCAAGGACGTGGTTCTGGGGACATTGGGGACATGGCTGAGCCACCTTTCCAAGGCAACGTGACTCCAAAACCTTCCCAGGGAAGATGGTTCCTACAGCACTGCACTGATTGGGGTTTATTCAAAAAGGATTAATTGCTTCCTCCAGGCCACAAATTAAGTAAAAGCTGTTAGTGAATTTTAAATACCCAATCCTGTGTTTTTATCACATCTTTCCATTAAAAACGCAAAACTGCCTCCTCTACCTTAAAACGAACCCTTCTTTTGAGGTGAAAAGCAAGGAAAAGACATGTTGAGAGGCAGACTTGCATCAACTGCCAAGACAAGGAAGGAGAGGAATTAAATGCAGTGAATATGCAAGAACTGATTTCTTGACAAGATTTAAAATCCAACGTGAAAATGTTACAGTTTTCCAGCCATTTCAGACTTACTAGAGGAGAGTACAGAAAATGCAAACCATGTGTGCTGAAGTGCTGGGGGGCTGCTCAAAAGCAAGCAGGGATATATTATTGTTTAGACTGATTTATACCGTTTAAGCAGATCCGGTTTCTTTAAGATATTCAGCAAACAGCAGGAATGTTTTTCATGTCAAGTCACTCCAGCAATAACAAATAGCTCACATATTCTGCTATTTAGGAAAGAGAAAACTGGAGAGGGGCCTGCAGCAGTGGCACAGAGCCAGGTGGATGGATTTGTTACGTTTCTGAGCCTCTGGACCATACACATCCACCCTGGGACCAGCGCTGCACTGGAAAATTCTGACCCCCCAAATAATGATTGGGACTGTAGGAACTGGACCCTGGCCAACGGCAGCGACTCTTTGATGGGAATGGACCAATGTCAGCACCAAGAGGAAATCCACAACTGCACCAGCCCAGGGGAAGGGCACGTGCTCCGCTCTCCCCCCAAGCATCCCAACCAGGAGAGTCTGCAGGGCTTAACCCTTTGCAGACGGGACATGTTTAACTGCATTTCCACTTGCTGCTCGTACAGGAAACAGGCCCTGCTCTGCTCTGGGGGCACAACCAGACCTCTTGTCCCTGTCATTTACTTACGTTTTATAATCTCACCTTTTTAAGGCCTCCAGAATTAACATTTTGGCACAGGACCATTTTGCTCTTTTGATAGAGCCAATAATAGCAGAGCTACAGTTTCCATTCATGCAGATCATCTCTGATCTCACCTGGATATTTTCTGTTATTCCAGGTTTGGGCCTCTTTCCTTTAAAGCTAAAATTCTATTCATTTCCAGTACATTTTAAGCATAACTCTTATTTTAAAACTAAATGAATAGGCTCTCCCTAAACAACCTTCAGTTGCTCTTCCAAGGGATATCACAGAATTACAGAATATCCTAAATTGGAAGGGACCCACAAGGATCATCATCCCAACTCCTGGTCCTGCACAGGACACCCCAAGAATTCCACCAAGTGCCTGGGAGCATAAGAAGCACGAAAACATTGCACCAGCCAGAAAGCAAAAGAACAGCTATCAGTTCGAAGGAGGAATGAGTGGAAACTGTTCCTGAAAAACTAAAACTACTCCTGAAAAACTAAATGAGCAGTTGGGTGCTAACACTGCAAAGCACAGCCTGCAGAAGATCATGTCTTGAGTTTGAATCAGTGACTTCAATTCTCCTTAAGCTCTCCATGCAGACAAGATGTGAACATGGATATTCAGGTGACAGAAGGTGTGTGTCTCATCTGGCCCCAGGAAAGCTGTGGAGTGATGTGTGCAGCAAGCGAAAGGCTCACCAGACATCTGCCTTCCTCCCGTAGCCTTCCCCGCTGATCACCTCGGGGCTCATCCAGTACGGAGTGCCCGTGACGGAGCGGATGCCTGTCCCAGACATACAGATTGTCTGCAGCCGTTTGCTGGCCCCGAAGTCCCCAAGCTTCACATTCCCAGCAGAGTCACGGAGGATGTTGGCACCTGGACAGAAACGAGAAACAAAGACAGCTGTTTTCATGCGATCCAGCTGTTGGAGCCGCAGCCTACAGAACGACATCCAGCCCCAAAGAGCCATGCTCATGGTATGGCTCTTTCCCCATTAAGCCTCAGGTGACCTGCTGAATATCATCTCTTTCATTCAGGCTGCAGACAAGCCAATTGCTAATGGCTGTAAATGGGAAAAACTTCAGGGAAAAACACAAGGAAGTGAAGGGGGGAGGGAAATGAGAGCTGAGTCAGCACCAGCATTGTTACAGTGCCTGTAAACAGCTCAGGCAGCCGAGCAGGGCCCCCAGGCCAAGGGTTGAGAGAGAACAGAGCTGTGTAGAGAAGGATTTGATTGGGATGCTGCTTTGGGGAGGGCTAGCATTGCTTTCTGGTCAGCTGGGTAACAGATGGAGCTAATTACAGCACTTTGAACTCCTACAATAAACAAGTCAGTCTCCACTTCACTTGCTCAGAGGTCCTGAACACGAAGCACCAGGGAAAAAGCAAACTTTAGAGCTCAGCTTTTATGTGGACATAAACTGAGGTTTAGACACCAAAACAAATTCTTCCTCCAAAGCTGCAACGAGATCAAGACCCCATTGTTGCCATGATCTGATATGTGCCCACGTGAAATCCTTCTGCTTCCAAATCAAGTGCGCTGGTGTGGGGAGAGTTTTTCCCCTGCCCATTGATCTCACCCTTGATGTCCCTGTGCACAATCATGTTGCTGTGGAGGTACGAGACGCCCTCCAGGATCTGCCGCGTGTATTTCCGGGTGACATTTTCCGTGAGGGCCCCGTACGCCTTCAGCTGGTCTTTCACTGACCCCTGCAAAAAGGCAAACAGACGGAATTGGCAAAGAAGTGACAAAGCACAGATCCTGCAGTGCCCATTCAATTCCCCACGAGCCCAGGAATGAACTCTGGCCTCTGCCGAAGCCTTCCTGGGAGGCTCTCTGAGCATCTTGCCCTAAGAAGCACTTTCTAAAACAGCAAGGACAGGCTTTGTGGCAAAAATAGCTTAAGGAGGCTCTATCTGCTGGTCGTGAAGACAAGCAATAAAATAGTTCAGCAGACTGATCTGGGCCAAACGTCTCCTGTTCTGCAGGGTCAGTTTTAGCCTCATCTGCTGCGCCATGACTCTGCTAATTCAGTTACCATGATTTATATGCTGGCCCGAGTCCTTCAAAGTACTTTGGTAGAACAAATTGAGACTGAAGAAAAGAACAGGCTTTAGTGACTAATAATAAAGAGAATGTACTTCAAGTGCAAGACACTTAAGAAAAAAAACAAAGAGGCTTTTTGGGCATAAATAAAATGAAAGTGGTGGCATTATGAGGCAGTATGAGAAGGTGCAGCCCTAAGAGGGTCTGAAGTGGATAACACAGTTAGGGGATCACAGCAACTGATAAAGCAGGATCACAATTAACAAACAAACCCTGCCAATCTCCCCTCTG
Source organism: Origma solitaria (assembly GCA_013397895.1). Lineage (NCBI taxonomy): Eukaryota > Metazoa > Chordata > Aves > Passeriformes > Acanthizidae > Origma > Origma solitaria. The sequence continues at coordinate 328,693 of VZRL01006201.1, read as the reverse complement.
ATCCCTGACCGTGCTGCTCTCACCCCTGGCATGTACTCCATGAAGATGGTCAAGGTCTTTTCGGCTCGATCCCGTAAGCAGCCATAATACTGCACAATGCGTTCGTGCTGGAGATTCTTCAGCAGCTGGATTTCACACTCCAGGGCACTCACCTCCTATGGATTTGAAGGAGAAAATAAGGTTGTAGCCCCAGGAAATATATAATAAGTATAAAAAAAAATTTTTTTCATGTCATTGGCAGGATGAGACCACCACTACACTGAAAAGTGCAATCCTTGGCACTGGTTTATTTGCTTCTTGAAAAAGGCAAACATTACCAGTGCTTCCCCTTCATTCTTACTGCGTTTTCAGCTGGTAAGTATTGGTGTGGAAGCTTTGATAGAACACAGGCAATACAATATAAGGATTTAGTACCAGAAAAACTTTGTTTCTTGCCTTGATTCTGTCAGCTGCATGGCTCTAGCCTGGGTGGCTGAAAGGATTCCTCACACACAACACAGGTAAGCTGAGGGCAGGGAGTGTTAATGAGGAAACAGCTCTGAACACACTTACAGAACTGGAACCTCACCCCCAACCCATCCGAGAGCAAAACTACAGGTGCTGAGAGCTGCTAAGCTTCTGTCACCCAGTCCTGCTCGGATTCACACTGATGATCTACTGGAACCAACCCTACAAACCCTTCCTCTCCTATTTACTTCAAAGAATCTGCAGCTCTGCACACAAAACTAATTCTTTGCTTTGCTCTTGCCACAGACAGCAGAGTATCACAGCGCAAAGGCAAAGAAGTTTTCCAACAATTTCAGATGGAATCACAGATGTCTGTTGCCCAGAAAAAGTATCAGGTTCTTGCTGAATCCAGGGATTGAAGGGGAGGAACATCAAAGGGACCAAAGCATGAGGATTTATGGAAAAAGGAACGATGTTTTCTCGCAGATTAGTCCCACTTAACTCTTTCTAGCCCTGAAGGTGTCAGGCTCAGCTCTCTCACTCCGGGAGAGGATGCAGAACCTTAGAACAAGAACCTGGATGTTGTAGGGACACACGGAACCAGAGGAAGCTGCTTAATCAGGCCAAGTAATAGTTTAAGGTTTGGAGTTTCAGTGCCTTCAAAATATACTCCAGCCTGTTCCTCCTTGGCTCAGAGTTACTGTCTGATTTACAACAGAGACATGGCAGAACTTCCCAATTTAGGACATATCTTGGCACCCATGTCCCATATAAAATCAGAATAATTAAATCTTCATGGATCAGTCATTCTAGCTCAAAGGGAATTTCTTCAATATTGGGAGGCTGGTACACTGTTAAAACATTAGCAAAGAACCCCAAAGCCATTCCAGCTGCATCCCCTAAGCAGGGAGCTGAGCACTGTCCCATGATCCCAAGGTGCCACTGTCCCATCTCCACTGTCTCTAAAGTGCTGTCACATCACTCTTCTTGATTAATTAACACTCCACAGCTCAATTTGTTTTAAGGACACTGAGAATTCGGAAGTGAAAATTGGTAATTAATGCCCTTGATACGGGGTGTACCCTATATACCCAGGTTTTGCATGTGCAAGCAGCTTTTTTTTGTTCAAAAAAGAAAAAAAACCCTTCTCTTGCTTTGATTAGTTTCATTCACATCCATGTCTAACCAGGAACACAGGGCAGTCTAGTATTCCTCAAGTAACCTGGCAACAAACCAAAACGCTGAGAAGGGAGAGCCAAGAATTAAGCCAGAAAATGGATTTTAGTTTCAGGCTGAAGTTAATAACACAGAAAAGTAATTTTTAAATGACTCCTATTCTTCTCCACATAACTTGAAACCTTCGGATCAACTAAATAAGATGCCAGCTTTCAAGGACAGACAGAGAGACGTTGTACAGGAACTCAGAGGATTTCAGAAGCTGAGATGAGAATTACCTTGCTCGTCTCGGGGCTCTCCGGATCAAACTGGACCTGCTTAGCTGCCAGCTCTCTGCCCGTGTCCACATCGTAGCACAAATACACGCGGCCAAAGGCGCCCTGGCCCAGCAGCTTCCCTCGGCGCCAGTTTATCGGAGCGCTCGGAGCTGGAAGAGAGCAGCAATCATTTCTCTTTTCGTTACACTATTTAAAAACAAGGCTGGGCTTTTCAAGGACCAATCTGCACCGCACTGGGCTTGAAGCAGGTATTCTGCACAATAAACATGAGCCACTCCCCCAGAACACGGAGCTAGCGGCAGAGCTCTGAACAGAATCCAACCATCCAGGCTCAGAATCTGCCGGCTGGTGTCACATTAACATGAGACACTACAAAACATCTTGCAAATGCGTTTCACAGACAAGTCATTCTACGAGGTTGGTGAAATTTCATTCCACCAGCAGGTGGATTCTACAAAACCACTGCCTCAAGAGATGATGCAGCAATGGAAGCGCAGTTTCCAACCCTTGATCTGCAGTTATCACATGCATCAGATGAAGAAGAGCTGGATCAGCCTTGCTCAATCAATCCCAGCCAGCTGGGAATGACTTAAGCTTCTGGGACAACTTGAAGGACATTATTCTGAGTTTCTTTGCCAAGTTAGCTTGGAATTACTTCTGTGGGAAGGATTTCACTGCAAGGCTCTCTCTAACCAGAAAGATTAGAAGTCGTAATTCCCCACTAGACGTTGATAAAGCAGGGGCCGTGTCAGCACAGTCTGGGTACCTTCTTTACCTGCTGAACAGTCACACTTAAAAACATCCATGAGACTCAGGCAAAGCAGCACCTGGAACAGCCCAGCAGGAGGTTCTGTCTGCAGGGAATTAGGAGCCCTCACATTCCACAAGCAGGAGTCTCCTGACCCAGAGATTAATACCCGAGCCCAGTTTCTCAGACTGCCCTTAATGCCAAAGCATATTGCTCAAAGAGCAGTGCTTTAGCTCCGAATTTGAGAGCAACACTACCAGACTCCTGCAGTGCGATGCATCCAATTATTGTATTGAACAAGAAACTCTAAAAACAAAGACAGGAACCAGCCATCTGGACAGTGTGAAAACACAGAAGAGCTGAGAGATTAGCTTTGCCATGTCTAATTTAATCAGATTTACTGCCAGTCAGTATTTTAGTGTGTTCCTTACTCTGCTACAAGCTCACTCTTCATTTTGATCCTTAAATTACTGTATGGGATATCTAAAGTCCATCAATAATGACTTATGTTCCATTGCTTTTTTTTTATAATAGAAAATTGCCCAACAAAACAACTCAGGGATGCTATTAACCCAGAAGTAAATCCTTCTACTAAGGGGCAAGTGAAATACATACAGCTCTCAATCAGTAAAATAACTGCAACCCAAAAGCCTGACTGCAAACGTTAACGTGGCAAGAAAATAAACAAACTTGTCTGCCTGCTTTAAGAACCCTGTAGATCATCTAGATCAAGCAAGTCGTTTTTACTCAGCTGAATTTTCTAAAGGAAAGGCCAGCTCCCAGAAGAAATCTGAGAAGAAAAAGACTTGTCCTGTGGGTGTGACAAACAAGTCTCAAAGCTCAGCCAGGGAACGATGTGGTTCTAAGGGCTTGTTAAAACCAGATTATGGCAACGTGTTGGGTCTGGAGCTCCTTAAAGCCTTCCTCGCCCCCAGCCCAGGCGGCGATTCCTCAGTTACCGCCGCGAGTGCCTACATTTGGTGGGGATGTTCCTCTCCTGCACTCCGAGGGCGTTTTCGCTGTCCGCGCTCCGCAGGCGGCCCCGCGGGTCCAGGTACTGCAGTGCCAGGCCCAGGTTCTCTCCGTTGGTGCTCAAGGAGCGACTGGAAGGCACCAAGGTGAAAAGGTTCCCTTGGTGACGCCGGATCCGCGGAAACGTCCTCCGGCCTGGGGGAAAAGGTAATTTTTAAATAAAGGCTTGCAAGGGGAAGGCAATGGCTGGGGCTTGAGCAGCAGGGAGAAGGGAAAGAAACGCCACGTTCTGCTCCGCTCCATGGAGCAGAATCCACTGCCAAATGGAGATGCAAAAATGGAACAGCTCAGGGCTGACGCTGCCTGAGCTCAGTACAGCTCTGGATCATTCCCAAAGCAGAAGGCAGAGAACACTCTGTCATGCCCTCAGTGCTGTGAGATCTAAACTTGCCTTCCAAAGGAAGAATCTGGTTTACAGGCTCTGAGCACAACCTCCAAGTCTTGTTAACAACTACCTACAAAATGACTTCCTAGATAACGTGCCTGGAGTTGCAAATAAAAACCATAAACAAAGCTTGTGCCAACTTGCACCTCATGAAATTTTGAGAGATTAATTTGCACAAAGCCATCTGACGAGCAGAGATATAATTCTTTAAGTCCCTGCTATATTTAAAAAACCCAGAAGCAAGTCTGCAATGCAAATTAGCAAAGCATAATGAATCTCTGTGGTAGGAAAGTGCTCTGCAGGGCCAAGACTAACAACTATGTCCACAACTCCCTAGTCAGCCTGGATAATCCCAGAAAGGACAAAGTAAACAAAGAATTACAAAGTAAACGAAGAATTACAAAGTAAACGAAGAATTACAAACAGCCATCATGGGTTTCCCTGAAAAGGTGGCATCATGCAAGGCAGCATCAACCCCAGCACTAAGGACCAGGGCACTTCAGCTCTCCAAGAGGAGTTACACTCCTCTGCAGAGGTTGCCATTGCCTCGCCTTCTTTTTCCAGCCTGGAACGGGAGGTGTGAGACCAACTCACCGTCACTGTAGTCCTTGTGCTGCATGGAGACGTTGTAGCGCCGAGGATAGGTCCCACCTTTGCCTGCTTTGTCATAGATCTGATTCTCACGGTCTGGAAGGAGAAGCAAAGACAAAAGTGAGGCTACTTCAAAAAATCCAACTTCCAATGACAGAATTTCCCTGTAACAGCAGGTGTTTAGGAAGAGGCAATAAATAACTTCATGGCTTTTCCATCAACATATTCCCAATTCTTCTATTTATACAATCCCAGCAAGCTGGGAGGGCGGCCAGCCAAGAGCAGAAAATGTCTGCATCAAATAACCTTTGTACCAAAGACATACCTGAGAACTCCTGTCTATTATCAGGAAAGCTTTGTGCCCTTGACATCCGTGACTTCCGAAAAGAAGGACTATTAGAGAAAGAAGGCAAGAGTAAGTTTTGCTGTCTACCAGAGCAAAACCTAGAAGGGCTTTAAATATAAGCAAATACATTTGAACACTGAATTCTCAAATCCATGTCCCTGCACAGATTTCACGCTGCACCTGCAAAGCTCAAGTCAGGCTAAGCCCCAGGCAAGCAGACTCTTTCCCAGTGTGTGCACTCAGCCTTCCTGTGCACTCTGAGCCATTTATTCAGTGTTTCCCCAGACTGCAGTACAAGATTCAGAGATTCCTTCAGATGCTGGAAGTGGAAGGCTAAAACCAAGGCTGAGAGGAAGAGCAGAACAAGGCACCACTTGCAGGACAGTGCTCCCAGGGCAGTGAAGAACGGGGACCTGTGCCCTGTGATTCATCACGACAGGCAAGACTTCCTCTCATGAAAACTCGAGTGCACTTTCCTCTCTCCAGCAGCAGATGAGCCCAAGCTCAAACAGCTCGATTTCCAACCCTCGTGTTCCTGCAGGGCTCCTTCAGAAAGGCCAAGAACAGCCCCTCACTTGGCACAAAGTCTTTAATCTCACTGAAGAGACTACACCAGCTCAATCTGTGCCAAAGCTGAGGTCTCAGCACCCTTTTTTTGTTAACCAGTGCAAACGGAGCAGTCTCAAACAGCTTTCAGACTCCCAAGGGAGATTTCTCTCCTATCACACAAAGAACAGCTCCTTCCCCAGATGATGCCCACCCCTACCACAAATAACCAGGAGGGCTCTTTATTTCCTCTCCTCCCACATTAAGGGCGGAGAAAGGGGAGAGAAGGACAGGTAACAAATCAGCAATGGCCCTTCAGGTAAATAAATGCATGCACACACACAGTTAACTGTGCTGCCTTGGGACTCCAGAAGCTGGAGGAAGTGAATGGCTACAAATCCAAACCTCAAATGCTTGATATAAAAGCATATGTTACCTACAGGAATGAGCTTGGAAGAATCTTAAAAACACACTCAAGTCCAACATTACAGGCGTTGGGAAGCCACAGTTGTTCAAGTTAATAGAACCTCTGGCTGCCCACCAGCACCTCAAGCAACACCATCAGCAATGAAAGAGAAGAAAAAGATCTGGAGCATCAACTTACAATAAACTTTTCATCCAAGAAAGAGCCCCCCTGTTTACCTCTGGAATTCATTTTGCATCTTGCAGGACATAGCAACCTAGAGCAACGATCTACTTCTGTAACCTTAAAATAGCCTGGGGTATTTTTTGTTTTATTTTTTAAATGAACAAGTAGAGGCTTGTCTGAAAGAGATGTAAATACCCTGCAGCCAGATGCTTGCCGAGGGCTGCTCGCTTCCTAACTTTGTATTTCTAACACAAAGCCACCGAAGCACCAGTTTGTTGGTCTATGGTTGTGCCAGAAAATAACACAGCCTCAGGACACAGTTAATGCTCTTTAAGAAATACACTGGGATGAAGGTGGGAAATAAGTTCTTGTTTCCCTCCAAGAAAATGTACGAGATGGAAAACAGGCTTTAATGTAAGTACAACTGGCATTTCCTGAGCTCACACATTCTCACATTTGTACATTTGTACCTGTCTGCTCACCTGTCCAAGGACTGGCAGCTTCCCGACACCGAGTTTTCAGCGCTGCTCAGAGGGTCCAGCATCTACAACACAGAAGAAACCACACAGCAACATCAGTGCAGTGCTGGGCCCAGGAGAGGCTGTGCCAGAGGAGCAGAGCCCATGACTGCTTGCCTGCAGGATGCCAAGCTGAAGAAGGGAGTCTAAGCCTATTTAAATGTACATTTTTCCTTTATCTCCCATAAAAATAAAGTTCATATCGAATTTGAGGCACTGCTTTAGTTGTTGAAGGACTCTGCTGTGACAAATACAAGTTTCAGTCAGCCTTGTGCTGCGTTTGGATCCCAACTGGCTCCAGAACAGTCTCTGCTGGTGCTGCTGCCTCCACCTGTGAGTCGCCCTTTGACCTCACTTCCCACTTTGCTGAATGGAGAGCAGAGCTTCAAAAGCAAGAGGGTCACACAAACCTGGAAATAGGAAACCTTGTCACGTGTGACAGCACCGAAACTGCTCAGAGGGCACTGCTCAGAACAGGGAACTGCTTCAGCAGCCCAGCAAAGGCTCTGAACTCACACAGCTACAACCTGAAGCTGTTCAAATGCACGAAGCAGCACTTTCAGAATCCCAGAATGGTTTGGGTTGGAGGGGACCTTAAGGATCACCCAATCCCACCTCCTGCCACAGGCAGGGACACCTTCCACTAGAGCAGGTTACCCCAAGGCTGTCCTTGGGCACTTCCAGGGATGGGGCAGCCACACCTTTCTGGAGAACCTGTGCCTCACCACTTACAAGTGCTGATGCAACCACAGCCAGCGAATATTTGGGAAAGAATGAAGGGCCCAGGTCCCAGCAGAGCTCCTCAAACACCTGGATTGATTTTTCCCCCCCATACTCACACACTGCTCGTTGGTCTCGGGGATGAACTCCCCCTCGCTGTTGATGCTGGTGTAGGAGCCCTGGCGGGCGATGCGCTGCTGCCGCTCGGGGACGTACCCGGGCGGGGGCGAGCTGCGGCCGGTGTTCTGGGAGCCTGCAACGAGGACAGCGCTCAGTCACCGTGCTGCTGACCGAGGCTGCAGCTCACGAACCCCAGCCGTCCCCTCCAACACCGCTGACCACAGCAGTTCAGAGTGAACCTCCCAGTCTGGACAGACATGGAACCAGGAAAACCAAACTGTCTGATGTCCACCTGTACTGATGTTTTAGAGGCTACAAGGTCATTGCTGAAGCTCCTGACAAAGCAGTCACCTGTTTCTAACCTCTTCTGCTCAACTTCCTGAGCATAATTCCAACACCCCAAGGAAGGTGGGATTCCAGGATTCCCTGGCTTTTGGGCATGAGCTTCACTGCTAATCTCCACTAAACAAAACACTTATCACAGCAACAATCTTCTGCCTCAACTGTAAGTTTGCATCAATTTGGGCAATTTACTTGGACTGGCAGCACATTCCTGCTGCTCATTATCAGCTGAGCTAGTTACACTGACACCCAACAATTTCACTATCCCATGGGAGCGCCGTTATCTTTGGAAATAACCCCAAAATTTCCGTGTTACTGTGTGAAAAATCAAGCTGTACAGTTAGCTTGGGCAAAACTACTGTTTTGGAGGCCAACTCTGCAATTCCTGTTAATTGGATGAGACAGATAAAGGACAGAGTACGTTTAGGGGCCAAAGGATGAGAAAAACAGTTTAATCATCTTAGTGGCACTACCTAAAGAGTTCCTCTTGTGCTACCTACTGAGAGAAACGTCACCCTTAGGGTTTATTTTTTCCTTACACGTCTCAAAGAAGATGAAACTTTAGACACAGGAAGAAAAAAATCCCCTTTTCGCAGCAACCTATCCACCTGCAGCTGCCACCAGTTCCCACTGTGAGCTCCAAGAGCTGCTTGGTCCAGCCAATCTGCCTGAGGTCACCCACGAAGCCAGAGGCAGCAGGTGAAGAGCAGCTCTCAAGCTCTGCTCCTTGGAACACTGTTTTTAATTAACTCTGTGTACTCAGGTGCTCGGAAAGATGGGTGAAGATCAGCAAATATTCTCCCAAGGAAAGTATTTTCTATAGAAGTTGTTGTAATAAAAAGCGAAGGCAAAGAGACAGGAAAAGTGAATTGAAAAGCAGAGCACACACCTTTGAGAGGCTGGAAAGCAGAGCACACACCTTTGAGAGGCTGGAAAGCAGAGCACACACCTTTGAGAGGCTGAAAAGCAGAGCACACACCTTTGAGAGGCTGAAAAGCAGAGCACACACCTTTGAGAGGCTGAAAAGCAGAGCACACACCTTTGAGAGGCTGGAAAGCAGAGCACACACCTTTGAGAGGCTGGAAAGCACAGCACACACCTCTCAGGGGCTGCAGGAGGAAAGCCAACAATGCAGGCATGGCTTAGAGTGCATGGGGGGCAAATCACACAAAAAAAAGGGATTAACAGAATCGTGGGATCACTAAGGTTGGAGAAGACCTCCACGATCATGAAGCCCAAGATTGTCAATGGCACAATCTCCTGCCCAGAGCCACCAGCTGATTTCCCAGCAGCTCTCAGGGCTCTGTTCGGAGCCCGGGGTGGGATAACCCCAGCACGGAGCACTTTCACTGCTTCCGCCACAATGCCACGGCCAGAGGAGCCCAGGGCTGGCACCAGCCCAGCTGCTGCTGGGGAAAGGCCCCATCCCTGGGCAGGAAAGGGAAGTCGGCACTAAATCCATGTATATCAAAGGAAGTGAGTGGAAAAAACACAAGCGCTGCCAGAATGCTTAGCTTTTTTTTTTTTTTAAATCTTCTTTTAAATAAGTTATCTTTAATTCCAAAGCTCTGCACTGGTGACAGCAGGCTCGAGGCCCTTCGAGCACAGGAACCACACAGGTTCCTCTCCTGCTTGTGAAAAGCTTTTGTTGAACACTGCTTTGGACTTTAGTTGCATGACACGGTGTGAGCTGGAGAGTCTCCATGCCTGAAATACCCGGAAACAAGGCATATTGCTTTTCCAAATCAAAGATAGGAAAAGAGAAGGAAGAAGAAATTGAGACAAGACTGAGCTACTGCCAAATTTCCAGCAGACCTCTGACAGAACTGGAACTCTTCTGGACCTCTTCATAATGGAACAGTCCGGTGCTTTGACATGTTGAGAAAATAACACTAATGGTTTCTTGACTGATGAATGACAAGCTATTCAGAAATTATTATTATATTATCCATAAGCTGGGATAAGAGAGAAGCGTGTGTAACTGGGGTACAGAAGGGGCCCCTCATTACCACACAGTTTAACCATGACAGACACACACTGCAGTCTGTTGGCTTTGGCACCATTATCTGGAAACCTCCGAATGCCAATACAGAAGGAATAGATAGATAGATAGATAGATAGATAGATTTTAAATAAAGTATTTTTGGCATTGAAATTGTCTGTTAAAAAAGAAACGTGGTGTTCAGATGGGCATGGATACCACTGCCTTCTCAGGACCAAGGAATGTTGCTCTTTTTATGCACATTACCTTCAAACTCGGAAGGATAGGAAAACTCTTTTTGTCCCTGTTTCAGTCACGTAGTTCACAAGCTTTCAGCACTTCTTTGCTTGTTTGCTGCTTCATAAAAGCAAACTGTGCAGAAGGGGATCAGGAATCTCTCAACAGGACACAGCAGATTTGTTAGACAAGCCCCACGCTGAGAATTACTGGTCTAATACCCAAACCTTCCCTCTGAGCTCACCCTCCCAGTGAGCTTTGGTCATAACAATGTGGATCCAGCTCTGGTTTGGAGCCCCCAGAATGGAGACTGCTGTGGTTTAATCTGATTTATTATTTGATACTTTGCACTGCAAACGCTGATCTAAAATAATGTAGTAATTCTGCCTCAACTTTACAGAGACAATGAAACCGAAGCACTCCTTTGTCACAGAGAAGAACCTGCAGACAAAACACCTCTGACATTCCCAGCTCGGGGTGCTAATGCATCGCCTGTCCTCTGAGGCATTAGCTCTGACAAGCCCCAAAACAGCTCTTGTAACAGAGTCCTCCTCTGCTTCTGTTTCCAGCAAAATTGATCTTCTCTCATTTCTGAAGCAGAAGTAGTTCACACAGAGCAGCATTTCAGGCTCTGGCCACACTCTCACCTTCTTCCTGCACTTTCACTGAGCTTCACACCAAGGAGTCAAATCCTAAACCACAGACTTTTTTTCCCCCCCATAAATCCTTGAAGGTGTTTCAGATGGTTTAGTTTTTCATATAAAGGTTAACAGCTTTGAGCATCCTTCAAGAACAGATCTGAATTGTGCTGCACAGTTATAGAGAAGGTTGTAACACAGAAATTGGGAGAAATCAGACAAATCTGCCAGAGAATGAAGTCATAAAAATTACAGAAGTCTTACATGGACCTTTCCCCTAAACAGGAGTTCACTGAGCTAACAGAAACCCAAAGAAATGAGACAAAGGTACATATTATTCTGACTTATTTCATTATCTTTCATGCATCTCTGATTTTCTCTTGTGCTCAAATCACCTGATAATTCCAAGAGTGAAAGTTTAGGTAACTCAGAATGTAGGACACTGGTTGGATATGCAGTAGTAATTCCTAGTAAAATGCTTGATTACAGCAGTCAGGACAGATTCCAAAGCCCGGCATTAAAAAAAAAAATCAAATCTAGGTTTCATGAGCTGAAATTGCCAATCTAAATAAAAAGCTTAATGGACTCACGTCAGCTTTCCAAATTTCTAACCACAATGGCTCTGGCTTTAGGACATCCCCTTTAGCAGCTCCTCAGCTGTTCCACAACTTAGCAAGGAACTCTGAAACATTCTATTGTAAACATATTAAGAGCTTTTGAAAATGAACTGCCTTGTCCTAGAATAACCTTTCAATTTCGCATGGCTGTCTTGAATGCTGTGCCATAAACACCAGCGCCCAAAAGATACACTTCAACAAACAAAACCATGCTTAAGTGGCAGAAGTACTCACTGACAGACAGATGCCTACTCCTGGGTTCTGGCTGCTGGTAGGGTGTGCTCACATCCCCCACAGATTGGGAAGTTTTAATCCTGACTTGCTTGGGCAGTCCGGAATGGGGTGAAGAACTGGTCTGTTGGGTAAAATGGAAAGGAGAAAACAAAATAAAACAAAGTGAGATGAAGGAGCTCAAGCAGCCTGGCCACAGTTTCAAAGCACGAAAGTGCTGAGCAACAGTTCTAGAGCCTGAAATGTTATTAATTCAGAAAACGCAAACAAAAAGGCAGCAAAAGAGCAAGGTTTACAATTATGGTGTAAACCAGCAGTCAGCGAGCTAGAACAAGGCATGTGCAGCTCAGCTCGAGTGCAGGATTGGCAGGGCAGTGTCTGACATTTCCAGGCACCTGCAGAACACACGAGGGGCTCCTGTCACCCCGAGACCAGAACACAGAGGGACCTACAGTTTCCATCAGCCAGCTTGGCCAGAGGAGATAAATTCTGAATCTTGCACTCTTTCAGAGGCAACCTGACTCCCCACAACCTTTAGAAAGTAAATTCATAATTCAGACTGACTAAGCAAAAATAAATTCTGGAGAGTTTAATAGCACCAACAGTGTGGAGATGCCAAGACGAATTCATTCATCCTTCCCTGAACTCACATAGATATTATCTAATTGAAGATAATTTTTCACAGAGCCCTCATTTCATTCAAAGCAGGAAGAGGCATGAGACATGTGACACCTTCCCCAAGCCAATCCCGTGTTAAAGCAGGGGCTTTAACCTGCAGACACCTTCAATTCTAACCCTGACCCACCACACCTAATTTTACAAGAAAGTGTAATATTCCCTTCCTCTGGAATTACAGAATTTATCTTATTGAATTGAAAAGAGCATAACCAGAGACACCTCGAGGACATAAATTCTGACTTCTGAAAATTATTTGCATGACATTTAAACAAGGTGTGACAATTCAGATACTTTAATTCAACATTATAGTACTGAATGGTCGCTCATTTAATAATTATGTACACTTGAAAGAAGTAAGCAGAGGACCTGATTTAAATCACATAAACTCCACCATGAGCAGGTTCATGGGGGCTGGATAAAGGGCAGAGAGGTCACCCTGCTGAGGCACAGCCTGGCTTTGGTACTGCAGTTCCAACTTCACCAGTTCTCCCCACTAATTTCTAAACATAAAGAGAGGACTGGCAACAGCAGTGAGCTGACTGAGAAAAGAAACGAATCACAAAAACAGGCACACGAAAATTAATCTGGCCACTGCTCACAGACACAGGCTCCTGGTACAAGGGACCCAGCTACTGCCATAAAGTTCACTTGCTTTCTGTACATATTTGTGCCAAAGTCACCTTTCCATCCCCAGAAAAAAGAAAAGAGCACAACCAAAACAAAATCTGCATCCTGTACTTCAGGAAAAATAATGCTTCCCGCTCCCTCAGTGGGATGAGATCATGCAGCCAAGAAACCTCCTTCAGGCTTGGAGGCTTTATCCCACCGAGGGCTCTCCTGTCAGGCAGCGCGGAGCTGCAGAGGAAGTTGGAGGAGAGGGGGGAAACAGTGGCACTTACTGAAGGCTTTGCTGTTTGTTTCTGCTTTGAGCAAAAAAGGAAAAAACAGCTAATAAAAAGGACAGCAGCAGCAGTGGCTCCAGGCTGGTGCAGGGTGGGATTTACCAAGTGTTTACTGCTCGTGCAAAGTTCCATGGTATCATCTGACATCTGCAGCCTGAAGGCAGCGACACGAGCAGAGGGCTGGGAAAGAGGATTGTCTGACCAAAAGCTGCACCAAAAGCAGAGGCCACCTTTTACAGGCTGCTTCCTGACAAAGCAGAGCGAGGTCTGACTTCACCAGGTCAGACCAAAGCCCTTCTTGCCAAGCATTGTCCCCAGAGCAGGCAGCAGCAAGTGCTCAGGGAAAGGGCACGGGACAAGGAGCAGCATCATCCCCTCCCACACCTTCCCAGGCACTTGGGAAAGGGCTGTCAACACTCCTGAAGGCCTTGGTATTGCCATTACCATGGATTACCAAATTCAAAAATAGTGAGAAGCTCATTTAAGTTACCGTGACAGCTCCAAGAATTACAGGTGTGATTATTTCAAGAGCTGAGCTCCCAGCCTGCAGAACTTGAATAGGGATGAGTATTCCAGATTGACAAGCTACTACCAACAGACCAGCTTTTTGTGTCACACTCTTCAGGAGAATGTGGTAATTTGCAAATCAAATATCTAAGCTATTGAGGTCTTTGGATTGAAAAGCTGCATGACCTTAATTCCGAGGAAAAAAAAAATACTGCGTTTTCCAGTCACAGATCAGGAATAAGGGAAATTTCTGACTCTTTTTGCCCTCTTCAGCTTGTAATTCATTCATTGTCCAAAACTGGCATCTTTGGGAATCTGACTTAGAAGATTTATTATCATCTTCTCTGCTGAAAAAAGCAAACTACATTGATACTCACTGCCACAGCCACCTGAGGTAGAGGAGAGTGAATCAAGATACAAACCAATTCATTTTAGGTGTGAATACACCACCATTAGCAAAGGCAGCTCAGTTTCATGGAGTCAGGCTCAATGCGTTAGGGCTACAGAGCTCAAAAATCCCTGGGAGCTGTCCCCAGGCTTCTCACCCAAGGAAAAAAGTGCTCAAGGTGTGTCTTCAAGGACAGCCCGTGCTATAAAGGCAAAATTTTCATTTTCAACACTCTGCTATTAATCAAAAGTAACAAAACTTCTCTGCAAACCAAACTCGCCAAGTGTTTTCTGCCTACAGCCACTGGGCATTTGATATAAAATGGCCTTCATAGTAAAAAGCCGCAATGTTTTAGCTCCCAAACAGCTGCTGGAGTTAGAAAAACAACACAAAAAGATACCTATAGCTGAGCCAAGGCAAAGAGGATCACCACATGCATTTGGGAAGAGGATTTTATAATCCCTGTTACTCTCAGTTAATGCTACCATTGTGCTTTAGAGTCTTAAGGGCAAACCCCTTCATTTTGTGCAGTCCCAGAAGTTGTTACCTACATGGTTTCTGTCCTGGGACAGCAATAATATCCTCAGGCTTTTCACATTTGAGCTCCGGTCTAAGAGGTCTACGGCTTTATCCAGGTCATCTTGGTTTTTCAAAGGAATAGAGAGCTGCACAATAAAGAACAGGGGAAAAATCATTAGAAAAGAGACAAAAATAAGTCTACTTCTACAATAGGTATTTAAACGAACATTAGAAAAATACCAGAGTATAAACCAGGATTTTGATTGCTCAGTTATTCCACAGATTTTCATTCTAACACTATCTTACTGTCCTTTTTAATGAGGTTTTCCTCCCATGCCAGAGAAATGGCTGACCCTATGCAAATTCCTCTAAAGCACCACCCACAAAAGTATTAACTGCTACCTGAATTTGCTGTTTGCAAAGAATAAGTCAGAGACTTGTCAGCCCCTGACTGTCTGATGAGAAAATGGTCTCAGAATACTTTTGAATCCAGACCTAACGATCAAGTGGAAATTGGGTTTCAGAAAAAAGAAGATAAAGACTCTGAAAGACAGAACCAAATTGGAATTTAAAACTTGCTGGTAAGACTCCATGAAATCAGGCTCAGACACCCCCTGTTCTACAGCCCACCCACACCTTAAAACGGGAATGTTATTAACGAAGAACTCTCATTTTTGTCCCACTCGCTCTGGTGAATGGGGGTTTTGCATCTCTCTCATTAGGGCAACACCACAACAAAGGAAGACCCGAAAATTCCATTTCTGGGTACAGAATTTGTGATGGGGAAAGGAGGTGTCATCAGAGAGCACCGACAGCTCAGTACCTCGTTGTTCATGTAGTGGAGGTCCAGGGGCTGCCCAAAGGCTGTTTTCACTTTCTGCTGCACATCTTCATAGCGCACGGGACGGACAAATGGGATAATCCTGGGAGCAAAGACAATCACTGACTCAGTTCAGAGATACACTTGATAAGGCAATCAGATGGCTGGACCACTAAAACCACATGTGAATGGTCGCCTTTCATCCTCAAGCAGGTAGTGAACCTTTCAAATTTAAATCCATCCATCTGTCCGTCTGTCCATCCATCCATCCCTCCATCACCCATCCATCCACCCATCCGTCTGTCCATCCATCATCCATCCATCCATCCATCCCTCCATCATCCATCCATCCGTCTGTCCGTCTGTCCATCCATCCATCCCTCCATCACCCATCCATCCACCCATCCGTCTGTCCGTCTGTCCATCCATCATCCATCCATCCCTCCATCATCCATCCATCCGTCTGTCCGTCTGTCCATCCATCCATCCCTCCATCATCCATCCATCCATCCATCATCCATCCATCCATCCCTCCATCATCCATCCATCCCTCCATCATCCATCCATCCATCCCTCCATCATCCATCCATCCGTCTGTCCATCCGTCTCCATCAGCCCTGGGTATCCTTCCCCAAGGTGCAGCTTTTGTCAGAAATAGCCTTGTGTTCTTTGCCTTCCTCAGCCCCTTCCCATGAAGGGTTATCTTGCT
This sequence comes from Origma solitaria, assembly GCA_013397895.1. Lineage (NCBI taxonomy): Eukaryota > Metazoa > Chordata > Aves > Passeriformes > Acanthizidae > Origma > Origma solitaria. The sequence continues at coordinate 312,628 of VZRL01006201.1, read as the reverse complement.
GCCCGACCTACACCGTTCAGCTATTTGGGAATAATTGTCCTTGTTCAAAAGGAACCCACAATAACATTTTCTACATATTCCTCAGAAACCCATACATGAAATTACAGCGCTCTGGCACCACACAAATGCAGTGTAGTTCCCAGTCCCTTATAAAGGCTCCTATTCTACACTCAATGCATTAAAGAGCAGAGCTGTTCTCAGGTGCCACAAATTCTATTAGTTTAAAAACTCTGTGCACTCCTCTGACACAAAATCCTGGACTGCAGGGTTTAAGGAGCCCATTCCTGCCTGACCACCTTAAATATTTGTGGTTAGATCTGGCAGCTCCCGTGAAACCAAGCACACACACTGACATTCTGGTGCAAGCTCCCTGTCTGGAACTGCACACTGTGCTGGGAGCAGGCAATTCAGGCAAGCACAACTGCATAATTAGACAGACACACAATCAACCTTTTCATTTTAGAAAAAAAAAAAAAAAAAAACAACCAGAAGAAAAACCCCTTCTGCCCCCCAGAGCTCCGTGCCACCTGAAATGCACCCGGCAGACAGGCAAGATGATAAGCCTGTGGTGACAGGATTTTGTTGCTGAGTTCCCCTGTCCCAATGTGGTGTGACAAAAAATTGTGACATGTCCCACTGTGGCTCTGTTGCTGTCCCCACAAAGACCCTGACATGGGAGAGTGCTAAGCAGACCTGGCTGGCAAAGGAGGAAGCAGATCCCAGCGATGATTTCTCCCAAAAAGTCAGTGACAGAACTAATCAGGTAGGATTTCACTGAAAGAAACAGTTCAAGTTTTGAGGAAGAGCAGAAATTTTTCTCCAAAGCCTGCTTTTCCAACAAAGAACACTTCTGCTTTCCTAAAAGAAATCCCAAAATCTGACAAAGGAGGAGCTTCAGCAGCTCAGCCAATAACCTTTGCTGGAACACACTGTGAGGCTCACTACAGACAATGTCTGCTCCTGTGGCATTGATGTTAAATTTGCATTTTATCATGAAACTGTGAACAGCTTCATGCTGTAAGTACTGTCGGGGCTGGGAGAAACCAAAGGATTTCCATGAGATGGCTGTGCAGACGGCACATACATTCATGCTTACAATCCACTTAATTTCTTCCAAAACACAGACACAATAACTCAGCATCAAGATCACTTTTCCTCTGAGCAGACTCAGAGACCACAGAAGCCTGGAGCCATCCTGTGTGTTCACACAGCACCAGACATTAAATGTTTCAAGAGTTCCTCTCAATTTGATGACAAATCAGAGACTTTCTGAGACCTACTTTGCAGTATTTCGGCAATTTTATCCATTGCAAACAATGCTGTAAAACCTGAAACTGCTATTTCAGTCGTTTCTGGTTTTTCTTGTAAAACAATGTCACTCAAAACCAAGTATCAGAGGAAATAACAAAGAAACTTTAACACCAATGAAATAAAGTCTTCCCTTGTTGTATCTATTGCTCAATCACAGCAGGGCAGTGATAAGGACAGGACATCAGGAAGTGAGAAACTAGAAAAGAATGACACTGATTTGATCAGCTAGCTTCATTTGGTTCTGGTTAAATGAAACAAAATGGGAACAGATCTGAAATAAGACTTTCAGGCTGAACTTATTTCAGGCTGGACAGCTTTTTAAAATGTTGAAGTTCACTTACAAATAAATGTTATGGAAATAAATCAATGTTTTATGACACACTGATGTCTAAAAATAGCCAAGTTTATGATCTGTTTGTTATTGCCTTCACTGTGTGATTTTCATTCAGGAAAAAGGAAAGCAAAGCCAACAAAATATTTAAGCTAAATTACTGATGACTAAATTACTCTCTCAAGCAAAGAATCAAAGAAGTGAAGGCCAACTTACCGTCTCTCCCCATTATGTTCAAACTTTATCCTGACATCATTCTGCAGGAGAAAGAACAAAAGGTGAGCTCACAATCAAACTCTGGCACACACAACAGCACTCAAATGCATCATATTATAATTTCAGTATTTGAACTTTCTCTGTGGAAGCTGAAGCAGACTGTGGAAAGAAGGCTGACACATGAACACAACACACGAGGAACGGAGAAATTGCTGAAGGAGAAAAAGAAGGACAGGGACAAAAACTAAGCTGTAATTTTTGGTAAACTGTCACTTAAACAGAGAACACTGAAATAAACTTTAAGGAAAATTAATCTATCTTTAACACTGCATGGGAAAAGTCTGAAATTCAGTCCTAACTGCTTATTAATCTGAAATTAATTTTCTTTAAGCACTCTCAAAGCATGCATGGCAAAAAAGAGAGATAGAGGGAATGTGCTACATTCTTTATTCTTACTCCTATCTTTCATTTTCATTCCTACTTATTATTATTTTTATTCTTTATTCCTATTTATTATTCTTTATTCTTAAGACATGGACTAAACCTCTGCTTTTGCAAAAATGCAGCCCCTGAAATTCAAACTGAATTACAAAGAGGTTGATTCTCTGTCACCTTTTAAAGCTCTAAGGCTTCCTCAGAGCTCATCACCTCTGTCTGGATGGTTAAAGGCACTGACTGTGCAACCTGGGCAGTCGCTGTAAACTCAGATGTTCTGTGGCATGGAAGAGTCAACAAGCTGAACTTTCAACTCTGGACATTGAAGTTCAAATCCCAATTTAGGTCAGAAAGATAAAAATAAAAGGGAAAAATCTGCTCTGATAAGACTCCATCATTTCTGCTGCACAATTTATGTGATTGGAATAGATTAAGCCATCTGTGAAAGCCTCAGACAATAGGCAATCATACATCTAGGAACCCCAAAAAAACGCGGCCAGGAAATGCTCTTTAGCTGGAGGAAGTTTCTGGCAGGCCCAGTGGTCAAGAATGCAGCTCCAAAGGATCCACGGAGTCCCTGGGAGCACACGGATTCCTGCAGCAGCGCCGGAGGGACAGCAAGGACAAGGGAAAATGAGCTTCCCAGGCCCAGCAACGACCAGCTGCAGGTGGGCCATTCACACGGAACTCGAAAAGGTATTCTTTAGATGTGAGAAGAGAAAAAACTTGGTCTAGAATTACTCCAAATGCAACGAATGCTAGAATTCTCATTTGAATTGAGCAGTAAGGGAACAATGCAGCAAACAGCACAGGAATAACATCCTACAAAAGGTGTCTGCCAGCCAACTCCTGATGAACAGCTGTTCTTAGACATACTGCATGAAAGAACAATGGCTTTGCAACAGGATTTTCAGGAAAGTAAGGCTCTGGGGTTTTTTGGTGGTTTGTTGTTGTTTTTTAATGTTATACTATTGTAAGTAGCCCAATCTAAAGGAACTAAATAGGACAGTTTGGATGAAATGGAATTCAAACCATTTTTCAGATTAAATTTCTGACCTCAAGATGTGCTTTAGGCCCTGGGGCAGCCAAGTGGCACAGCTCTCAGCAGCTGAAATTAGACAACACTAAAGATCCTCAGGGCTCTTTGGAAACCTTTCTTTAACTTACTGCTACCCAAGCAAACTCCAAACACTTTTGCAACTCCACTGCTTGCTTTGCAACCTGTAATTTGGAATAAAGACAAAAAAAAGGGGGTGGCACTTGGCATTAATTGCTTGGTTTTTCCAAAAGGACCTGGCAATGGCCATTCATGTCAACTTATCAAAGACCGAAGAAAAGGTGTTCAGACTGATCCTGGTGCTCCCATTCCAGAGAGAACCTAGAGGAGTTCAGCATCCAGTGCTTTCAGTTTCCCTTGGAAGCAGTGAACCCATCACTTCTTACAGCAATTCACATAAACTGTCCTCAGAAATTATTAAAAAGGCAAATCCAAGTTTAGCACTTCAGTGTTGCAGTTCTGTGACGTGGTATCATAAACCACAAGTACAGATTTTGATTTAAGGCATCTCTGAATTTCTGTTTCAAAGTGATTTGGAAAGGATTTTGTACTACACCATCTACGGATTTGTCCAACACATTCAAGGAAATCCCAGATCCAGCTGAACAAGTAGATTACGAGCAGGCAAAGCATAAGGAAGACAGACATGAACTTCAAAGCCTGCTCCAAGAAGCTTAAACCTGTAATAGGAATAAAACTGAAAAGTTATTTTACTGACACAGGAAACTTCTCCTGTTCATGTCAGTCTTGCTGCCAGTAACATGATTTAATTTTGAGCAACAGTAATGGACAAACAGTTCTCGACCAAAATTGTTGCTTTTGCTTTGAAGCATTTCATTTAAATGACATTCAGCAGAGCTGCACTATGCTGCCCTTCCTTTCTAACAGAACATCAATACCATTTTTTCCTCCATGAAAAGGTCTGGAGGAATGTGGAACGAACCTAAAGAGACTTCAAGCATTGACTCCACCATTATTACCTGGGGAGCCACGCACTGCTCTGGGCTGGAAGGGACCCCAAAGCGCACCCAGTGCCACCCCTGCCCTGGCAGGGACACCTCCCACTGTCCCAGTGTGCCCCAAGCCCTGCCCAGCCTGGCCTTGGGCACTGCCAGGGATCCAGGGGCAGCCACAGCTGCTCTGGGCACATGTGCCAGGGCCTGCCCACCCTCCAGGGAGGAATTTCATCCCGATATCCATCTAACCCTGCCCTCCTCCAGCTAATGCCATTCCCCTTGCTTGACCCCACGATAAATGTGCACACACTGCAATGTCAGGACAGAGTCGGGGGAGAAAATCCTTCCTGGCCTCCCACCTGCTTAAAGGAATTCCCTAAAGTTACTGCACACAACTTGAAGACGTACTCCCAATTTATAATTGCTAAGATGGAATTGAAGCCAGTTTTCTCACCGGAATTTTTTTTTCTTCCACTGCAGAGGCACACTGGTTCGTTATTGCAGGGCTGCCCAAGAGGGGAGGACTGCTGGCATTGTGTTTTTTCTTCAAAAAAATAAAACCACTTTAAAAATGGAAATATGACTGTGAAATTAGAAAAGCACTTCCTGAATTTTTTAGCTGGGCAGACCAAACCCCATCAAAATATACGTGGGGAGAACACAGTACACTAAGATGTTGCAAATTATCAAATACATGTATATACATATATACGCACACATATAATTAAATATATTAAATATTTTATTAATATTAATTTAATAGTAATATTTATTAATATTAATTATTAAT
>VZRL01006201.1:244340-300282 GCA_013397895.1 Origma solitaria | reverse complement strand
CGACGGAGCCGCCGGCCAATGGGCGCGCGAGCAGCCGCAGCGCCCGCCCCGCCTCCCCGCGGCGCCGGCTGTCAATCACGGGGGCCCAGTGCGCCGCAGCGGAGCCACGCCCCCGCCCGCAGGGGGCGGAGCAGATCAGGCCACGCCCCGAGCACTGTCAATCAGAGTGACGGACGCGGCGCGGCCCCGCCCCCGGGCCGGGTCCCAAAGCCTGGGCGTGTCCCGGGAGGGAAAAATGAGGATTTGGCTCTCTGCTCGTGCTCTATGTGCAGTAAAGCACCTCTGGGAATCAGTTCAGAGGGTTAGGAAGAAGAAATGTGCCCTTACAGTTAACTAATGAATTATAATAAATCATGCTAGGTTGTGTCTGATGTAACTGATGGGCAATTCCGTTCACACATCACTGTGTGCTGCTGTGATCATCCAACCGAACCCAGGAATTCTACACGAGGTTTGTTCAATCATGAATGGTTTGGGTTGGAAGGGACCTTAAAGATCTCATTCCACTCCCTGCCACGGGCTGTGCTTAGATCAAACCATGCCTTTTAAAGCAACATCCTGCCTGCTCTTGCCCAGTTCCTGCATCCACTCCACCTGCAGCATGGTATTTTCAGTGTCTTTTCCACAAAAGGAACAGCAGAAGGGATTTGTTACTTTGAAAAGAAACCCAGCCCCGATTCCCTGATGTGGCCAGGGCCACCCTGCTGCTGGGAAACCCACCTGGAGCAGATGTTAAAGCTGCTGCTTGTCAATCTGGCAAATACCCGGCAGCAAGTGCAGTGTCTGTGAGTGGTTTTACTCACAAACACCACGGCAGGAATGCCAAAGGGCTTATGGCAACTGGATAAGACACACAGAGGAGAAAACTAGACTGGAGAGGGAAATTGCTCAAAAGTGCTAAGAAGTGCAGGAATCCAAACCCACACATCAGGAGGGATTTGGGACTTAGCCAAAACAATGCCAACATTATCTGTAACACCATTCATTTTTTTCCTTTTTTTATTTTCTTTCACTGTCTAGATAATAAAAAGCTCTCAGTGTCATACCAGCTAGACACGGAAACAGGAAAAGGGATGCTTAGATCCACAGATCCAGCCTCTTAGAGCAAGAAGCTGTGGGCAAAGCCAAAAGCCCAACTTCAAATTGCAGAATATGCTGAGTTGGAAGCGACCCACAGGGATCATCCAGCCCAACCCCTGGCCCTGCACAGACACCCCAACAACCGCACCGTGTGCATCCCTGAGAGCATTGTCCAAACGCTCCTGGAGCTCGAGCTCTCTCCGGGGGATCTTTTCCTGATCTCCAGCCATTCCCTGGGGCTTGTCCCTGCTCACAGAGAGATGCTGCCCTGCTTTGGGCAGAAGGTTGGACTCCATGGCTTCCACAGATTCCAGCCTGAAGTTCCTATTTAAAGTCAGGCTGATGCTGTGTTTAAACTTCTCTTTCTCTTTAGTTCCTCCTGTCTTGCTCTGATGCTCAAAAAGCATCTTGTCTATTCTATCCCAATTTCATGCCAAGCTTGCAAGCATTTGTTTTCATGTCAAAATTATCCTTTTACTTAAAAAATACTCTCCTCTTCCCTGGAATTTTCTCTCTAAATACATCTTGAAGATAATAATATCTCCTTTCAGGCTCCATTGTAATAGAAATCCAGCCACTTTCCCTTCTTAATACAAGTCTTGTATTTGTGGTATCATCCTGGTAGATTTTGCCCTTGTTGCAATTTGAATTCCTCTGTCATTCGACAGCATCATTGCTGATCTTGGAACCATTTTTTGACATGCTTTTTCACAGCTTCGTGATGGGTCATCACTATCCTTTATCAACCACAAAATCTCAGTTTCCTCTCCTCACTATTTCCAAAAAAACATTCTTGGTATCCTTCACAAATTTCTCCTTGTCCATAAATGCACATCCTTGCATTCTCTGCTGCTACATTTAATCTCCTCTCTGTTTCTCACTCTTCACTCATCCAGTCTCCAAGATACTCCAGTTCCTTCATATTATTGGAGCCTCCCACTTCTGGTGTTCATCACTAACTGTGATTTTAATGCTTGCTCTTTGTGCCAAGATCATTTCTAAGAGAGGGAAGAGCCCACCCCATGCCTGGGAGGCAGAAATTTAGTATCAATTACCCACTGCAGCAGCCCTGATTTCAAACCACTCCATCATCACCTCACCATTTGTTATTTTTGCCTATCTTGCAGTTCCTGCACATAAAATTCTCAGTTGAAGTCCTGTTAAATAAGAATGATTCCATGCACTTTGAGTAGAAACTGGGTTTATTGAGTCCAAAAGATATTAGACCAACGAGTGGCAGCTTGTGACAGGAGCCAGGAGCTCCTGGCAGATGGCAGGAGGCACCCACTCTGGTGGAACTCGCTCTTCCCGTCTCCAACGGCCCAGGGTGTCTGGATTTCACTGAAGTTTTTTTTTCCCCCTTTACCAAATTGAAAATAGAATGATTTGTCCTTAACAGCTCATCACTTCACCCACCTGTCAAGCCTAATGTGTAAACCAACAATTTTATCTCTTGATTTGTGGTTTCCCCATTTTACAGACATTCTCACATCACTAGCTATGTGCAAGTGCCATCAGGACTTTTTTTGGACCACTACAGACCCTCACGCCTTTTTATTTTCTGACAAGCTGGTAAATCCTTCCTGAACTGGAATCCAACTTTTGCACTAAAATAAATGCCCTTTTTTTGTGTAACTTGAGAAGAAAATTAGTGATTCCTTTCTGACTTTTACTGTGTACTTAATACTGTACTGGTTTTGTGCATAATCACAGAATCCCGGAATGGTTTGGGTTGGAAGGGCCCTTAAAGACCACCCAGTGCCCCCCCTGCCATGGGCAGGGACACCTTCCACCATCCCAGGCTGCTCCCAGCCCCATCCAACCTGGCCTTGGGCACTGCCAGGGATCCAGGGGCAGCCACAGCTTCTCTGAGCAGCCTGTGCCAGGGCTTCCCCACCCTCACAGGGAGGATTTGTTTCCCAATATCCCATCTGACCCTTTCCTCTATCAATCTGAACCCAGTTCTCCTTGTCCTGCCTCTACAGCTCCTGATGAGAATCAAGTTATTTGTTTTACACTAGTTGATATTCTGTGGTTTTTCACCCAGACTGCCCACATCCTTCCAGAGCTGCAGCTTTCCAGCAGAGAAGCTTCACTCCTGTAAACAGCTACTGCAGGACACGCTTAATTCTTGAATTTATTCAGATTGTCTGAGGCCACTTAACGTAAAATCATCAGCAAAGATATTCACAAAGACTCTCCAGGAGCCCCTATGTTTCCAGTCAGCCCATTTTTTAAAGGAACTTTGTAAGACCTAATTGTTTAATGCTGTCATGCGGCATCAACCTAGAAAAGGAAGTGTAATCCCTATTTTAGGGACTTAAGGGCATTGCACAGAGAGACAGTGACTTGTTAAAAGTTACACAGGAAGTCTGGAGTAGACCTTTGGCATTTAATTCCTGGCATCTTCTCCTAGTGTCTTAATCACTATGTCATCATCTTCTTTTCTATTTTGGTAGTATTTCCATTTTCTGAGGCATACCTGACTCAAAGAGCCTCTTTTCCTTGCTATCAGATGTATTATTTCTTCTTTCCTTCCTGTTTCCCTTCTTGTTTAGGTAGACACATCCTTCCTGGGGAGCTGAGCAGGCTCCAGGCTGAGACTTGTCCCATGCCAAAACTTTCTTATTCTACATCTTGGACTCCCCAGCCACAGAAGCAGGGGAGGAGGAGAAACGCTGTAAACAGAACCAGGGAATGTTTGAATGGTTTGGGTTGGAAGGACCTCAAAGCCCATCCAGTCCCACCCCCTGCCACGGGCAGGGACACCTTCCTCTGTCCCAGGCTGCTCCAAGCCCTGTCCAGCCTGGCCTTGGACACATCCAGGGATGGGGTATCCAATCTTCAAAGGATGCACGAAAGAGTTCTGCGCTGTCTTCTGCAGATATAAGAGTAATGTCACTAATTCCAGGCAGTTCTGTCTCTCCTAACAATTTCTTGTTGTGTTCTCAGGTTTGAAAACAAAGGGAATGGAAAACGATCATCGTTATCCAACTCTAGGACAGAATGGCAGGATACATATGGGCCCAAACTTACCTCTCCTCCAGCAGAAGACAGGAATCGTGTGAAACTCCTGTAAAACACGCCTGGAGCAGCCTTTCCCAGCCCGGAGAAGCAGGTGTACACCTGCACCTGTCCTGTTCCCAAGGACTGGCCTGGCTGCCGCCAGCATTCCAGCAGAGGGGGCTCTGCAGCTGGTTAAAAACCAGGAACTGTTCTGACTTTGAGGCAAAATTACAGAAAGGGAGGAAGAACGTTAAAAATATTAAATGCTTTTAGATCATTGCTTCCTCTGAGCTGGCAGTCTGGACTGTTTCTAAAATGGTGCGAATAGAAAAGCTCAAAATTAGGAACTTCTTCCAGTCACAGGCCCCAGAATAAGCTCAGAGACCACTTTTTCTCTATGCCTGTTGCTGTGTATTGTGTTACCATGGAGGTTTTCTTTAATTTTCAAGTATTTTCGAGACATTTACTGATCAGTGATTAATTATGTGCTTTTCACTTACAGCTGCTATCAGAGCAGGGACTGTCCCAAGGTCACAGAGCAAGACAGCTGTGCCAGATGTTGGCTGTTCCTCAGTATTTACAAAAGGGAGAACCTCTCATCTTTTTTTTTTCTACCTACATTCTTCTACGTCACTTTTTGGTTCTTGTTTTGCCACACTGACAGGCAACCTGCCTCGCCCATCATCTAGCAGTCCACTGCTTTTTGTGCACCAGCAGTTCCAACATGCACAAGCTGCCCTTTCCACCATAGCAGAGGCTGAGAAGGTTTCTCTGGAGCATTGCATAGCACAGATCCTGGGGGAAAAAGTAGTTGCTGACGATGCAAATACATTTCTATGGTAAAAGACAAACAATTCTTAGAAAGAAAGGATCTTTTCCAAGCAGGGGTTACTAGCACAAAGTCCATATATAGCTTAAAAATCACTGCAGCATCTTTGCAAGCAACTCTTTCCACTGTGGTCATGAAGCTTAATAAGCTTTAATTTCAAAGCCAGTACACAAAGAATTAGAGAGAAATCCAACCATTTAGTTGAACTACAGCTAATCTAAATACTTAATGAAGTCATCAGTCCTGCTTGCCAAGGCCGAAGGTACAAATTTCCAAGCTCTGCCACCCTGTTCCCCTTTTGGTCCCCGTTCCAGTCACAACACCAGTGACTGAGTGTGTGGAAAACTCACACTTTAAGAGAGGTCACCCTGCCCAGGAGAGACTTAAAACTACAAAAGAGCCCAATTGCTTGTCTTCACTTTGCCTGCATTCGAAACCCCTCGGAGACTAATTATTTGAATTCTTAAAAAACCCTCTTCCCCTCATCTTAAAAACAAAACCACACAACAGAGAAGTCCCATTTGTTGGGTAGGGAACAAGCAAACGGTTGGAAAACATGAACAGAAACAACACTGGAATACAGGGACTCTGCAGCAGGTTTTAAAGAAAGCAAATATTTAATATACAGCTGCATTAATCATTCTGTTGGAGTTCTGTTGTGACTGGGTTCCTAATAATGTAAATACATTATTAGGAAACTTGCAACTTAAAGAGTAGCTGGAATTACCAAGTTTGTTTGGGTATTTGAAGGATGTGGGATCAATACACTTCACCAGCTTTGCAGACAAGGCAAAGCAATCACCCTCCTCTTACAGCAACAAACTGCACACAGAGGAGATGAAATTCATTTGTAGTTCCCTGCTCCCCCCCAGGTTTTCACTTATCACACAGTGAACTGCAGTCGATCTACAAATGCTCTGTTTTTATTACAAAGTATGAAAGGCAGAAAATACTGTACCTAATACACAGGAGGCCAAAACTTAGAAAGAAGGTTAAAAAATCTGAATAAAACTACATAGGAAGCAGGAAATAGCATAAAAGGATGCAACATTCCACTTTCAAGCGAGTTCAGAAAATTGCCTTAAAATTTACAGTTTCAAGAGTACGGTTCCATGACTCAGGTGTTAAAATCCATTGTAACAAACCCATTTATATTTTCTCCATAAAAATAAAGGAATATAGGGCCACTGCAGTTATCCATGTCAACAACATATGTCTGTTGAATAGCAGAATACTGGGATTCCTCTAGGACAGAATAATAGCGAAGTTGCAGATGGAGAAAAGGACAGAAGTAAAATTACTATTGCTTTAACATACTTTAGTGAGAACAAGAAGCCAGGAATCTCATATGGATGTTTGTACAATCATGCTACAAAGATTACACCTTCAGGAAATTACCACAACAAGACTGTGAATGGGAGAGCAGAAGGGAAAACACACCTAAAAGTAACATCTACTCGGCTACTGGTAACAAAAATGCTTCGGCGCAATGGATTTAAATTACATTTTACACTGCTAGCAACCCAAGGGTTAAAAAAAGTTCTTTTTAAATAGTAGATTTCATAATTCCTATTTCCCATATTGTCAAAAAAAAGCAACATACCTTTTTCCAGCTGTACTGGGACTCTGTCCTGCTCTGGTTCTTGCCTTTCTGCCTTGCTCAGATCCCACAGACCCACCCCCTCAGCAGTAAGAGGGGGCTGGAGTTGCACATGTTGCACAGGGAAAGCAAACTCCAAGGGATGAGAGCTGGACCATGGGTTTACAGCTACACATGGCCACAACATTTTGTCAGGAAATAGCTTTTTTTCTTCATTTTGTTAGATTTCCTGAAAAGGAACAAACTTGATGGAAGCTACACAGATAGTTTTAATTATTTTTAAGACTGGAAATTCTCACTTGATGCTGAGTATGAGAGGCTGCACAGAAGGTCACTGAGGTCCTTGGCAGACACAGTTGTCACCTGAAACAGGCAGCAGCCACTCTCACAAGTACTTTTGCCTCTGGTGTCTGCCCTGAATCACCAGATGAGCCTTCAGTGACTGGCATGTAGTTGCATTTTTAATTACTGTTCCTTTTAGTGCTGGTGAAAGTTGCTGATTGGAAGTTCTGGAGATCTCTTCCTTAAAAAAAACCCAAGTCAGAGGCATACTAAACTCTCCTCAATACCCTCAAGAATGAAACATTTCTGACTCTTCTTGGGTAAGCAAGGGGAAGTACATCTGCATCAGAAAGTGCTCTTTAAGTGCCACATAAAATTAATTCCCTGGATTCTCTGCAAAGATCAAGAGAAACTGGGACAGAGTTGACAGTACCTTGCTCATTGCTTTCCATGGCCACAGAACAGTAAGCAAGGGCCTGCTCTGGAATATTGGTCTGAGAGAAGAAGGCAGGAAACCCCTGTTAGAGAGAACTTGTGCTCCCTGACATGATCACACAATGTGCATTGGAGGTGGTGGGACCAGTTTGCTACGAGCAGAGGGAAAACTCAGCCCTTCAGTACTTTGATGGGACTGGAACTGTGCAATCTGCCAAGAGCTTGCCTGTGCTGCTGTCCGTCCTTTCCAGTGTGTCTAGAAAGAGTTAAAACACCACTAACAAGCTGGCCGGTTCAATGTTTTAGGCTGTGTGAATTTGCAGGCAGCAGCTGCAGTTTTTCTCTCCCAAAATTAAGTTATTCGAAGAATCCAGGCGCATCCCTACACAACCAATCCAGCACTGCCACCATCATGTTCTGATGGCAGAGGATTCCCAACCACCACTAAATTCCCGAACAAAAAGGACTCTCTGGGGGACACGCAGCACTACATCCCTTGGCTGTCCCTTACAGGACAATGCCAGATTCAGAACATGAAGCTTCAGTTTAACATTTACACTCTTGTTAAGTGCTCATGGTTTTGGCTTTCAGTAGAAATAAGTGAGGGTCCACTGTGATGACCTCAGTTTAGGATTTTGGTGATGGTGGTATTTAACATTTTCTACACAACATGGACAAACACCTACCATACAAGGGCTGAAGAAAAGATGACTCTCCTCCTAATCTTACCAAAAATATACTTGTTAAAGTGCCATCTGCAAGAAAACAAAACTGACATGCTCAGCTCTTCATTGACATTGACAACAAGCACCAAAACATCTGTGAATTCCGAACATCAGACTCCTCCCCTCACCTGCTCTCTGGCAGGCTGTGATCTACACTGGAGACTGAGGCAGCTTCTCACTGCACCACCAGACAAAACAGAGCTTTTTACTATTACCCAGAACATTCAGGAGAGTAATTACAGCTAAGTTTTGAAAGGATCATTAACTTTGACTTATGAGAGGCAATGCCTCCCCTGTTAAATACATTTCAAGGTTCCGTAAGGAACAACCTGTTTTATCAGTCTCCTTTCATATAAATTGAAACCACTGTGTTATCTTCCTAAATAGATTGTCAAAGCACTCAAATCCTTGCCTTTTAAATCCCTGCACACACAAGTACAACTCCCATAGATGCAAGCTACCACCGTCCCCCTCATTTAGACAATTCACAGAGTTGGCACACTACACACTAATGCAACATTCTACTTGTTTGCTGCAGGTTTTCACCTCACTAACAAGTTTTACATCTCCTGGCTGAGGAGTCAGCAGGTTGCCCACACCATAGTAGGAATCTGTGGAAAATTTGGTTTAAACAGAACACAACAACCAAACAATAGTTTAGTATCTTGAGTTAATCAACTGGAGAAGTGATATAGAACTACTTAAGTCAAAAGTATTTCTGTCCCAGAATCAGGCTGGCCTGTATCAACAACAGCATGTGCTTTTCTGCTTTGCTCACCTCACCTGTGCTTACTCTTCCCTTAATGTTACTTTCTACTAAAGAAACACGAGGTATTTGCAAGCAGTTGTTCTGCATCGTCTGCTTGGCAGTAAGCACTAAATAACAGCAATTAAATATTAGAGTATTTATTTTCATGAGCTTTAGGGGGAAAAATAATGCTTATGAGGGCTTTACACTCAACATAATTGAATGTCAAGGAGGTGGAATGTGATAAACTGTATATTTCAATTCACAGGCTCCAGTGACAAGTGTCAGGATTTGTTTTATCCTGCAGATGAACCTGGCCCACCAAGCAGAGCATTCCCTCCCTGTCACTGGGTCAGCAACTGCTGGCAAAAGGACACAAAAGTCTTTCCCTTCTTTGTCTATATGGAAGTGCCATTTGCACTACAGAACATCTCACCTATGAGGATTTTCATGTCTTTTCACTCATTAACCTTACAAGTGACTTCTTTGAAGTTATTTTAAGTATCATTTCCCTGTGCCGAAACAGTCTCTAGTGATTTAAAATGTAATTTTGTGTGAAGAATGACAATGGATTATGCCCAAAGCAATATGCTGTAGATCCAGAAGGTATCCCAACTGGCTAAACAAACAGGATATACGCTTTATTTAGAATCCACTGGAGCCTCCAAGATTCTTTCACTTGCCTTTGATGCATTTGGAATAAGCACCCAATTCCACAAACAGACTTCAAGCAGTTTTATGGATGGAAGAACTGACACTGGATCCTCTTCAGGTCCCTAAGAGTTGTATTCCAACAGAAGCAGAATCTACCTCGCTATTCTGACTATAAATCCCTTTATACAAGCTCTCTTCTCATCATCTTAGTGTAATACATGGTATTCCTCTACGAATAAACTGCCTTTGCCATTTAATGTAGTCTGTAGAGTCGTTTAGTGACTTCACTTTCAACTAAATTATCTTATACCTGTTTTGAAGCACAATACAATTATAAAAGATGCATTTTTCAGCTAAGCAAGAGAAGCATTCATCTTTGACTCGTGTCATCTATACAGGAATAAACTCTGAAGCAAAAAGGGGACACAGAAAGTACTAACATTGCAGGTAGCGCCCTCCTAGTAACACACCACATTTTGCCTTAAATTAAACAGCGCATGATGAGCCTATGAATGTATTTCAGATGACTCCTAAAGCTGTGAATGCCATTAGCTACTCCTGCTAAGAAAACCCAATTCTCACTTCATTCTGCAGAAGTTTTCCCAGTTTCACATGAAGTGCTGTTGTAAAAATTGATAGCTAATTGGTTGGCTAACGCTGCTCTGACATCTGGCTAAAGCCTGTCTGGGGAACACACCATTCTCAGTACTGCTCCTACTAAGAAAAATAGACCTTCAAGTCAAATGAAGCTTTGTCAGAAATCCCACTACTGAACAGTGTCATTGACAAAACATCAGCTTGAACAGTCTTAGAGCCTCCTGGTTCCCTGCTATCAGAAGGAGTAACGGAATAAAGCTGTCCCTAATGAATTCCTATCAAATTCCTGAGGCGATGCTTTTCTGAGCTCCACAGTGAGAAACAGCCTGCAGGAGAGTATTTCTCTATGTCCAGAATGACAAAACTTTGCAGATTCTGTTCCATATTTGACAGTGTCAGCTTCACTGTTCCACAGCAATCGCTTTCCCAACTTGCCTTTCCTGCATAAACTGACAAGATCCAAGTTTGCCAGTGTGCCACTATTTATAAACTGCCTCCAGTTGCAGGTGAATACTCATTAGGTGGAAAGAATTGTGGTGGTTTCTGACATTTACATGGAGACTGGCTCACACCCTTTCAGACCAGCTCTGCTTGTCATGTCTTCATCGGAGAGCACTGCAGAGCCTTCAGCACAGGACCTGTATTACAGTAAGACTTCAACAAAGATTTTTATCTTGCCTAATCCACTCAGCTTTCATTGAGCAGTATTATTGTAGAGTGATCCACTATTCCGAACAGAAGTCCTCTGGCACATCCTCCAAAGTCAGGAGGATGACAAGTGCCAAACCTTGGCCTCAATGGCACAGTTTCTTTCCTTCTAAATCCACCTTTGTGCGTTGCACTAGGGAATAATTTCTTTCAGAAAAACAACTTTCTTTTGGATAGCATACCAGCTTTTCTGACTTGTCTCGCTCCTTCAATAAGACCTGGCAGTTACAAAGCAAATACACTTCACAAAAAGATTGTTTTGCACTTCCTTCAAGACCTCCCAGGAACACAGGCCAAAGAAGCTCCAAAGTACAGCCTAACCACAAAATCTTCCTCATATTATTTGCCAATCAAGCAAACTACAAAGTGTGAAACCATTTTATTTTAGTTTAGGTAAGGTAAGTCTTCTGAGGGGAAATAATTTGATTGGAAGTATCAATGCCAAGTCCATTACAAATACATTTTTCCAGGAGTTGTTTACCTCCTGGGAGCTCACATCATGCACAGATCTTCTTTCTCAGCCTATCACCGCTCTGTTTGCTAACACCACTGCAAGATACACACAAACTCAGTTAGAATTTAAAAATAAGACCTACCATAGTAACATCTGCCTTGAGCATCAGAAAAATGTGTAAAGAAATTGTGCAACAAGTACTTGTACTTCACAGCACCAGAAAATTCTGCCCAGGCCACCAGATACAGGGAGCCAAGGCAAAAGTTAATTCGGGCAGGCCTTTACTGCCAGGGAGACTGCAGTGTTACTGTGGTTTGTATCCATGAACAAGTCCTGCTTGGGACATATGGAAGTGGATCACATATCAAAAGTAAGAATTAGGGAGAAAACCTTACTCAATAGAAAGTTAGCCCAATATATAAAAAACATACAAACGTTTAAACAGTTTAGAGGCAGCAACAACAGGAATGATAAAGATTCCTGCCAAGGTGGCTGTTAATATCATTGTCTTTTTCCCCCCACCTTGTTTTGCACCTGCATCTATTAAACTGGTTGATGTGCTGCCTCAGCTGGCTGACAAACACATGGACATATGCGGCAACTTAAAAGCCTGCAAGCTTATTAATACAGTCAACAAACAAATATACAGAACTTTTACTGCGGGAGAAAGAATTCAACAAGAAAACCAGAACCCAGAAGGTCCAAGAGGCTCAGCACGTCTCTGCATTTTAGTCTTGAGAGACAGGAGACACCTGCCATCGATTCTTGTAACAGTTTCTTGTAACAGTAGATGCAAAGCAACAACAGATACTGGCCACTTGACTGGTGGTGTTCTTACTTTAGAGGGGAGGGGGAATGACACAGCCCTGCCTCACGGCGCATGAGCAGCAGAGTTAGACTCTGAGGATCTCCAGGCAGTTGTTGTAGCAGATGGCTATCCAGTCTGGCTGGGTGGATGCCCACTGTACATTGTTGATCTCTCCCTCAGCTGTGTAGGCCAGAATCGGGTCCTCAATGGCACGAGGCATTTGCTGGATGTCCCAGATGAGAGCCTGGTGATCATCGGCTGCACAGAGACAGGAAACGCAAGCACAACAGTACAATCAGAGAGTAAAACGTCTCCATATGTGCCTGCTGACAGGCCTATAGCCTAAGGCAGCAGATAAGACATGGCTGTTCCAGTCCTGATCCATATTCGTGCCAGATACAACAACACAATTATGCCCCAACAAAATAAACTTGGATCATGACACATTATCCAGGACACAGCTAATAAACAAATGACCAGGGGAACTTATAACAGTTGAAAACATTTAAGAACTGGATTGCAGAAAAGCTAAGGAGCATTAAAATAATACAGCTTAGACAGAGTCAATGCACAATAAACTCTAGTAGGTGTCTATTTCCATAAAAAATTTAGGAAAAGTCACTAATAAAGGGCTTCTAAACTGCAAGTATTCTTTAGCAAAAGGCAGGCAGAGAACTGCATGAACTTTAGGATGAAGAGGATTTTGCAAATGCAGCGAAAGACTCTGAGATTCCCCTGCAGGTCACACTTACCTGCTGTACAGATGTGGCAGGAGGAGTGAGGCGCCCAGGCAATTCCATTTACACATGCTCTGTGGTTGTTTAACCTGGCAACAGGGGTGCAGGGAACTCTGACATCTAGAATCACAACCTTCAGAAACAAAAAATAGCTACATTAATAAATTTCATTTTTTAAAATTAATTTCTTCAAAATACTGTTTTGAGGTAAGGGTATAAACATGGCTCTTTCCTAAAGGATATGGCTGGCAAGCAAGAACAGCTTCCAGTTGGTCAGTGTGTCATGTCTCAGAATAACTCACACCTCACAGGGGGCTTGTCAGTTAGGCCACAGCCGCAAACAAATTGTGCTTCCCTGAAGCAACCCAGGTTACAAACTAAAACTGGACTGGGAAAGAAAAAGGTGACTAAAACACCTCCAGTTAAGATTTTATGTGAAAATTATTGTCCAGCTGCTCACAGACTCCTCTTAAAAATCAGCTGAAATATATACAAGCCATCAAGCTCAAGTTTACAATGCCAAAGTCACTTTTTTAACGCCTTAGTGCACTAAGAACTGGTTCTTAATCATCCCCCAGGTACTGACTTTGCCCCTACTTTAAATACCTGACTATAAATTAGTATCAAGCCACCTCCCCCAGAAAATCACCGTTAGCACCGAGGGGAGATAAGCTGCAGCCTCACCTCCATGCCATCCATGGCCATCGTAGCGAGATAGTTGGGATCCTGCTTGTTCCAGCAGAGGCGCAGCAGAGGGTGGTGCTGTGGGTCCTCGTAGATGATGGTGCTGTGCTCCAGGTGACGCAGATCGAACATCCTCACTGAGCCATCGGCACCCACCGAGGCAAACATGTCCCTGCCCCCGCCCGCGCGGCTGAAGGCGATGTCGTACACCTGCACAGAGCACAGCCTCAGTTCAGACCCCGGGAGTGCAGCTCAGGTGGGGACAGCACATTTAACTGTGACACAATCTCTCAAATACCTGATGCTCACTGCAACTGATTAGTTATTACGCTTGCCAAAAGAAGGGAAAATACGTTTATCTAATTATAGTATCACTCACGGAAACCAAAACGTACCAATTTCCCAGACTCGGGGTTTTTTACATTAGTTGTTGGAAAGTAAAATGTTAAAATGAAAGAATTTTTCAAACTGTTTATTGCCTTCAATATGAAGTGGATTTCAAGGCTAATTTTATGTTTTACCTCATTTTTCTACAATATTCTGGAGCATAATTTGGTAAAACAAGCATGTTTTTAAGTCCAGAGTCCATGATGAGTAAAAAGAATTGTTTCCATAGTCAACAGTATTTAGGTACTCAAAAAGCTATATAATCTTAGAAAAACTGTATACAAACTTACATAAATGATCTTTTTGAATCATTAGATTGTTCAAGAAGAAAAGGAGGAAAATGGAAAAGTTCTTTTCCTTTTCTACTGCTTAAAAAAGATGCAATGGAAACAACCAAAAACCCCCATCACCTCTTTGTCATGTGCAATAAGCTGGGTCTTCACATGGCCAGACACCAAATTTACTCTTCCCAGAACCTGTCCTGTCTCCAGACCCCAAATAGTGCAGGTTGTGTCAATACTAGAGGTACCTGAAACAAAACCACTTCTATTAGCAAAATTAATATTGTCACAAATGATTTAATCACTTCCTGGATTAATGTAACATCCCCCAACATCTACAGATCAAAATAGCCCTGAGAACAGCACAGAATTAAAATCAAGAATGTCAAACAGCCAGCAGTCTTCCATGCATTTAAATGACCCAAACCTTTCAGCTGCAGAAATAGCCTTCCACACAGGAATAAAGTGTAAATAGCTCATCTGCTTCAATCTATTCAGAAGTCTGATGCAACTCTGAGATCAGCTTTCCCATCCTGTGCGTCTCTTGTGCATGCCAAACCCCGAATTCAATCAGTGCTGTGATGGCATGTTATTATTAATTGATAGTTGCTCTGGACTGAAGGTGGGGTTAGCAGTAAAGCTCTTAAGAGATGAGACATGTAACACACAAAAAATAAATCATGTAGTAAATAATTACTAAGACATATTATCACTGTTAATCTCTAGGCAAATCCCCCTGACATAAATGGCTGTTCTCTTCTGGGAAACAAACCTCTGGATCAGTCATCTTGGATTCACAATTTGTCCGTAGGCTATAATTAAACCTTAAGCATTCAGCCCCCTCCTCCAAATGAATTAAGGGCTCCTGGCTCTCCTCCTGCTGCTGGAATGGCTTCACAACACAGACAGCTCAGTGCACAGTTTTATAGCCACTCCAGAACACTCTGAAATAAGTCACAGAGCTGATGCACATCCTTACTCAGCACTGTAACAACAGCTCACTGGCCCTGAAGGCCAAGACTCCCTATCCCCAAATGTCCCTAGTCCAACCGTTCTGCAGTGGACAGGGCACCTTCCAATGAAAAAAAAGAAAAAAAAGTCTCCATGAGATGATTACTTTTATTTTTTAATGTAAGACAATGGCAGTTTCTATGATGCAGCAATGTGTGGTTAATTATCAGATTAACCATTGAACATGCAGTGACACAGCAGCAGTTACAGCCCAAACTTCATCATACTAAATACAAAAGTGTTCCAAAAGCATAACATTTTGTCAGTCTCACCCAACAGGTAAGGATCCACTTCATTCCAGTCAAATGATGTCAGTGGAGCGCAGAAATCTGAGTTCTTGTTGTTGTTCAGCAAACACTCCAGCCGGGTCTCGGTTTCACCCACCTTTAGAGAAAATGAAACAACGAACTTAAAAAGCAAGATCACCTGACTTGTTCCACCAGCACAAAACATTAGGAGTTAATCTCAGGTTTCTTTCCTCTCAGCTTTACATCCCAAAGCTCTGGAAAACACAACCACCAATTCCATTTTCAATAAGCTGATTAAGACAGCAATTACCATGATAATTCTGCTTCTCCTATAGTCTTTATATAGTCACATTATTGCAGTGGAGAAAATCTGGTCTTGGGTGAAAAAGAGATCCATATGTAACACAATTCATGTTATGGTTCATCTTTTCCTAGGGAGGATTTACTCACTCTCCACACTCGCAGGTAGTCACCGCTGGTGGCCAACAGGTCTGGGTAGACTCCCTTGGTGTCTGGGATCCACATCAGTTTTGTGGTGGGGTAGGGGTGATCAAAGGTGTTCCTGCAAATGAATTCTGAGCTCTCTTCATCCAAACCAACAAGTTGCACCTGTGAGAAACCATATTTAAAAGAAAGAATTTTATCAAAATACTAATTTCTAATGATAGCCTTAAGCCTGAGTGTGTTTCAGGACATCTTCTGTCACCTCAGGGACAATATAAAAGGACCATCATGTCAATGAAATGAGAAATCATTAAAGCATTGCTGGGGCATGTGAGTAAAGTGTAGTATCCATAATCACCACAGTGCTTTGATTTGAAGAGATGATCCCAAATGAACTGAAATCCAACCCTAAAGGATTAAAGACCACCCTTCTCTTTTCCACATTGCAAAGCCCAGTTTAAATCACAGACTTAAATGGCACAAACGTTACTCTAACTCATCCTTAACTGAACTGATGCTGACAATGTCATCTCCAGAGAGCAAAACAAGCTGTAGTTTGCACAAGTGAAGTACATATTATGGAATTCTTGGCCATAACCGTGCAGACTGTGATGGACCATGTCAGGTAGCTGGCAAGCTTTTTCAGTACCACATGACCCAAAATGTTCTGTCGTAAGTGCATGAAATAAAGACTCATAGATTAATCACATCAGAGAGGAAGAAAGTAAAATAGAATTCAAACTTAAAAAAAAAAATTGTGAAGGTAAATGGTTATATAATTATACAGATGTTTTGTGTGAACAGACCAAGAAAGCAGGTCTGCTGAAAGATTCTAGGTAACTGAGTTCCAAATCAGTATTTTTGCACAGTGATGTGTCAGGGGGAAGGGCTAAACTTGCCCTGTTGTGAGAGTGATGCAAAACAGAGCAAACAAGAAACTATCACCACACAGCTTGGTCATGACAACACCTAGAGTAATGCTTGAAGTCCCAGACATGATGTTATTAGGAAAATATTGACATGTCAGACAGTGTTCAGAGAACAAAAGGTGCTGGGAGGACTTGTTTAACCTGTGGTGGCTACAGGACCCAAACAGGATGAAGCCCCACTGTGTGAAATGCTGCTCAAACACAAATATTATTGGGACGACTCACTACAATTAGTTTGTAAGCTGCTCACAGTAGGAACTTCCTAGTACTTTCCACACAGCAGCTTCCTCCTGGGAACAGTGGCTTAATGGACTTTTTCTAAGATGTTTATCTGGAAAAATCCTAAATATCCTGGGATAAGCAATTTGTCTAATAAACTACACATTTCAGCTAGGTGGGAAGGTGGGAAATCTATCATATTTCCCCCCATAACAGAAAACAAAAAATGTTTCAGTGGATCTTAAAATATAATTAATGTGCAGTTTTATAAGGTCATTTAGAGATGCTCTTAAATGCAAACTTTGCTCCCCCACAATGAGAAGCTCCATCCTTTCCACCCCATTACAAACACTAAAAGATGCAGCCAAGTGTGCTTCCAAAAACTGAGACAGAGCCTGCCTTGCCCTCTCTTTATTACAACTACTCCTTATTATCCTTCACACTCTAGTATAAATCAGTCAAAAATCTCCCAGTCTTCTGAAGTGATTGGCAAATAGCTTTCTAACTCCTTTAGGGATCAGAAATACTAAGCGGATTCTACAAAGGAAGCAAATTGTCCTTGGTGATAGAAAATCTTGCGGCAAGGTCAGGATCAGAAGACAAATGACCTCTAATCATTTCTCCTTTGCTTATTCTGTTTTCAGCTCCACACAAGTGTATTAATCCTACACAAACCAATCAACATCCTCATCATCAGAAGCAAACCTCAAACAGCAAAGGACCCCCTTTCACTGGTGTTAATGTAAATATTCCTGCACTGCATATTCCCGTTTAGCCCCCTCCTCAGACCTAAAGATGAAGCAATTCAGCAATCCAGTATCTCTGATTTTTGACATGTTTAGGGTTAGGGTTAGAGAACAGAAATTGTATTATCATCACCAGAGCCCCTGCAACTGCTGCAGCTCAGTTGCCTGCACAGCCTTCGGAGCTGGAGCAGCTGGTGGGAACTCCAAGCAGGAGGCACTGCTCTGCCCGGGGAACGGCAGCAGGAGCAATGCTTGAGGAGCTCTACTCTCTCCAAGCTCAGCATATTCAAGCTGTGACTCTACTCTTCAGACTCAGTCACACACAGTCATTGCAGAACCTCTCTACTCATTCTCTTGGGCAGGCTGAACACCAGTGGATAGAATATGGAATTATTTCCAGGATACTGATGATATTAGAGCCCTGTCTCTCTCTTCTGCAAGTGAGGCAAGAATGCTGCTGCATGAAGGAGTGGATGAGGTCCAGCCCAGGTAAGACCCAGGCGATGCCTATGGGAGAGTACCTGTCAGTCTGGATACAATTTGAACCATTGCACATCTCCCTGTCTTTCCAGTGAGAAAATGAGGATCAGCGTGTTCAGTCTCAACTAGTTTTGTGATTAGGCCATGACAGTAGCTAGGAATGCTAAATATTTGTTTGTTTCTCGGACATTTCAAGATAGAAAAATCCACATCTAATTTTAGTGTATTATAATCCAAGCACTTATCAACATAAAGCTTAATTGCAACAGTGCATGTCAGTAAAGAAGTGCCTTTAATTAGCATTCCTTAACTTCTAAAAAAATCCCATCTCCAACATGATCCAAAAGAATCAGACACAGAACTAAATGACGGAGAATTTGGTAACAGCTTCTTTTTCTTACATGGTTTGAGGAAAACAGTGAAGTAAGTTCACAGTAGTTTTAAACTCCCCAAAACTACAATCCTTTAATCTAATTAGTAACTACCCAAAATGACATTTCACAATTATTTTAGGGTCATGTACAATCAGAAAGATGTCACTGCACCAATTAGTCTTCAGTGTGCAATCACTTTTTCTTTACAGTGCTAAATCTTACAGAATAAATGACCTTCTGGCCAAACAACTGCCCTGAATGCTCTCTGGCTGAGGCACTGCTTGGGAGGAGGTGGAAATCTGGGAAGCACCTAGTCAGAACCTGTCCGTCCGCTCCAGTGACGGGAGCGAGCTGTGTACAGCACAACCTCTACTGTCTCCTAAACTGGATTCCAGTTTTGTCTTGCAGATAGATCCCAAAAATCAGCCTTTCCTGTCTTCCACAGATCGCTCCTGATCCATGAAGCCCCAGCCAGGAGCATGTGGAGCATTTTAAACAGTAAGACCTACAAACACTGTTCCCTCACACCATGACACTAGTATGTGAGGGATTACAAAGGCTGATGGCAGTTTCCCTATCCAAGAAATTCAGGAGACATCACCTCAAATTATTTAATCCTTCCAACCAGAGCAAGGCACCTCTCTTCTTGCAGCAGTGATTTGATCAGTGAAGGTGTACAAGCTCAAACAAAACTACTTTGGGGTTCAAACAGGTCTTGGCAACCAGCTTCAGTCTTGTGTCATAGAGCCCATCAGCACGAGGGCTGACAGCGTTAGAAGTGTCTGAGAATTGGGGATCACAGTAAATTAGGGTTTGGCAGCCAAGAGGTTTGAGTTCCCCACAAAAGAGAGGTGTAAACAGCCAGTTCATGTAACCTGTAGTACTTCAAATGCTGGTAATTTCTACAGAAACATAAAATCACAGACAAATGAGACAAACATCTCCCACCCTTTCCCCCTAATTTCTTCCCAGTGAACACTTCCACAGCAAACACTTGAGCATTAAGTATTTTTAAAATAAATCCTAAATGAGTAAGCCAGTTATTTGGAACAAACCATTGCAATATCAGGATCAGAAATGTTATTGGGAACTTGTCAGAAACCACTGAAGAGGTGAGAGCAAAGAGAAAGCCAAAATGAAAATCAAGTTTTCATAACCCTCTTAATTAGTGCTGACTGTACCTGTAAGTGTGTTTTGATTTCAGAAGCTGCCTATATAAAACATCTCAACCATGAAGGGCAAATTATATGCAGAAGGACAAAACTTCACACATACTTTGTAAAAAATTGTACATATCTGTTAACTCCAGAAGTCAGGCTACAAACCCCACTGTTCCAGGCCCTTTGCAGCACAATATCATGGACTATTTAAAGGGGAGCTTCTGTTTTTTCCCTTTGTTCCTTTGATTATACCACGGACAGGAGCTAGGAGAGTTTACAACAAGTGTGCAGGTAACACAGTTTTACAGTACCTGTCCAAGAGTTTCCAATCTGGAGCATGAAACTATTCCCTGAATGTTTCACCACCCTCTAAAGGGCTCAGCACAGCTGAGAGAGTCACAGTAAGGCACCATAAAAACAGTGCAGATGAAACACCACTCCCAAGAGTATTCTGGTCCCCAAAGTAAAGGAGACAACATCAATACTGCTCAACTCTGAGCAGTAACACTTGCAATTAGCCAAGACAGCTCTCTGTTAACTGTCTTCCTACTAAAAGCACCAAATAAGAAAAGAAAAATAGGAAAAAAATCACTCTGAAATATCAGAGACACAGCAGGTGAAGGTTATATTTCACTGCATTGATTGTATAGGTTTAATTTTTAATCATCTATAGCAGCAGCAGCATCCAGACTATTCTCATCCTCACACAATTAGTTTCCAGCTCTTTACACCACACTGACCTCACAGCATGTGGTGCTTACATGGGCTGAAGTCAACAGAATCATTATTCCTGGAGCTCAGAGGTCAAGAGAACCCCTGGGTAATATTTACAGACAGTGATAATTTACACAGTCCTTCACAAATTCTGTCTGCAACAACTGTGAGTGTAAAGGGTAGAGGAGAGGAGTTGACTCGGTGGCTTTACGCTGGAAACTTGAGCTGAAAAGCAGATCTGACCACACTGTAACTGAGTGCAACCCCAGGAAATGCTCCAAACTTCAAGAGGTATAGGCAACATAAATGTACAGCCCCTCATTAACCAATTGTGCCACTTCTAAACAACTACTGCTAGCAGATTTGCTATTTCACCTTCTCAGAGTACAGACTACAAAAACGTTTTCTAGTTGGTCTTTAAGAAAATTGGAAGTTTTCAAGCTCAGGCCTTGCCTGTCCCTAGCAGCATTCCCAGAGCCACAACACTCTCTAGGAAAAGGAGATAACTCACTCACAGAGCTCACGCTACCTGAACTACAACGTGCTCAGCAAAGCACCATGTCTAGGACTGCGGCAAGGGCAGTGATCTAACCACTCTAAAAGATGTCACCCCTGCCACTCCCTGTCACCACACCCTTACACAGAGCCCTATTCCCAACCCCAGCTTTCTGACAGTATTTTCCACAATCTCCATTAAACACTTTGACAAGGCTACA
This sequence comes from Origma solitaria, assembly GCA_013397895.1. Lineage (NCBI taxonomy): Eukaryota > Metazoa > Chordata > Aves > Passeriformes > Acanthizidae > Origma > Origma solitaria. The sequence continues at coordinate 279,226 of VZRL01006201.1, read as the reverse complement.
AAGCTACACGCTACAAACACACCAAGCTGTATTGGCAAACCTTCAGTTTCACAGAAATTCCAAGATGCTCTATCACTTCATCCATCTCCTCATCTCTCTTCTATTTCTACGAGTTCACTATACCAGACTAGCACCTTGAAATTTGTTCAGAAGAGACTGCACATGTGTTCTGAGAGATGAACACAAAGTCTCTATTACCTGTGTGAGTTCTCCACTTACACTTGGCAGGGAAACACTGAAGATACAATCTTATGCCTCATTACACCCTTGTTCTCAGGGAAGAGTACTGAGGAATCACTGAAACTGGTTTATATACTTATGAAAACAGTTATCACACAGAAGCAAGAAAGTACGAGAACAGCACATTTCCAACACAGTCTCAAACACCTTGGACATCACAGAATCATAGAATTTGTGGGGCTGGAAGGGAACTCTTGAGATCATCCAGTCCAATCCTCCTTTCTAGGAAGGGTCACCTGGAGCAGGTGACACAGGAACATGTCCACGTGGGTTTGAAATGTCACCAGAAAGGGAGACTCCACAAGTTCCTTGACCAGCCTGTTCCAGTGCTCTGCAACCCTCCAGGGAAAGAAGTTCTCAGATTGAGGTGGAACTTTTTTATACTATATACATATATTCGCACAAACTTTAGTCCTGGCTATGAACTTTCCTTTATATTGATCAAAAAGCCAGATATGCCCAAACCGGGGAACCTTCTTTTATTTCTATAGCAGCAGAATCCAGCCTCATCTCACCCTCATACCTTCTCTTTACACCACACATCTCACAGCATGTGGTGTTTATGTGAGTGAATTCAACACCATCGTTATTCCCAGGGCTCAGAGGTCACGACAAGCCCTGCAGCAGCGTTATCCCGAAACAAGCAGCACCCAGGGCTCTTCCCACCGCAGCCCCGCAGTGTCCCATTAGCTCGGGGCTCGCTACAAGGAGACCAGCCTGGACCTGATCCAGCTCCTGCCGCCCTGTCCTGGACGCCCGGAGCTGTGCAGAGCCCTCAGTGCCCCCCGCCCACCCCAACTCCGGGATGGGGAGGGTCAAGCCCTGCCCTGCCCCAGTCCCGGTACCCATCGCTGCCCACCTTGTTGTTATATTCCTCTACGAAGCTCCCCAGCGCCAGGCGGAAACGTTTATCCGGCCGGACGCTCCAGTTCATGGCGTACACGGTCCAAGGCGCCTCATATTTGTAGATCTCCTTCCGCTTCCCGTGCAGCGACATGGCTGGGCCGGGGGGGACGCGGGCCTGGCCGCAGGTGGCGGCCCGGCTGGGGTGAGCGGGGAAGCGAGGGGGCCGGGGGCAGACTCAGCGCGACCCCCGGGACGGGGAGCGGAGGAGGCACGGCACGGCCCCCTGCGTGTCGGGGAGCGGGGAAGGCTCGGCTCGGCTCCCGGGGCGGCGGGAGAGGCTCGGATCGGCCCCCGGAGCGGCGACGGGGAACAGGGAGGCCCCGGCTCGGCCCCCGGTCCCGGCCCAGACCCGGCGACAGCAGCAGCACCGAGGCCGTTCGGGACTCGGCCCCTCACACAACGGGAACGGAAGCCACGCGCGTGGCCCCGCCCACTGCGCGCGGGTTGGGTGCCTAGGCTGTCATTTAGAGTGCCGGATGCCTATTGGGTGATCTGCCTGTCCGTCTGGCCCGCAGCGGTTTTCTATTGGTCCCGCTGCCCCTCATTCCGAGCGGACGCTCACGCTCTAGCTGGGCTAACCTACGGCCGCGCTTGGCCCCGCCTCCGAGGGCGGGCGCGCTCGGTTTCCACATCTCATTGGCTACGCGGGGTCGCAGTGGCGGGAGGCGGGACCTCAGCGCTTCGCCATGATCGATTGGGTGGAAGTGATGTCAGTCACGCCAGCCGAGGCGGGTGGGACCATTCCGGCCTACCCTGGTGCCGCCGGTTCGAGTCCCGCCGAGTGGCGCACGGGGTCGGGCTTGGCTGTAATTAAGAGGAGGTTAATTATGGGGCTTGTTTTTGCAAGCAGCACTACCGTGTGCCCGACGCCTGTTTGTGGGAAGGGGCGCAGCTGCACAGCGGCTCCCTAGGGAGCTCCTTGCTGTGCTCAGCATCCCGCTCGAGCCGGGGAGAGGCTGATTCAATCCCCGATGGGTGATGCTGGGTCCAGCCCCGGGAGGTACCTGAAGCTCTGCCAAGGGCAGCAGCCGTGTCCGCCCCCGCGAGGTTCAGGGGGCGCTTTGGGCAGCGCTGTGCTCCCCCAAGTCTCACTCGCTGCAAGGGCTCCTGCTCTGAGCTTTGCCTGAGCTGCGTTTGTGAGATCATTTCTCATACACAGCTGCCTGGGCTTGTAGAAAAGCTTTTCCAAATTACTGCAGAGCCTCAGCTGCATCCTACAGGAATGGATTGCTTGGGAAAGCCCCCCAGGCTCCATCCCTGACCTGGCTGCACATGGGCTCCATCAGCCCCACGCTCCCGGGGTGAAGCACCTGGGGTTTGCCCCCAGTTCAGACCCCCTTTTCAGGGCTCTTTGAAGATCCCAGGGATGAATGAATGGATGCTCTCAAAGAACACAGCTGTAATTCACGTTAGGTGCCAAAAACATCTTTATTAGCAAAGTGTACACTAAAACTCCAGAGAAAGAGATGCTCGCAGTTTGACTACTCTCAAAGGGAGCTCGATACATTACTTGAGCTGGCGGCCTAGGACTGTCACAGCATCTACCCGAGCGGCGAGGTGGCAGTGCTACGTGGGCTTCTCCTAGGGGAGTCTGCTGGCAGAAGGGATGGGCAAGAGGAAGCACCTATTGAACCTTTATCAAAAGAGAGAAGCTGGGAGGGAGGGCTGGGTGCAAGGTGTCTGGGGTTTTTCAGCTTTCTGGGATTGTGCTTTTGAGTTTTGTGCTTTATGCCCAGGCTAGTGACCAGTCGGATTGACCTGGGGAGTTGCAGGATGTGTTGGGCTTTGCAAGGTGTGATCAGCCTCGCTGGAGAAGTCAGTGCCCGGGGACTCGTGCTGAAGCAGGCTGAGGTGGCAGGGGCTGCTGGCCCTTCATTTCTCAGTGGCAGTCACGTAGGACAAGCTTCTGCCCTCTGTTTTTGTCCTGGGCTTCCCACCTGCAGCTTCCCCCAGACCACACCGTGGAGATCTCCTACTCCTCCTCTGGTGATCGCCCGTTCTGTCACACCCATGGGTTCTCCTGGGCTGAGCCTCGTACCACACAATGGTCCTGCTCCAGAGATCTCCAGCCCAGAGCCGCGGCTTTGCTCTCCCGTGCTCACTGTGCCTTGCTCGGCTCGTGCCCTTCTGGAGAGGAAGCCGTGGCAAGGAGGAGGTGGTGGGGACCGCGTGGCCTAACCAGCTCAATGGTGGCTGTAAGAACTGTCCTAAGTTCACCCTAATGTGCAAATGAAATCTACTCTATGGGAACCACTGGAAAATGTTGACCTTGGAAGCCAGCCACTCTATGCTTCCTGTCATGGTGGCAGAAGAGAGCTACAAATTATACCCCTGAGCCAATGGCATTGTCCAATGTCTTACCGCGCAGTCAAAACCAACATCAACTGACCGGACTCGCAGTTGAAGTTCCTCTTGACTTGCTCCGCAGCCAGCACTTCTCTAACTTCCAGGAAGCACAGGGTCGGAGAGGTGTCTCTGAATGTCCTGGTGCTCGGAAGGTGCCTCCAAGTGCTCAGGGAGGGAAGGGAAGCGAGAGCCCCGCAAGAGTCCCTGGGTGTTTGGTGCCCTTCGGTGGGGAGGCTCTGCGTTCGAGAGAGGTGGGGAGTGATGCTCCTGCTCGGAGTAGACTGTCGTGGTTTTGTCGGATGACACGGAGAGCTGCATCCCGCTTGACAAGGAGTCCCTGGATTTCAAGTGGAACTTTTCTACCTCCGTGTAGCTCGGGCTCTGGCGGGAAAGGAGGAATCACATGGGTTATGGTAAAAGCAAAACGAAGCAGCCACGCTCTCTTCTCATCAGCCTTGGAGCCTCATCAGGCTCCAAGCCCCAAAATGTTATTTTCATTTGAGGAAGCCTCAGAGCAGAGGAACGCACTTCCTTCCTTACTGATGGGGCAGCCTGGCAGTGTTAGGGACGGCAGCTGTGCCCCAAAATCAGTGATGCACTGGGCAGATCTGCTCACAGGTCAAGACCCCTGGGCTTTGCTGGGACCCCTGAATGTCTGGCAGTGCTTTGCCTGGAGGGAGCTCAGGGTCGGGGCAGGTGCTGAGCCGGGAGGGGTGAGCTCACCTGCTCCTGGGCCGCTGGCTCCTGGTCCTCCAGAGGTGCACAGGGCGTGAGCGGCTCCAGGCTGCGCGGGACGATGCCGTACATGGCCAGGTTGTGGGAGGATGGCGAGATGGGGCTGTACGCGGGTGGCACTTGGGACAGCTGGCGCTGCAGGAGCTGGAGGATTATACTAATATCTGACGACATCCTGGACTCCAGCCTGGGGACAGAGCAGCCTGGCGTTAGCGCAGAGCATCCTGTTGCGTCCCGGGGAAGCACTGGGAGTAGGTGCCGATCCCGCTGCCCCAGGGCAATAATGCTTTGCCTGCTGCTTGCTGAGGGTTTTTAGAGAGCTTCAAACCAGCACTGCCACAAAGAGATCAATCCTGCCATCTCTCTCCTGCCACACTCAATCATCCTCTGCCCAATTTTATGTGGAGCCAAACTGGGATCTGGAGTGGGGATTTGAAAAAAGCTAAAACTACCCTGGAGGGGGGAAAAAATTGCAATGGTTAGTTTTAATCTGGATCAATTCTCCAGGCCAGCAGCCTTTGCTGACAGATGGAGTAAGGCAGGTTGGTGCCAACCATTTTTAACTGAGGAATAGAAGGAAATGGAAAAGCAGAACTCTCTTCTTTCTGACTTGTCCTTGACTGAAGTGAGTAGCTCTGGCAGGACTGGGCTCAGCCCTCCTTGCAGGGCACAGTCACAGCATCACTTACCGAGTGGACAGATCTCTCCCCCAGGGCTGGGATGGTGCTGAAGAGACACCTAAACACGTGTGTGTGGTGAAATGAGCTCAACAAAGGCAGCACAGCGTCAGCCCCTCATGTGGGTGCTGCCTGGGGACCTTAAACCTCCAGGGTGGGCTCTTCCTTCTTGTTCAAAAATGGAATAGTTGTGGTTGGAAGGGATCTTAAAGCTCATCCGATTCCACCCCCTGCCATGGGCAGGAACAGCTTCCACTATCCCAGGTTGCTCCAAGCCCTGTCCAGCCTGGCCTTGGACACTTCCAGGGATGGGGCAGCCACAGCTTCTCTGAGCAGCCTGTGCCAGGGCCTCACCACCCTCACAGGAAGGGTTTTATCCAGTCTAAACCTACTCTCTGTCAGCTTGAAAAACCATGTATTTTTTCTTATTTAGAGGGCAGTGATGGCAATGGGCTCATTAGCTCAAGCAAGAAGAGCTTGTAGCTCCTTGCAGCAGGGAGAGGGAGCAAAGGGCTCCAGTCGTACCTGGGGGGTTTCATATCTGCAGTTGCATTGAGTTTGGAAGCCATGGCAAAGTGACAGATCCCGGGGTGGTGGCACTTCGGTAGGTCATGGGGGTGGTGACAGATGCCAGGGGCTGTGGCACAGCAGCAGATGAGGGGTGGGCTGCAGCCAGGGTCAGGAGCTTGCCCTTTGAGATGCTGCTGCATTTGCCAAGTGCTCCCACGCCCTCCCCAGGAACGCAGTGTCCCAGGGGTCAGGATGTGGCGCTGCAGCACAAAGACCCCACTGCAGCCACCTCCAGAAAGCAGAAGGTGATGGCCCAGAGTCCCCCAGGTCCTCTCCACCCCTGCCCACCTGCTGAGCTGGGCCTGCAGGAGCTCCAGCCTGGACTCGATCTGCCCCGGTCTGCAGTCTCCGTGCAGGGGCATGTCCTGCGAGCTGTGCACCAGTGAGATGTGCTGCAAAGGCTCTGCGGCGTGGCTTGGCTGCCGGTCCTCCCAGAAGGTGAACATGTTTGGAATATCCAGAGGACTGGCTGGAAGGAGAGGAGATATCTCAGCACTTCTGTCTTGCATCCTGCAGCCCCACTGCTGTGGAGGCGCTCCAGATTCTGTCACCTGACACACACGGAGAGCTGTCTCCAACACACATGGACAGCCACCACCCTGACATCCATGGAGGGGGACAGGAGTGACACAGCAGATCCAGCTGGGGGAAAAAGGCAGCAAAGACCCTTGGGTCCCCTCAAATCCACGTGAGGTGCTTGGATCTGCTCCAAACCAAGGCCACCATGCCTGAGCATCTCTCACCACCCTCCTGCCAGCTCTGGGTGCAGCCGTGGGTACCTGTGTAGGACTGGCTGCTCTCTGCCGCCTGCTTGCCAACCTCTGTGTTGCCAGCGCTGGTAGTGATGAGGCTGAGTGAGGGCAGAGCAAAGTCATCCTTTTTGGGCGTGGGGAAGGGTTCAGCTTTCACAGGGCTGCCGGTCTTGGCCTCGTCGTCACTGGCCTGCGAGCAGGGAGAGGTGCTGCTGCCCAGGTCGTCCCACTGCTCCTTACTCGGGGGGTCCTGTGGGTTGGTGAGCTCAGAGTAGGTGTGATACTGCTCCGCGTCGGAGATGCCTGTGTCCGGGTCTGTGGGACAGCACAGCAGCTTAGTTTGGGGAGTACAACACATGGAAAAATCAGCCCCATTCCTTCTGGGATGCCTCTAGGGCTGGGGCATCCTAAGGGGAGGGAGGGAAGGCAGTTGGGGTCCCTGCAGGATGGTCTGCAGGGTCAGAGGCACCAGTACCCTGTGCTTTAGGGCACCTGCCAGGGCAGTAATTAACGATGATCCTGCTCTCCAGCCCCGCAGGCTGCGCTCTGCCAGTGCAGTGTGACTCACCAGACTTTTTGGGCTGGCAAAGGGAGTGCTTGCGGCGGCGAGCGCGGCGGTAGGTGCAGTCGTACTCCTCGCTGAGGGGTGAGCGGGGAACGCTGTCTGCCTGAGGAATGAGAGGGGCTGGTCACCAGGGAGAGGGTGCCGCGTCCCATCCGTGGATACCACAGCCCAGCCTTGGGTGCCATGTCCCATCCGTGGATACCACAGCCCAGCCTTGGGTGCCATTTCCTATCCATGTGTGCCACGCGGGCTATGGCCCTTTCCGTGTCCTCTGAAGGTGAAGCTACCTCTGTCCCTTCACCACTACCCTGTCCCACTCAGTGCCTCCTGGGCTGCTTTCAGAGATCAAAGGATTTCTGAGGCTGTCCTTTCTGCTCTGAGACTCAGGTGAGGGTGTCAGGGCTATGGGGAGGGAAGGAACATCCTGTGACAGGGCAGGACATCCCAGAGTGGGACAGGACATGGAGGGAATTTGACTTTCTTTTCTATCTTATCAGGTCTCTGAAAAAAAAGTCAGGAAAGGAAGAAGTTCAGTCACACACTATAAGAATCAAACAGCACTGGCAAAAATGCTTCAAGCCTTTCAGGGATTGCAAACCTGATTGTTTAAAAGGGAATTTTCAGAGATAGCTGGTATTTCTTACTTCAGCAGCCTCCAAACATGTGTGTGACACATTTGCCTGGGCTGGAGCAGCCCCTTGGATGATTTACAAGTGCTGCAGAGCAGAGCACCACTGGCATGGCTTGTTGTGCCAGCCTTTCCAAAGAGCTCAGGAACATGCAGTACACATGTCCTGCTGTGGGGGAATCATAACTCCATGGAGAATGCCCTGGGAAATGTGGCTGTTGCACCTGCTGACACTCTTGCTTCAGCCCTCCCACTTGCCAGATTTAAGCATTGGCCACATTTCTCCTTGGGGAAGCTCTGGTACTCACATCTCGTAGGTTGAAGGTGATTTCTAAGTTGCTCCAGAAGTTGTCAGAGAAGGCTGGGTACATGTCCAAGACCTCCAGCAGGTCCTCACGCTGGATCTTGTGCAAGTCGCAATAGGTCAGGGCCCTCACGTCGGCGTTGGACTTGCCTGGGCGGGCGTAGAGGCTGATGGGCTCCCCGAAGATGTCGTTCTTCCCTGCGTCAAGAGACAGCTCATTATGGAGAGAGAGGGGCACCCACTCCTGCTGCAGATGTTCCGGTCCAGCAGCCCTCACTTTGGGTCTCATGAACAAGGGGATGCCCAGCAACCCCGACCCTGATGGTGTGCGCTGGGGATGACACTGAAAGCTGTCAGTGATGGGGACATCGAGCCAGAGCAGTGGGTTGGTTATCAGCGATGGCTGGCAACTGCTGAGCCATGCCCGGCTCTCCTCACTCCCTTGTGGCTTCTTCCTGGCATCTCCCAGGGATCCTGCGTTCCCTGTCCACTGGTGTGGGGACGGGTCAGATGCTGAGGAACAACCTTGCCTTCCCCAGGCAATGTGTGGGGAAATCCCTTACCCTCAGCTTTGTCCACTGCTCACTGCCCATCACCCCTTGCCAAAGGGAGGACTTTCCTACCTAAGATAGCCACCACGATGTCTTCCCGGAGGATCTCGATGGAGCCCCGGGAGATGAAATAGAGTGTGGTGAGGACATCTCCGTAGTGCACCAGGGTGTCTCCAGGCGGTGCGTGAGTCGTCTTGAACTTCATGGCCAGGGCACGCAGGCAGCCTTTGCTGGCTCCCCGGAAGGCTTTGCAGTTCTGCAGCAGCGTGCGGTTCAGGTGCAGGCAGATGTCAGCCTGCAGGCAGTCAGGGAAGCCCTTCAGCACCTGTGGAGAGGCACGGAGAGATGCCATCATGCCACTGTCACTGGGAGGGAGCACTGTGATAGTGCTGAGTTGTGTGACACTCGGCGTGACACGATGGGGCCAAACGGGGAGAACATGTGCCTAGAAAGCCAAAGGTGGGGACATCTTCCCATGCCTGGAAGTGTTCACGGCCAGAAGGGATGGGGCTTGGAACAACCTGGAATAGTGGAAGGTGTTCCTGCCCATGGCAGGGAGTGGAACAGTTTGAGCTTTGAGGTCCCTTCCAACCTCACACTTTCCTGTGATTCCATGATTTCGATGATCTTTTGATCTTCCCTTGGTGGATCACTGCCTGCCTGTCATTGGCTTTTACTGCTTGTGGCTGGGGACAACAGCACTCCCAAGCAACAAATAAAAGTAACCAGATCAATCTGTTATACCCACTGGTGCCGTATCCCCTTTCTCATCTTTACACCCACTAATGTTGGCTGAATGAGAGCAGAAACTGGCACGAAGAGCACAAAAACCTTAATTAAACAGCACCTGCCTGAATGCCAAGAAGCAGCAGCATGGGACAGTTGTGTGCAGCAACAGCTAAATATACCTGTGCAAATACCTCGTGTTGAACAAAAGCTGAGCCTGAAGGTGAAGTCAAGGTAAAACTCGCAATATGGAGAAAGCTGCTGCCACCAATGACTCACAGTGCCAAGGTGAAATCCACCTGGGTTTGGGTCTTTTTTTGGAGAGCAGCATATGGCCCCGGGGTCCTCCTTGCTGTCCTCTTTGCTCGCATCCCACCGGTGGCCAGATTTGGAACAGCCATGCTGGGACTGGTGAGCACGACTTGTTCCTGGCTCCATCACAATCTCCCAGGCTAGCAGGAGTGCTTTAGTTTCCCTACTGGGAAATCAGGAGTGGATGAATTGATTGGGCTGTGGGGTGATTGATGAGATTGCACCGTGTCTCAGCAGCACCCAGCAGGAACTGGTGTGAGCAGCGGCTCGGCTGAGCCACAAGCTCAGCTCTCACAGGGGATTTGTGACCTGGGTTTGCACTGAGCCAGGAGAACCTGCGCTTGGTAGTGCCATGGCACTGCTCCTCATTATTGCCACTGATGTCCAGCCCAGGGCGTCTCCTCACCAGAGAGGTTTAACCCAAAGCTCTCCCAGCAGCAAACCCCCAAGTGCTGCCCAGTTGTTTCACATGGCAGCAGCAACTTTAGAGGGAGATGCTGAATTCATACAAATCTCTGTCCTGATGGTGCTCAGGATAAAATCTAAAGGAAAACAAGGAGCATGAATGAGTGGGCTGAGGACTTGCCCAGGGCTAAGAGACCGGGAATATGAGTTCCATGTCTCTCCTTGCCTCATCCTTTCTCATTCCTCCGCCGTGCTGCTGGCTGAGCCACCATGTTTGTGCACTGAATCCTGGGCCTGTGAGTGAAGTCCCCAGCCCAGAACTCCTCAGCTGAGCCACCTCCTCATCCTTGTGGAGCCCTGGCGCCGCTGGCACAAGCCTTCCTGCTGGGCTCGGAGACACGGCGCCTCTCCAGCACAGCTCTGCCATTGATCCCCCCTTTGCTAACAAACAGCTGCCTCTCTGGGCTCTAATTAAAATGGATTGAGGTTTATTTAAATGCCCTCCTTTCCCTGCTGCGAGAGCAGGATGCACTTTGCTTAGCAACCGGCGGTGTGGAGAGGAGCTGGATCGATACCTGCTCCACTCCTGTGACACCAATAGACACCAGCCTGAAAGTGCTTGGTGCCAATGGGGACTCTGAGCTCCTCACCAGACCTGCTCTTTGGTCAAGGAATGTGCTCACGCCCCTGGCAAACCTCTGGGTAGATGTAAAGGAATGGGCAGGAAAAGGGGAGAAGGAGAAGGGGGGGATGCAGGAGGTGTACAGACAGAGTCTCTCTCCAGCCTCCCAAGTCTCCTGCCTCCATCGTGGTCAGAAGGGTGGAAGGGTTTGGGTGGACCCAGATCTAGATGCTCTGTTGTTCAGGACAAGGTGCTGTGAGGCCATGGGGCCTCCCTGCCCGTACTCACCGCGTTCATGTCGATGCCATTGGTGTAGGACCAGGCGTGCTGGAAATACTCCTCCAGGCGCTGGCGCAGGGGATTGGGGATCTGGTGGAAGCGGATGAACTCCTTGACCCGCAGCATCTGCGTGTGGTAGCGCGCTGTGCCTGAGTACAGGCGCTGGATGATGGCCGAGACATTGCCGAAGATACTGGCGTACATCAGAGCTGCAACGAGAGGGCAGGGACATGGGGACATGGGGACAGGCATGTCCAGCCACTTGGAACCAGCAGGTCCCCAAAACCCATATCTACCAGGACCTGAAAACATGTATTTCTATCACCCCTTCCCTTTGTCTGTGTGGAGGAAGACAGAGGGAGATGCTCCAACCTCCAAAGCAGGGATGGGGACAGCGGGACACGCGCAGGCACTCACAGCCAATGAGCATGACGCAGATGGAAAAGATCTTCTCTGAGTTGGTGTTGGGTGAGACATTGCCAAAGCCCACGCTGGTGAGGCTGCTGAAGGTGAAGTACAGCGCAGTGACATATTTATCCTTGATGGACGGGCCCGAGGAGAGGTCGCTGTCGTTGTAGCGCTTGCCGATCTGGTCGCCCAGGTTGTCCAGCCAGCCGATCTTGTGCTCCATGTAGGGCCGCTCCACGTTGCCGATGGCGTACCAGATGCAGGCCAGCCAGTGGGCGATGAGGGCGAAGGTGCACATGAGCAGGAAGAGCACAGCAGCTCCGTACTCCGAGTAGCGGTCCAGCTTGCGGGCCACGCGCACCAGGCGCAGCAACCGGGCGGTCTTCAGGAGGCCGATGAGGGTGGTGGTCTGCAGGGGAGAGGTGAGAAACATCAGGGACAAGTAAAGGATAAATCGGGCGTGTTCCAAAGGCATGGTGCCAGCCAAGCTGTGCCTCCTTTGAAGGATAAAAATGCTTTTCTAGAGTGCGAATCACCTTGTCCTAGAGGTGACCTCTGAGCCAGGTCAGATGAGTCACAGCAGAGGAAGGACAGTTTGCCTCTGCTAACCATAAACGGAACAAACTCTGGGGTTAGAGGTGAGCAAGTGAAAAGAGCCGTGGCCAAGCCCATGTTTCCTGATGGGTCCTCACCTTGCCAGCCATTGCTGCCGAAAGAGCTGCCTTTCACTCCCAGATGTGCAGCCTCCAGGCAGTGCAGTAGCTATAGAGCTATCCCATTGCCAACATTTTGGGTCTGGCTGGCAATGCACCCCCAAATTCACCCACGCTGGAGTGTGGAGCCAGCCCATAAACAGCCCGCTCTGCTGGGTCAGCCCCAGCCAGGGGAGTGAATCCAGTCTTAACACATAGAGTAGGGACTGCCTGACCCCAAAAAATGAAATCCCAGGTCCCAGCTGCTTAATACAAATCTGTAAAGATACCCTTGTCCACCCTCTGACCAACCACCCCTCTCCCCATGGATTCAGCCATTCACCACTTACATCAAACCATCCACACCCTTCTCTTTCTCTCCCACACCTCTCTCTATCTATCCGTGAGTCCCCTCCTGTCCTGACAGACCCCTAGACCCTGCTCTCACCTCGTCAGAGCCAGAGCGGAAGATGAGCAGGTCAAAGGGGATGGCAGCCACCATGTCGATGAGGAACCACCCCTTGAAGTAATGAATGGCGATCTTGCCGGGGTGGCTCACCACCTCGTCATTGATGTTGACATAGGTGGTGCGGAAGTTGATGACAATGTCCACAATGAACATGATGTCCACGATGAGGTCAATGATGTTGAGAGGATCACAGGAGTAGCTGCAGTCCCAGCGCTTCTCCTCCACCTGCTCCTCGTTGAGCAGGAAGGCGGCCGAGTAGGGCGTGAAGACAGCTGTGTAGATGACCAGCAGGAGGATGAGCCAGTCCCACACGGCCTTGAAGGGGCTGTAGTGCAGGATGGTCCATCGATGGATGCGCGGCGCCTGCAGCTTGTACTCGGGAAGGACATCAGCGCCCAGGGACAGCACCTGCCAGGAGAGGGGCGTGAGAAGAGTGAGAGACCAGGAGAGAGGCTGGACAATGCCAGGAACCGGTCAAGGGACCTCCATGTGCTGGTAGAGCAGCAAAGAGCACACAATGGTTTCCTACAACTTTTTCATCTTTCCTGGCTGCATATGTGTTTGTCCAGTTGCCCTCTGTGGCTGACACCAAGGTCCTTGCCTGCCTCTGATGGTCACAGCACCCTTGGGGCAGCTTCTTACCTGCTTTACGTCCTTCTGACGCAGCAGAAGGTGCCTCCTGCTGCCCCTCCTTCTGCCCTCAGCTCTGTGCCACGTCCCTGGGAGCTGCTGGGCATCCCTGGCACAGGGCTATGGCATGGGCACTTGGAGATGCTGTCCCACGGCTGTGCCATGGCCTGTCCCCGAGGGTGACAGCACCGCAGGCATCCCGCAAGCCTCGCACCATGCCTTTCTCAGCCATAGCAGATACCTTCTGCTGGGTGTCCTTCTGACACAGCTGTGCTCCAAGCAGGGAATAGCTTGGGTCACCTGCAGCAAAGCCTCAGGCAATGTGCGTTTCCCATCTCCTCTGTGGCCACCAATGTGCAAACACCATCTCAAGCAGGCAAGCACCCTCCCGTGCTGTCATGTGTCCCCACGGCTCTCTGCTTTCATGGGGACACACTCCACAGCACCAGGGAGGGGACACAGCATGGGGACGCAGCACAGCACACTCCCCGCACATCCCAGGCCTGGCCCAGCTACCCCTCCAGGACCAACGCCTGCTCCTGCTGGGCTCTAAAGCCAGCCTGGGGACACAACACAAGGCCCTGGGGACAGGAGGGGTGGGACTGCCCTGCTTTGGGTGCTGAGGGCTGGTGGCATGAAGGGGCTAATTTGGAGCCGGGGGCAGCTGGATCCCCCCTTCCTGCCCCTGCTGCTGTGTTGTCCCCCAGTGTCTCTGTGGCGCTGGGACCAGTGCCATTGCAGAGGAGGGTGAGAGGCAGCTCAATTCTCTCTCCTGGCACTGAGCCTTCAGCTAAAAGGGAACTTTCTGCTGGGCTGCAAAGGAGAGGAGGAAGAGGAGAAAGGAGGATCGCATATCCCAAGGCAACAGTGATGGGCATCACCACGGCTCTGGCAACAGTTCTGGAAGAAGGGTCTGATCCTTCCTGCACTGATGTCTGTCTTGTTCAAGGGTTTCCCAAAGGCTCCTGAGGCTGTGACCCTAAGTGGATCCATCCCTGTAGCCCCATCCCACAACGAGCGGCGCTCCCACGTCCCAGAGCCCCGCAAGGTGCCACCCCCAGAGGTGCCCCTGCTCCTACCTGCCTGCAGCTTGCCCGGCGCCCCAGGCGGCAGCTGACCCTTGAAGTCCGCGTGTCCACCATGGGGGTCCCCAGCCCCACACGCCCAGGCAGCGTCCGGCACGGCGGGCGCAGCGCTCGGGCCGTGGCATTGCCCACGCAGGCACGCAGGCACTCGGCCAGGCGGGTGGGAGACATGCGGCTGCAAAGGGCATTCGGGAGCCTGGCGTGGATTAATCAAACCCAATCGATGCTGGGGCCCCCGTGGGGACAGGAGCGCCAATGGAGCAGCGGGAGCCGTCGACGTCGTTGGTGGACAGAGAGGGGAGGGATTGGAAAAAGTGACCCAAATGCAATCGTTGCGGAGGGAGTGAGGCACCAGCCGGGACTGGGGACCAGCTCCCATGGGGACGGCAGGGAAGGGGACAAGGCAACACCGGCAAAACGCTTGATCCCAAAACGAAGATGCACCCAGAAGACCTGAGATGGGCTCATTCTCCTTGTGTCTGGGAAAACCAGCAGTGCTGCCACCCTCAGCAGCTGAATGCTTGCTCTGCCTGGCTGGAGGCAGCTCTGTGGGGCCAGTCCTGAATTTGGGCCACCAAATGCTGTTTCCTATGCTGGGGCACCTGCCCTGCCCCTCACGGCTGTTCCTGGCACCTAGCTCTTGTGGCAGAAGCAAGAACAGGTTAAACCCTCTTGCTTTCCAGGTAGGAATGAATAAAAAACCACATGCCCAAAGATCAGAGGCAGACAAGGGTAAAGAAACAATCCCCAGAAGAGCATCCAAACCAACACAGAGCCACGGAGCAGCTGCAGCCTTGTTCCTCTCTGCCCCTAGGGGATGGAAGGTCACCTTTGGGTGGCCTGGGTGGCCCTGGGAGTCTCTGCAGGTGGCAGTGCCAGTGCTTGCTGTGGCGATCCTGCTGGGTGCCCCTTCCCCTCATCCCCCTGCACTTACCGGCTTCAGCCGCAGCCGCAGGCTCATGGTGTGGGGTGCTGGGTGCTGGCAGGGGGTGCTGGGCGCTGGCAGCGAGGGAGGGAGCGCAGGAGGGAGGAGGAGGAGGGAGCGGGGTGTGTGTGGGCTGTGGGTGACAGAGGGGGGAGGCTGCTGTGACCCTGGCTAACCCAGGCCATTGCTCGTGCCCCGTGGTGCCCAGCACCCATCGCCTTCCCTGTGCCTTGCCCCGTGATGGGGATGGGGCACTGAGCTGGAGCGGGGGCCACTCCAGGATCACCAGGAGAGCCTCAGGCACAAGGGGCTGTGCAGGATCAGGCCCATGGTGCTGGCTGCAGGCTGGCAGTGACCCAGTGTCACTCTGAGTGTGTATCCTGACACAGCTCAGCCCCCCATCCTGTCCCCACCACCCTCCTGCCCAGCGATGTCCCAGTTTGGGGGGACTGGGACATGTGCCACCTGCAGACAGGGTCCCAGCCTGGTGACACCAACCCCACAGCATCCCCAGGTGCCTCCAGCTGTGCTCCAGAGCCACAGCCCCGTGAGCCCGAGCCCAACACCTTCACTGCACTTGTGGCCTGCCCTCCCTGCCAGCTCACTGCGGGGCCAGGCCATCCCGAACAGCCTCTGTCTCCACTCCCTGACCACCCACCGGTATTTTTAGATGGTGTCTTGCTGCTGTCTCTGCCTCACCCTGAATTATTTAGCAGCCGGGAGCAGGGAGCTGTGGCTTGGAAGGAGGTGTGGGGCACATTGGGGTGAGGACAAGCAGGTCCCCGTGGGAGTGGGAGGTGTGGCAGGGAGGAGAGGACCCTCCTGTCCTGTCCCATCACATCCCATCCCATCTGGAGACTGAAAGGGAAGGGAAGATGGACCTCTGTGGGTGCTGCACTGCAGCCACCACCTGCCAGCTCTGACCCCACGCTGAGTGGCCAACGCCACCGTGACAGCATCACCCGTGTGACCATTGATTCCTCGTGTGTCCCTTGTGATCGGGATGGGGCCATGGAGGCTGCTCACCATCCCCTGGGCAGTTCGGGGGCTGATCCCAGGTCACTGCAGTCACCCCCAAATTAAAGGGACTAAGGAAGGGGACAAGCCAGGGGAAGAACAAGCCTAAGAACTGCTCCGTGATGTGTGAAGTGGGGAGCCCATCCCCTGGGCATGGAGGCTGTGAAGGTTTGCTGGCACCGAGACAGAAGGAGAATCCTGCATAGCACCCCAATGGAGCACACTCCCACGCCCGGAGGCTTCTCTGGGGTCAGATGGCTGCATTTACATTAAATTTGCCCTGGGCTGCTGCTGGCAACAATGGGAGGTGCCTTTAGATGTATTTTGTACTCTGTGCCTCTCCCATGCCTCGATTTCCCCTCAGGTAGAAGAGCTTCCTGCTCGGGACTGTGGGATTCATCAGCACCTTTCACACACTCTGACAGCCCCATGGGATGTCCCATGCCGTGCCTGTCCCTTTGGGTGACAGTGCACAGGTGTCCCTGCAATGACAGGCCATGACACACGTGTTGGTGACAGAGCAGTGCCACCTGCTGTCTCCCAGGGGATCCTGTGGCTCTCGCCGTGGTGACACCAGGCTGGGTCCCTGCCTGGGCACCTCGGGGCCAGCACTGCCCCAGGGGCTCCAGCCCCAACGCTGGAGGTCAGGAGTGGTGGCCAGAGCTCCCCGAAAAGAAGCCACACGAGCACACTCGTGTCCCCTTCAAGGCCACCATCACAAACAGCTCATGCTGGTGTTCCCCCAGCCACAAATTAACAGAAATACTCATTTAAGGGACTAAAATGAGTATTTCAGCCACTCAGAGGAAGGCATAACCAAACACAGGGATACTGGCGTTTCCTGGGATGGAATCTCCAGGTGTCACTGCCTCTCTGCTGCTCTCCTTCAAAAGCCACAGGAGCTGCTGTGACTGTCCCCCAGCAGCAACACCAGCACCCCATCACTGCCTTGGTGACATCTCGCTGCCCACGTACCTGTGTGACCTTCTCAGTGACATTCTGGGTGCGCTCCATCACCTTGTGGGGAGCAATGATCTCAATCTCCGTGGTGGAGCCCGAGCGGTGCTTCTCCAGGTTGAACTCCACGAAGTTGAGCGTGAACTGGGGGATCTGGCTGATGGTGCGGTACTTCATCAGGTCCGAGTCCGAGGTGGAGTTCGGGGGGTTGGGTTTGACATGGGACGCCTCTGAAAGAGGATGGAGAGGAGCATTGAGAAGGCCATTGTGAGCAGGAGCAGACCCCCAGAACCCTGACCCTCGTGTAGGACCTCCAGGAGTTGGGGACCACCACACGGTGCCACCAGAAGGTGTCAAAGTCTGCTTGGCCATAAAGGCTTGGCTTCTTCAGGCTGGCTCAGATGTGGGATACCCAACCTGGGATGCCCAGCCTGAGAGAGGGCTGTTTTTTCCACACATCACCCATCTTTCCACCATTAAACGTCCTTCAGGGGGCTCAGACCAGCTGCCAAAACACAGACACCCAATGTCCTTTGCTATCCCTAAAGACTGTAGTGGGTTGGAGACCACCACATGAGATTGGACACTGCAATCCACTGAGATCCACCAGGGAGAGCTGCCAAAACTGGCATGAAAACAGATATTGGAGGAGGTTGTTCTCCTCCAGCCTTGCATGCTTTAGCCTGACCAACATAGTTCCTGAGCTGCTGTCATGGTTTTTGGCCACCAGACTGAACCGGGAGTTGGATTGTGCTCCCACTCGGATGTGACCTCCACCCCCAGGCTCCAGGCAGGGAGGTCAGAACTTTCTCTGGAAGAAGAGCTGTAGTGGGGCTGGATCCTGACAGTTCTCCCTGGGGACCTGCCCACCCCAGTGCAGGACCAGGGAGGAAGCTGTGGAGGTGGTAATTAATTGGTCAGGCTTGTGGCAATATGTTGTCATAAATGGGAGCCTGTACCCACACCCAGGGCTCCAGGAGGATCCCCAAGCACCGTAACCAGTGTGTACCAACCTTTCCATCTCCTACAGGCAGGGCAGGGTTGTATTTTCAATTTTTCACCCTTTCTCACCCTGGCACTCTGATATTGACCCAAGTGGTAGTGTGGACAGCAGTGTCCGAGGACTCTGTGAAGGTGCCCAGGCAGCACCAGCCATGCTGCTGCCACCCTTCTCCCTGCTCATCCCCTTCCCTCCTCCTGAGGGTCCATAACCTGTGACTATTGCAGGATCATGATCCCCCACCCCATTTTCTCCTGCCAGATTCCGCAGATTGATTCTCTCGTATCCCCAGTTACTGACGGTTCTCTTTCCTGACCTTTGTCTGATTTGTCATCATCACTTTCATGAGAGCCAGAGGTCTGGACGTGGATACCGTGGTGAAGGACCGTTCCCTCCGGCCCTACAGAGTGGCCTGGCTGGAGTCTCACCCACCTCCAGCACACGGACACAGCTCACACTGCACACCCCTGCAGACCCCGTCCCTCCCTCTGGGGAGGTAGGATGGCGTTGGGATGCCCCTCGAGTGGGGCAGCCAACCGCAGCCTCACGCGGTCTCACATCTCACACACAAACCACGGACGGCTCTACCGACAGAGCAAAACCTGCCTAGGCAGGGAATCGCCATGGAGAGCACGGGTTTTGGGGAGAAGACCCAGGTAATCTCCACTTTGCAGAGGGAAAAGAGACCTCGACCTCCCCCCCGAGATGCGCTGGGGCCATCGCCAGAACCCTGACTCCCACAGTAGAACCAACAGCTCCGGGGTTTTTCCCTACCTGAGTTTGCCCTCCTTTCCCTGAATTTTCTCTGGAACTCAGACCTCGCAGCCTCAAAGTTGTCCAAGGAGGAGACCCTGCGGAGGCTGTGGAAGCTGCCCCCAGGGCGAGACCGAAAGAAACCCCATGCAGGGTACGACCCTCGTGGGCCCAGCACGGGAGGCTCTTGTTTCGGGGACGAGTGTTGTAGGGTGGGGTCGGCCTCCAGGCTTGGTCTCCTCTCCTTTTCCAGGAGGGATTCGGTCTCTGACTGCATACAGTTCTCCTTGGGCGATGTCTTCAAGTCCCTCAAAATCAGGGAGTCACCACCAGGCTTTAAGACAGCCAGGAGAAAGCGTTGTATTAGAAGGAGTCCCCGCGTGCTGGGGGGGAAGGAGAAGGAGCCGGGGTAGGTAAGAGGAGAGGCAGAGGGCTGGGAAGTGCTGCAGCTCCTGAGGTCATCTCCAGCCAGGACCAGGATCTGCTTTGGAGTGGGGCGACCGAGTCCCTGGGGACCTGGCAGCTCCTACCTCCTGCCAGCTCCTGCCGGAGGCTGGGTGGCCGCGGCGAGGTTTGCGAGGCGATGCTGCACAGCTGGGAAGCAGGTGAGAGCAAGAGAAGAGCAGACCTAGGGACGGGCTTGCCTGGAGTACTTGCTGTGCCATGCGCTTTTCAGAGCTGTCCCCATGTCCCCCCGCTGGGGCTGCCCTTCCCTCGCCTGCTGGGAGAGCTCAGGCCACCCCTGAGGCTCAGTGCCCAGGCCCTGTGCTGCTGTTGATGGGAGAGGATGTGCTCTGCACTATGAGGCACTGGAGGAGCTGCTGCATTTGCCAATTTGGCCATGTTGGTCCTCCTTCTCCTACAGCCACCCTTAGCCACGGCTAAACCTTTTCCCCACGACACCTGAAGCATTTCCAGACTCTAACTTCTGCAGTGGCTGTGCAAAGCAACCGCCTCTGGAGCAGGAACCTGTGGGACTGTGCCCCTCCAGTCACACCCACCGGAGGGACTGTGGCACTGCTCATCATCCCTAAGGCCCTCGGGGCAGGTCACAGGATGGGGTGCCGGGGGAGGCTGGCTGCTGACCGGCCCTGTACCTGCAGGGCTGTGCCCGCTTGACCAATCTCCAGCAAAGCGATGGTTCATCAGGCTGTCCTCAATCCACATTTTCCATGTGTGTGCCCTGAAATGCTGCAGTGCCCTGTGCAGCTTCAGCCCGGGGGTACCCAGAGCTTTTAGCAGTGCTGGTGTCTACAGGACTGATGTAGCCAAAGCATTTGAGAACACTGCGCACATCTTCAGCATGTCACAAGCACAACCTCTAAGAAGACAGGCACCTTCCATCTCATTGTATCTACGATTTGGGGAAGCAGATTTGTCCAGGCTGTCTGGACACATCCAGCACAGCGACACCCTGGCGCCTGGAGATGCCTTAGCAGAGCAGAAGCCTCCTGCCCACAGCCTTGAGCTGCAGCATTTCAGAAAACAACAGGTCTTTGGAGGTGGCCTGAGCAGTCAGGAAGCCACCAAGAACGGCAATCTCTAAACAGGTGCCACCAACACTTTTTCAAGGTCGGCAATGAGCATCACCCTCCATCATGGGAAGCACAATCTCTGCTGGAGGGCTGAGAAGCCAGAGCTGCCTGCGCTGCCTGCTCCCTGCCAGGAAAACATGGGGAAATGAGCCTGCCAGTCCCTGCTCAGAGCACAGCTGCTCCGTGCTCCTACAGCCACCAGCATGTCCCCTCCTCAAAGTGGGGACAGCTCCCTGGAGCTCCACCATCCTGGACAACTTGCACTATGGAGCCAGACCGTCCTCCCTGCTTTGGCACATCTCCCGCTCCCCGCACGAGCCACGGAATGTGCAGAGCGGCACTGTCGAGCTGCAGCCCACGCTGCCAAAGCACCGCGCTCGCCCCAGCCCTCGCCAGGGCCAGCGCTCAGCACCGCCCCAGCGCCAGGGCCCTTGTGCCGGACATGGCCGAGCCACAGCAGCCGAGGGGAGCGGGGTGGGGACAGCGAGGGACAGCGCTGGGACCTGGCCTGAGGCGTGGGCTTAGATCAGACAAAGGCTACGGTTACCTTTCCATAGTCAATGGCTACTCCATCAAACTCACTGGTGGGCAGAGATTTCCGCTGGATTTTGAGTCGCCGCAGGGACGGGAGACTAAACTTCAAACTCCTACCTTGACCTTGTTAAAAAGAAAAACAAAACACAAGAGAGAAAGATGTGACCTAGCTGCATGTGATGGCTGGAGTGAGGCGGGACAGGGGGAGAGGCTACGCAGAATTTTGGGTGGCTTTGGGGGACGCACATGCCGTGTGGCCCTTCCTCCTCCAAAGCCCTTGCTATTCCCATGCCATCACATCGCCGCGCACTCAAGACAGACCCTGACCTGGCAGCAAGCTCTGCTGAGCTGGGGAGGAGTCCCCTACCACGGTGCAAATGAGACGGGAAAGGTGCAGAGCATCCCTAAGCCAATTAAAGAGGTTAAAGCCACTTAAGGGATTTGGGCCTGGAGGAAATCGAGCCTCTAAATCTCCTTGGTGGAACTTCAGGAAAAAAAAAACCCACACAGTAGAGATGGTAATTTAGAAAGGCATTGAAAGAAAAGTAGTCCTAGAAATTCCTGCATTTGTTTTGGCTTTTCAGTGAGGCAATCTGGATTACACAGGGTGGTCTCTTCCTGCCATCACTGGGGACCAGGAGACAACCTCTCTGGGGACTGGGGCTGGGACAAGGGCAGCCAGGGCTGCTAGGAGCTGTGAGAGAGGTGCGAGAGGAGGAGCCCAGGTGTGGAGAGCACCCAATGCCCCTGGTTGTGACACTCAAAGTCAGTCACTTGTCCTCTTCTGGAGGAGACCACAGTCACCTGCCACGGCAGACTTCACGTGAGCAGTTAGGGTCACAGCCGCAGGCCTTGGTCAGCCCTGGGGCTCATCAGCAGCACCAAATGCACTCCTTAAGTGCAGGGAAGGTGGCCTAAACCCCGGGGCACGTGGGACATTGCGTGAGCTCCACAAAGACATTGTCCCCTGGGAAAAACCAGCACATTGAGGAGCTCTTTGGTTTTGGCAGAATTAGCTTTCTTCACCCAGCCCCAAAACAACCCCGAGCTGCTTGGGCAGGGTCCCAGCCTGCCCAGAAATGCCCCCACCCATGGAGCACCATGCCAGCTCCCTCTGCTCACCCCATCCCCACTGCCCAGAGCAGCTTTTCAGCTGGAACAGGCAAAGCATCCAACTGTCCCTGCCCCCCAATGAGCTGGGGACAGCAACGCAGCCACCTGTGGCCAAGCAGTTAGACCGAGGCAGAAAACCTGTGCAGAAAACGAGAGCACCACCTGGGCTGGTACCAGCAGCTCTCGCCTCTCCATACTCCCTGTCACCGGAGTGGGAAACCCAAGGAACGCCTCTTGGGATGCACAACGCGACATCCAACATGCAGGGAAGTGACAGGTGCCCTCGATTTGGGTGCCTCCTGCCAAAGGAATGTCTTGGGATGGGATGGGGTATGGGTGCATCGTATGTTGAGATACCCTGGGAGCTGGTGGGGCTGCAAAGCAACACTGATGCTGGAATTTAGGATTTCCTCAGCAGCTCATGCACAGAGGGCAACTGGAACTAAAGCAATCCATCAAAAATATGAGTCTCGTCAATTCACAGACATACAAACACATGCACAGTGATCTGACCATTCACACACACAGTCCATGAGCCCCCTGTGTGCATGGCTGGCCTGAGGTCTTGTAAGCCCATAGAAAACTCTGCTGGTTCCTGCTGCCATACACAGACACCTGAATGGCTCCAGGATACAGAAATGCACTGAGTGGGAAAGTGCTGAGACTCACACACTGTACCAGCTCAATGGGCAGCTGTCCCCATTGTTCCCTGATGTGGCCCTGGCTCTGATCCCAGTCCTGCTGTACCCCCCATGTGCCATGCAGGGACAGACCCACGTTGCTCCCACCGCTTTGCTCTGAGGCCTGCCCAAAACCTCCCAGCAGCACCCCTAGGAATGTTGTCATGAAGGGAGGTGTGGGATTATTTCCCTGACTCAAGGAGAGGTGACCAGCACTGAGGGCTGCATGGAAAGAGGAGATTTAGAAGCTACAGCTCTTTGTCAGGTCTAACATCTGCATCTCTGCATATCCACATCCCCTAGAGAACCGCACCACAGCTTCCCTTTGATCCAGTCTTCCCAAAAAAGGGTATTTCAATTTTCCACTGTCTCCAAACACCTCACAAAACCCCGGAATGAGCCTGGGACAGTGGGGAACAGCCCGAAGCTGGGGCAGGCTGAGCCATCACAGTGCAGCCAGCCTTGTGCCATTCACCTGCAGTGACATCCCCACAGCACAGCCACGCTGTTGGCATCACCAGACGTCCCCTGGCCCTCCCGGTGACCCCACACAGGTCCTGTCCCACACCAGCACCGCCAGCCCAAGCCAGCATTAAATATGGAAAAGATCCAGCAATGCGAGGGCTTCAGGGAGAGACCCCATGGCTGTGAAACATCCTGTCATAAAAAATGCACCATCCCATGCAGGGGACAGTCCCCAGCCCTGTTCCCGGGTCCCGGGGATTTCAGGAGGTGCATGTGGGCAGGTGTGGGTGTGAGGGGAGCACAGCAGGCTCAAACAGCCTTTTCCTGCTCAGCTGGGGTTTGGCTGGACCAGCCCCGGAGCAGGCGGAGCTGCGGCTGTGCAAACACACAAACCTCTTCCCGTGCAGGGTCCTGCCCAGCCACGGGGGCTTCCTCAGTCCGCACACGGTCCCAAGGACACCATGGGATGAGGATGGCCCCGAGGATGCTGCGCTCCTCCCCCAGGTCCCCACGGCCCCTGGGCACCCACCTTTGTTCCAGCTCTGGGACAGGCGGTGGTGCAGGCTCCGCCCGCTGCTCTTGGCGATGAGCTGCGCCAGGTCCTCGAAGTTGAGGATGAACATGATGACGACTCCTTCCTCGTTCTTCACGGGCACCACGTCCACCAGGCAGCGGAAACACGAGGCTGCCGAGCAGAGACAGTTTCAGGGTGGCTGCACAGGAGATTTTTTCCCCCCACCCCAGCCCCCAATTTAAAGCACTTTTAAAGCCAATTTAAAGCACTCCCCCTGGGGGGGAGTGGAGGATTTGGAATGTGATCGGAGCCCTGGGAAAGGGCCATATCCCTGAAGCATCCCAATCACACTGATCACATCTCTTTTTTCTGTCCCAGGCAGTCATTTATATTAATGTACTTGTGAGCAGCAATTAAAGAGTGAGTAATTAAGAGCTCAGGAAGTCCCAGGTAGTGGTTTAACCTCATTAAGCATCCTGCTTGTAATCATGCTGCAGTTAATTGCCCTGCAATCAGCAGGCAGTTTTTGGGGGCTGGATGCAGGCAGTGGGGGTGAGCCTGGGGGTGGGCAGCAGGACAGGGTGGGGTCCGTGTGACAGTCCCCAGGGACATCCCCTAAAGGCACTGCCATGGAGTGGTCATGCACAGCCTCATCTTGTCCTGCCATGGGAAAACTGAGGCACAAAGGGGGCAAAGGGACTGGCTCAATGTCCTGGGAGTGATGGAGGCTGTGAGGAGGATCCCAAATGTGGCCACAGGGCATGAGGCCATCGCGATTTTCCTGTTGGATGTCAGCTGGACCTTGTGGTTCTTTTTGTGCAGCAGCCAAGCACCAGTTTGCAATTAGAAGCAACTGAAAACACCTGCAGGTGTTTTCCAGAGCGCTGGTGAAGGATACAGGTGGGTTCCCTCCTCCTTTGCCAGCTTTATTCCTGCCAAATCCTCCAAAAACTCTACCTGAGCCTATAATCACTGTGAGTCCCTCCCTTGAGCTGTCTGCTGGTGCTTTGGCTCTGGTGGGAGTGGGAGCCCCCGAGGCACAGCCACTGCCACAGTCCCTCTGGCAAAAATGCCTGAGCATCCCCAGGCTCCTGTCCCAAACGTCCCAGAGATGATGGAGCACTCAGGTACCACTCCAGCCGACATGGAACCAAGCCACCTCCTTCCAGGGCAGGTTTTGCCCCACGCAGATCCCTGATCTTGCCTTTCCCCCACGCTCTGATCACCAGGGATTAGCGGATCGGGCAGGGATGTGTTGCCAGCCCAATCCAGTGCTCTCCCACTCTGGCTGTGGCCACGCTCCAGCCGGGAGGGGCATGTTGGCCTTTCTGCGTATAATTTTAAGGAGCTCAGGGCCTCCCGTAATCAGGAGCAGATGGCCGGCATTGGGCAACTTCAAAATCTGCTGTGACGTCAGGGATGTGCACATACACGGACACACACACAGGCACAAGAACAGGAAAGAAATGGATATGCTGAAATCTGTTTAAAGACCCCGGCAGCCGGGATGAATTCTTTTTCTTTTTCTTTTTCTTTTTCTTTTTCTTTTTCTTTTTTTCTTTTTCTTCTTTTTCTTTTTCTTTTCTTTCTTCTTTTCTTTTCTTTCTCCGTGGTTCACCAAAGGGAGAGGAAATCCACTGAAACGTGTGCGCTGGGGAGGAGGGGGTGGATTTTTGGCAGATAAAGCTGTTCGGAAGGGCTCCACAGGCACGCTGCAGGTTACCTGTGTGTGGAGCAGGCAGAAGTGAGCTCTTTTCCCTCCCTTTGTCAGGATTTTTGGGGATCTTTAGATCGAGAGATGCCCTGTAAGTGATGCTGAGTGAGCGAGGGAGGTGCTGTGGGCGATGCTGAGGTGGCACGTGCCCAGTGGGATGGTGCGCTGCCATCCCCAGGGTGCCGCAGCTCTGCAGGTGTTGAGGCTGGTGCAGGCGCAGGTGTGTGCAGGGGCTGTGCGCAGGTGAGCCCTCTCATCTCTGTGGGATGCCTGCTGGGACTGGATGCTTTGCTGGGTTACAAAATGAGGGTATTTTTTCCCTTTGAAGCATCACCAACTTCCTTGAACCCCATGGTTCATTGGCATGGGCAGCCATCAATTCCATCCTTCCTGCCTGGAAATTCTGATCCAGATAGCCCAGCCCTGGCTCAGGTGCTCTGCTCTGCCCTCCTGCATTCCTCCACTGCTTCACGTTTCGTTCCTAAGCTCTTCCACGGCAGTGGGAGGGGATGGGCTCTGAGCTGTTCTCAGGGGAACTAGACCCTGGCAGGCTCTGTGTGGCACGGGAAAGGGTTAATGCCATGGCCAGTGCTGAACAGCTGAAAACTGGGCCCACTTACACCCAGTTGGAGGGATGCAAGGAGCAGCTGGGACGTGGCTGGGGGTGGGTTTGGGTGGCAGCTGGTGCCTGGTTTGATCCTGCAAATCTGGGAGGTGCTGAGCTTGAGCAGCCCTGGCCAATGTCGCTGTGAGCCCCTCGCTGATCCCTTCTTAAATTAAAATAGACTATTTCTGTTGGAAGGGAACTACAGCAATAATCTAGTCCAACTGCCCGGCCAATTCAAGGTTGACCAAAAGTTAATTGGGTGTGAGATCCCCCAAAACCAGGGGAATCACCCCAAAAGTGGCCCAGCCAGGCACAGCCCTGCATACCGGGAACTCAAAGCCTTGGTCAGAGCCACATCGCAGTGTGGAGGTATCGAGGGAATGAGGGAGTACCAGGGCCAGGGACGGGAGCAGGAGATTCCCTTAAGCATGGCCCAAAGACAGGACATTCTGCCCAGATTTGGGGTCTCTGGGCAGCTGTGATTTGGGGTACCCCCAGCTCTGTGGAGATGCTCCAGCTGGGAGACCCTTAGCACCCTCTGCCCTGACTCAGTTTCCCTGCGGTGAGCCAGCCCACTGGGCTTTGCTGAATGCTGAGCCTGCCCATCCTTCTTCCCCAAAAACCAGGCACCCCAGAGCTGCTGTAGCACCCCAGAGCTGCTGAACCAGCCCCGGGAGGGACCCCAGGCCTGCCCTCCCATCCTCGTTCCTCGATCGACTGTCCCCATCCATCTGCCTGTCTCTTCCCTTCAGCTGTTCAGCTAATCTGTCTCCATCCATCTAATTTTATCCAGCCACCAAATGATCTCTCGGAGGAGCCCTGGGGGCATTCACAACCTGCCTGTGCTCTGTGGCCACCTCCCTGAGGGTGCCTGTACCCATCGGGGGTAAAACCCAGCCTGGGGGCAGCAGAAAGGGCTCGGCAGGTGGGGTGTGACACAGATGGTGGTTTGAAGGGTCCCACAGCCAATGTGGTGGGCTCGTATGAGCTGGGAAAACCAGCCCACTCCCTAAACCCCTGGGTTTGATCTGCCAGCACCCAGCCCACCTCCCGCAAGCCCAGTGAGTGCCTGGAGGTTTGTGCTTTCTGACCCACCGTGTCTTCTGACCTTGATAAAAGCCGGCACTTAATAACATTAAAAATGTCATTGTTGGGGGCCCTCCCTCCCTGTCCCTCTGATCCCCCGCAGCCACCGGTGGTTAATGCATTTGTCAGTGTCATCAGTATTAAACTAATCAACAGGACACAGGGGTTTCCGAGAGCTGGACACAACCCGGTATTGTGATGAATATTAAAAAAGCAAGCTATTAATCTGCACTCGGAGCTCTTACCCAGGCCTGCCCTCCCCCCAGCCGGGAGATTTAATCTGCAGGGTCTCATGGCAGAGTGGCTAAATCTATAGTGGTATTATATAAAGGAGCAGAGGAGAGGGGCTGGGAAGGGCACGGAGGGGACGGAGACAGCGATGGGAGCAGAGCTGTGCTCCAGGGATGGCTGGCACGCCCGGAGAGACGCTCGGAGGGCCAAGCTGTGCTCCTGTCCTGGGATAAATCAGTGTCAGGGCTGGGTAGAACTTCAAAGGGAAGCGCAGATTGCTGGCAGGCCCGAAAGCAAATCCCCGAGGTGGGATGGAAAATAATGGAGATAGAGCCTGAGCTAGTGGGAGATGTGTCACCCCTGGGATTTGGGGTGAGTCCCTACATTCAGGCCTGCGTCCCCCCGAACAGGGAGGGGGTGTGCAACGCTGGGTCTGCCCCAGCCCCTCTCCCCACACCCGGACAAGGCATCAAGAGACTGAAATCTGCTGGGAGAGCAGGCCAGCAAAAATGACCTTATTAAGTAACATCAGCGGGATGGAGGCTCCCCTGTGCAGTGAGGAAGGGCAGGGATTCCTTATGCTGCTTCGCTGTCTGGAAGCAGCAGTGGAGAAGGAAAACCAGGAGTGTCAGGTGTCTGAGGGTATCCACCAAAATGTGGCCAGAGGAAGGAGCCAATCCCAGCAGGGTTGTTTGGGTGCAGGTAGAAGGATGCTCTGACCCCCAGGAGCCAAAAGGGGTCCTGGATCAATACAGGGGGTTGGCAAAATGCATCTTAACCTCTTCTGCAAGTGAAGTGAGTGGCCACATCCAGGCCAAAGATGGCAGAATTGGCTCCACAGCACAGGATCTCCGGGACCAGAGTCTTTGCCATTGTGAGGCTGGATTTTTATCAGTCTCTAGCTGGAGCTGGCCATGGTGTCCATCCCTTTCCCGAGCTCACAGCCTGAGCCTTAAAGGAACAAAAAGCAAACAGCCCTGGCGTGTCACACACCCCATGGGTTTGTACAAGCCAGGAGCTCAGCTTAGGGTTGGGGTTTGTCAGCTGGCTGTGCTTCCTACTCCTCCAACACCCAAGAAGTCTCCAACACCCAAGAAGTCCTCTAATCCTGCCTTGCCCACCCCCTGGGCAGGAGCAGAGGCTCTCTGGGGCTGCCAGCACCACCTCCCTGACAGTGCCAGGACCCAGCAGGTGCTGGTGGGATTTGCCCTTCTGCTCCCAGGGCACCTGTTGGGCACGTCCCATATTGCTGTACACAAAGCTGTGCGGAGAAACCCTGGCTGGATCAGTCCCCACCTGCCTTAGCCAGGGCTGGGGACAGAGGGAACGTGTCAAATGAGTGTCCCTGCCCCCTTTGGGTGCAGTGACCCTGCCCAACCCACGCCTGCCTGGCTGCCTGCTCAGGCCCCCCAGGACCCGTGGGGGGATATGCTGAATGCCACGGGGCACCCCAATTGCTCTCTGGCCCTGCCACTCCTGGAGCCCTCGTGGGGGAAATCCTGGCCTCTGCACCAGTGTTATGAGTTTTCCAGCCTGATCCCAATTCCAAGGGGACTGACACAAACTGCTGCTGCTGCTGGAGGGGACGAGCCGTGGGGTCTGCCCAGGAGAGGACAGCATGGAGGGGCTGGGGTTGCCACACCAGCTGCTCCAGCTGTCGCAGCCACATCTCCCCTTTCATATTCATCAGCATCACATTCATGCAGATTAAGCAGAGTGAGTGTGACCAGCTGCTGCTGCTCAGGCCATGCTAGCACCGTGGCACTCAGCACCTGCAGCCACCTCCTGCTCTGGGGACCCCGGGAGCCCTGGCCGGTGGCTTTGCTGCAAAGCACATCACCCCTGGCGAGGGAAAAAACCCAACCTTGGATGCAGCTCAGCTCCACCAGCTCCTTGGTATCATCCTTAGGGGATGCTGGAGGATTTGCGCTCGCCCTGGCCGCAGTGGACAGTGTGTCCCCAGGGCTGGAGGCCATGGCTGCTCCTCGCTGCAGCAGGAGCTGATCCCGTGCTGACCCCCCTGTCTGGGGCAGTTCCAGCTGTGTAGCATCTTGTAAGGAAATTAACTTTTCACTGATCTCCCAGCTTTGAGCTGGGGATTAGAGCCACATGTGCTGTGAATGGGCTCTTCCCTTTTTCTGAGGCCTTTTTGGGGCTGATGTGGCAGGGAGGGACAACTGCCCTGGCTGGGCTGGTCTCATCTTCCCCCACGGGTACTTGTTTCCATTTTGGAGCTGGGCTTGCTGTTGGCACCCCTGGCTCTTTCGGCTCTGTTTATAATTAGTTGATGACAGCACGGGCATCCAGGTGCGGAGCGAGCAGCCATGCTGTCCCCAGGGACACGCATCACCCCATCGCTCAGCATCCTGCCTGTCCCCAGAACCCACCAGCCCAGACACCCTTGGGTGCCCCCTTCCCACCTACCTCCATCCATCCCACCCTGGCCCTGCTTGGGTGGCTCCAACGGGCAGATTTTGGGTATAATATTGCCTCTATCAGCCAGAAAAGCAAGGAAACAACCCTGCGAGCTGCAGAGCTGAGAGTACCGCAGTAATAAACAGCAGGTTGAGACTGGAGATTGGTGCTGCTGGTATGAAAAGGAGGACAGGCGGGTTCGGAGCTCCGCTGGCTAATTAAGCAGCAGCTCCCTATAATGCAAAAGCCTTTTCTTTGCCGATAAGACCCATTTATAATGGGCCGAGCGGTCGCAGGCTGAGTGCTGGGGGGAAACAATTGGAAAGCATACTGCTGGTGGGGTTGGGTTTTAAAAATAGACATGAAGGGTTTGCTTCTGGGCTTTTTTATTTTTTCCCCCTCTTTTTTAATAAAAAGAGAAGAAAGCAGCTCAGAGCTGCACTGAGAGTTCCCCATGGCCTAGAGGAAGAGCAGGGCTCCAAGGACAGCACTGAGCATCCCGTGAGCCCAGCAGGAATGCTTCAAAGCAGGGAGGATGGTGACGGATCAGGCTCACAAGCCAAGTAGTCCCCAGGGATGGAACGGGAAACTATCCCGAGGGAGGAAGGGAGAGAATGGAACAGGGCAATCCTTGCCACGGCCAGTGCATGGCCACGCACCGGCGTTGGGATGGGAGCAGAGGGACAGTGCACTGGTGATGGGGTGGGAGCAGGGGGACAGCGCAGTGGCGTTGGGATGGGAGCAGGGGGACAGTGCACCAGTGTTGGGGTGGGAGCAGGGGGACAGTACAGTGGCATGGGGATGGGAGCACGGGCACAGCGTGTGCCGCTACTCTGCATGTCTCCCGCACTGCGCTGGGCTCCAGGCAGGCCCTGCAACTGCCAAGGTGGGACTTGCACCCAGCCCTGGCACCACTCCAGGCCCCTCTCCAGCCAGGACTGGCCCCATGGGAAGCGCCTCGACCGAGTGGCCTGATCCTGCCACGGCGCAGGGTCAGGCCCTGCCGGGATAACACCAGGATAACACACCGAGGTGCTGCCAGTGGCTAATTCCGGGGGCTGATACTCTGGCACCTGGATGCCAGCCCGGGAGATAGGGTCTGGGAGGGAGGCCAGGACACCCGGCAGCCAGCCCCCAAGATAGGGTGCTGGGCTGGGAGCCGGGGCTCCTGCCTGCTCCTTCCTTTTGCTTCCAGTGATTCTCCTCTAGCTGGCTGCCCTGGCAGCTGCCAGCGGTGGGTGCAGCCCCATGTTTAGGCCAAGCCCCATCAATACAATCAAGCTACAGGAAAGCTCCACAGGTTAAAAAAAGGAAACACTTCATATTTCTAACCTCCCGTGAGCACCAGACCTGCATTCCCATGCGCCTGGGATCCTTGGCCACTGCTGTTTTGCAGCATCAAGTACTAAATATTTATTTAACTTCCTGCCGTATTAGAACTAATCACTCGTATTTTCCATCAAAGCTTCATTTTCATCTTAACGTAATTCCATCTGTGCACGCACAGGCGCATCCTGCTCGCTGGCAAGGCAGCTCTGAGGCCGTTGGCTGCACCCACTCTCGGCAGAGATGGGGGCTCTGTCTCATCTCGGAGCACAGGCTGGGAGATCTGTGTCCCAGCCTGGCTCCTCCATGGGCTTCCCACTGGATTCCCATTGCTGGTGCAGGGATCCCACAAGCGATGCCATTGCTTGTCCCAGGAGCTCTGAACCACCCCCAAGGACTTACGAATGCCCTGATTCCCAAACAATCTGGCAACAACCTCCATGGCTCAAGGTCCCAATGTGCTCCATCACAGCAGAGATGCCTCCATCCCACCAGGAGCCACTATGGATTTGCTCTCAGCAAAGTCCTGGCCCTGGGTGCAATCCTCATGCCCTGCTGGCATCAGATCCTGTTTGCCTCCCCCGCACTGCCTTCTCACAGCCCAAATCCCGGGCAGGTGACACCTCCCACCACTGGATCACCCCAAAAAGCGACTCTTACTGTCTTTGCGGTAGTAGAGGATCTCGAGCTTGCACTCTTCGGAGCCAAGCAGGGCCTGGGTGAGCTGGGCGATGGAGCTCTTGGTGGTGTCGGGGCCGGTGAGAAAGTCGCAGGTGCAGGGCCGTTGCATCACCTCCACGCGCGAGTAGCCGAACATCTCACAGAAGCCATCGTTGCAGTAGATGATGGCGCAGTTCTCCATCTGGGCGTTGGCAATGAGGAACTTGCGGTCTGCAGGGAGGCAGGAGAGCGTGAGGCTGAGAGGGGTGGTGGGCACCGACATGGACTGGGGACAGCCTGAGCGCGGGGGGAGCCTGCGATTTTTGATGTCACCTCCTGTGGGGCTTGTACAGAGACAAGCGCCCTGGGGACAGTGGTGAACAGGTCTGGAGGGAGGGCGGCTGACCTCAGCCCACACCATCTCAGGTACTGCTCTGCTCTTTAGAGAGATGAAGTGTCCCCAGTTTCATGTGAATTGGTGATTGTGGGGACAGGGGGGCACAAAGTGGGGTTTCTCCATAGTGGCAGTTTTTGCTGGGGTTGGCCAATCTGTGCAGCCTTGACATCTCACCACTGGCATGTGGGGACTCTCTGCTGTCTAATATATGGGCAATGTGTCCCTGACAGGCACTGCAGGCAGAGGGGAGAACTGCAGCCTCTGTCCCTTCCCGGGAGTTTATCAGGGACCTGAGTTATCTCAGAGACTTTCCACCCTTGCTCAGATTTGACGGAAGTCAGGCAAGGGGCAAGAGGAGGAGTGAGCTTGGCTTCACGAGAAGCAGGGGTGAAACCCACCACATTAATGATTTTCCTAATGTTTTATAGGATAATTTTGTCTTGGGACTGAAGGCGAAATCTAGACCCCACAGGGCTTTGTGGCCCCAGTGCTCAAAAAGAAAAGCGTTCAAGTGAAGGAAAGGGGAAACTGAGGCAAGGGGTGGTGCTGCCGCATCCCCTCTTGTTGCTGCAGCCACCTAGGCTGGGCTGGGGCCAGACTCACTGCCTCCCCAGGGTGTGTGGCAGTGCTGCACAGCCCACGTCATCCAGCCCATATGGAGCCACTTCCATCCTTATCTTGGCGGTGAGCTTTGGTTTGGTTTGATTTTGTGGTTTTTTTTTGTTTTTTTTTTTTCCCAAAGATATTGGGGAGTGCTGGGCTCTAGGACAGGTTTTCTGGGATGTCACAGGGGGCTGGATGCTGAAGAGATGGATGTCATGTCCCCCCCAGCACCATCTCCCTCAGCATTTGGCATCAGCTCCGGGCTGGAGCCGGAGGCAGCCTGAGCAGAGGGTCCATTTGGAGGCTGCCTCCCAGCCCAGACCCCAATTAATCTCCTGGATTACCCAGGAATGGCATCTGTAGCATGCGTGCTCCAGAACCCTGCTGCACTCCAGCCTTGCTGGGAATTTCACCCAAATGCAAGACAAACCTCTGCACATCTGCGGCACTGAGTGCCGGGACCTGGGGGGGTGGGGGGACCCCTCCCAGGCACATCGTGGCTCTCCCCAATGGCACCTGGAGAGTTCCAGCTCTGGAGGATGCCTCCCAGTAAAACCAGTGTCCCCAGGGATGCTGCACAAGTCTCCTTCTTCGTCCCATCCTCTGACAGCCCCTTGATGGCCCTTTGTGGGGGACTCCCACTCCGGCACCTTTCCCTTTCCCACACAAGGCTGATGCCGATGCTGCAAACAGCACAAACCACCACAGACAAATGTTTCCCAGTTCCCTTTTCCCGATCCTTCTATATCCAAATTGCTTTGCCAGCTGGAAGGCAGCACAAGGAGGCAACCTTCTCCCAAAGCCCTGCTCCTGGGGCACACTCCCCACCTGTGATGAACAATTTCCCCATCCAGTGTCAGCTCCATGGACTGGATCCAGTCTGGATAGAGGCTGGGCTGGTGCAGGACAGGATTTACAGGGCTGGCAGGGCGCCGGAGCAAGCTGTGCTGAGCGCAGAGATGTGACCAAGACCAGGACGGGAAGGAGCTGCAGAGCCAGGTCTCCTTGGGAGTATTTTCACCCCCAATTTGATGTCTGCCCTGCCCTCACCTGCAGATTTTCCCTTAGCCCCACGGTACCGGGGCTCTGCACTGGCCCTGGCAGGGAAGAGTTGGGCCTCTCTGGCTGCAACAGGGACTCACCAGGAGCTGTGGTGTTGGGGATGAAGGCACCCACGAGCACAGAAGAACTCACTGCCTGTAGCAGAGCTATATCAGGTGTGCTGGTTTGGTGTCTCCCAACACCTGTCACAGCATGAAACTGCCGCGGGGGAGCGTGGGGTGATGTTTCGGCAGAACCCAGCTGGTGCCCGACATGGCTGGCAGAGTGCAGGCGGGGAGTGGGCAAGGAGCGGGCAGGGAGCAGGGGGCCTGACTGTGTCCTCACTGTCACACCTCATCGTGTGGCCCTGCTGCTCCCCAGACGCCGCTTCCCAGGGGGAACTGATAGGAACCAGGGACAGTTTTTCTCACTTTCCATCCCCAGGGTCATGTCAGTCATTGCCAGGCCAGGCAGCGCAGATCCGGCAAGGATGGCAGTGCCAGGGAATTTTCCCACCCGGGAAACTCGGACACCAAAGAAAACCCTCAGTGAGCCGGGGCAGTGGGGGATGCACGGCCCCCACACCTCACAGCAGCCCCCCGAGCTCCGTTTTTGGGGGACCGCGGTCCACCGGTCCCCTCCCGTCATCCCCAGCATTGTAGGGGGACCCAGCCCCGTCGGGGTGCCGAGAGAGTGAGAGTGGAGCCCCCGCGCCCCCCTCAGCCACATGCAGACCCCAGCGCTCCCCGACGTGCACGGACTCTTCGCTGTATTTAACACGAAAACCAGCCCAAAAATTCACATAAAGGGATTACTCGGAGCAACGGCAAATGGCAACATTTCACCAGGGACGGCGGCCGCGGAGAGCGCAGAGTTGAAGGCAAACAGGCAGCGAGCCCGACTGCGCTGGGGTACACCCTGTCCCCCAGCCCAGGCAGCCGGGACCCCCTCCCCGGCAGCCCGGGCACCCCTCCCAGCCCAGGGACTGTGGAGGGCTCGCGGTGTCCCCAGCCCCCGGGGAAACACCGAGGCTGGGATCGCTCGTCCCCGTGTCGCCCGGTCTATAAATACCCGCGGGGACACCGCCTGGCTGTCGCCCACCCCTCTCCCACGTCGGGAGGTCACAAGGGCCCCTCCGTGTCCCCGGGGACACCCTCCCGCCTTCCCCCCTTCCTCTCCCCGCTGTGCTCCGAAGTTGGGGGGCCGCCCCGGCCGCGGGGGGAGCGGAGCGGGACCGGGGGGTGCGGTACTCACTTTGTCCTTCAAATTTGCGGATGATGGTGTCCAGGTAGGTGTTTTGAGGGGCCACATGGCCCCGGCGCACCGGCATCGCTCCGCTGCGCTCCGCGCGCCCCGGGAGCGGCGGAACTTGCCGCGGGCGCGGCGGGGAGCGGGGAGCGGGGCCCGGCCC
>VZRL01006201.1:0-243579 GCA_013397895.1 Origma solitaria | reverse complement strand
GGGTGCTAGGGGGGGCAGAGGAGGGGATGTCGGGGCGCAGGGGTGGTGGGTGGCGTGCAGGTGGTGCTGAGGTGCAGGGGGTGGTGCGGGCAGGGAGGAGATGCAGAGGTGCAGAGGCAGAAGAGGGGGTGCTGCTGGGTGCAGGGGCTGGAGGGGGAATGTCTGTGGGCGCAAGGGTACAGGAGCAGAAGAGAGGGTGCTGAGGAGGCGGCGCAGGGCTGCAGTCGGGGAGAGGGTGCCGGTCGCTGCCAGCGGGCAGAGTGGGGGGGGTCGGGATGAAAATGGGGTGCAAAGGAAGCGGAGGGGTGCAGTGTCGGGGTGTTGGGGATGCCGGGGAATGCCAGGAAGGAGGTCAGGGTGCTCCCGGAGGTCCCTGAGGTGCCGAGGAGGGGGTCAGGGTGTTCCTGGGGGTCCGGGGGTGCCCGGGTGCCTCCCCAGGTGCGGGGCCCCGCACCTGGCGCTGTCCACCCGAGATGGTGCTGAAGGGGCGAGCGGGGCGGGAGGGGCACTGGCTGCTCCTTTGGGGGCGGGCTTGGCATGGGGGACCCGGCCTGGCACAGGGCTCTGCGGGCACGGAGGATCCTTGAGGAACATGGAGCCTTCCAAGAGTCCTGAGAACTCTGGAGGACACGGACAGTCCAGGCGGTCCTGGGAACTCTGGTGGACGCAGAGAGTACAAGAGGTTCCATGGTTCTGGGGTCACCAGATGTTCCGTGGGCTCTGTAGGGCGCAGGGGTCCTGGCGGGTCCCAGGTCTCTGTGGGACATCGGGGTCCCACAGTGATGCTGCCCTGATAGAGCAGATGTTCAGACCTAGACCCAATTCCGTTTTCTCCTGCCCACCTCGAGGGTGGAGGCCAAGGGGACCAGCTCCCTTTCCTTCCTGAGAAATCTGCTCTGGCCTTCCCTCTTCTCCTGTGTCCACTGCTAAGGTCAGTGTCCACTGAGGGGCTTTCTATCATTATTTTGTTATGCATGATTTTTCAGGCATGAAATTGGTCTAAGAGGATTATGGTCCATTATCATCAGCAGAAGTGTTTTGCTGGGATTTTCAATTAATATTCCAGTGCACCTCGGTAATGCCCATGCAGACCAGGCCATGCCTGTGGGGCACTCGACCCACAGCACGCTCTGCCCAGGCAGCCTCCTGTCCCTGGGCCAGCAATGCAAGTGGGTGAGCAGAGGCAGGTGCCCTTTCAGGCAAATTTCAGAGCCTCAGTGCTGTTTTTATCTCCATCTCTCAGAGAAGTCAGCATTCCCTAGCAGAGAAAAACTTGTTCTATTGTTGAAGAGGGTGAAAAACCCATTATCTCCCCCCATCCACTCTGCACACTGCCTCTGCTGTGATTTACTGCGAGTCGTGGAGGATGTTTTGCTCTATATTACACAGATGCAGCTTAATAGCATGGGGGAGGGAGAGGGACACAGAGTCCAGACTCCTGCCTTCTCTGTTTTCTTGTTGATATACTGTGTGACTCAAGGGATACAGCTCTGTGCCGCAATTTCCTTTAGAAAATAGGGACATTGGTCACTTGGCCTGGTGAAACCTCTCTGAGATTCCTGGATGACCAGCTCTGCAGAGGAAAGCAAACTATTACTACTACAGCTAATATGATAGTAATTATGATTATTAATCACCAGGCAGTCAGGGTTTAAGGTTGGCCTCCTGCCCTCCTCTCATCCCATAAATCAGTCCGGGATGTTCACGGGCACATCACGTGGACACAGATGTGTCTGACGGAAAGGGCACGTGCCAGCTCAGAGCCCTCCTGGCAGGGTCCCCAGGGTGGAGTGTGGGGGCACCAGCACAGCTCTTGGCATGGGGCAGGGCACAGCTGCAGCCTGCCCAGCCCCTCTGCCAGGACTGGGGCTGTGCAGTGACCCCAGAAAGGCTTGTCCTGCTCCAGCTATATGTGGAGCCCCCTTGGTCCCCCTTTCTGCAACCAGGGGGTCTCATTCCAGCACGCGGCTGGAGGAAGAGCCTCTCTTAGCATCCCTCTTTCCCACACAGCCCTGGCATATGGAGTGGAGTCCTGTTATTCTCTTTCGTTATTCACTAAGCTGCAGGAGCCTCCCAGTGCCCCCATGGCTCTTCCAGTCCCCTCACAGGTCTCAGTCCCCTCAATGCATCCCCGGGTCATCCATGCAGCTGCCAGTCCATGCCCTGCCTCCCTGCCCTCTTTGGAGCACTTTATGCCCAGACTTCTTTCAATTCCCTGGGTTTTAAGCATATGCTTGCAGTTAATCCCGTGCTTACATTTTATGCCAAATTGGAAAAATTGGGGTCTTTGGGCAAATTCTCCTGCTGTTCAAGGCAGCTGAAGGGCTCCCTCTAATTTAACTGAACAGTAATCCTCTCTCTCCCTGCCCTGCTCTCCTCCTCCTCCCTCACTCAGTTCTACTTCTCCCTCCCCCCACCCCCCTCCTCCTCTTCCTCCTCATTGAGTGCTTTTGAGGTTTTGCTCCTTTCCCCTTTTTTTTTTCTTCCTTCCCACACCCTGGGGAATCAGTGGGAAACTACCTGGTTTCCAAGGGCAAAGGAGACCTGGGTGCTTCCCAAGGGTGTCCTCCCCCTCCCTGCTCCTGAAGTGGAGGGAGTTATAATCTGTGCAGGAAATTGTCACCTACTCAGTGAGGCGTTGCCCTGGGCAGGCACAGGCACACTGGGAAAGGAGGTGCAGCCTTAATGGGGTCTGGATTTGGGGTGGGAGGTGTGGGATGGAGGGGATGGGAGCCCACTTGAATCCCAGCATGGCAGCTGTCGGCTGGCACTTGCCAGGAGAAATGTTTGCCAATCGAGAGGCGACATTTCTCCACATTTCTGTAATTAGAGCCACACTGCAAACACAGCTGGGAAGGGAGAGACAGGGCTCTTGTGGTCCCCAAAGCTGCTTCCAGCCACCAGGACTGTCCCCAGACACTCTCGGGTGTCCTTCTGCCTGGCATGGCTCATGCCCCTGCTTTGCCCTTCACTTTTGGAAGATGCTCCAAGGATGTGATACAGGAGGGAGGAATTGGGGCTGTAAATTTATTTTGCAGGTGGAAGGATGCTCTTTGTCCTGGCTCCTTCCTCTGCCCCACCACTCCAAATCCTGACGTACCTTTTCAGGCTCTCACCTCCACACTGTTTGTTTGTTAAGTATATAAAAAAACCCCACCCAAAAAAAACAAGGGTAAAATGTGCAGCCAAATTGAACCCTCATCAGCCTGGGTTTTCCCAGCCCTGGAGACTGCAAATCTGGGAAGGACTCAGTGACATTAAACCAAGTCACGGACGTTGTTTCCTGACAAAGTCACTTCCCACTTGTAAATGACAGCAAGAGCCGTGGAGACTCTGCTCTGGGATGTGGCCCTATCAGTTCATGACATCCCACCTGGCATCCTGCCTGGCCTCCCCGCACAGCAGGGGAAACTGAGGCACGGGGCAGGCTCGTGACTCACCTGCCAGGAGGATGGATGGGGCCTGCAGGCTGCAATAACTCACGGTGATGCTGCAGGGAAGAGCAGGGAGAGGCAGGATGCAGCCGTGGGCAGGGGGTGCTGCCTGCAGCTGCAGCGGGTCTGTCTGACTGGGGACTCTCCTGGGCACGGGGGTCAGGAGCCGAATGCCAATTTCCCAGCACTTTTGGTCGGGGACAATTCTCTTCTTCTCTGTCACCTGGGATGCCTCAGTGGAACAGTGTCAGCTCAGGGGGAAGCCCCGAGGGGTGGGGACAGTTCAGCAACACTGGGACATGGGCAGAGCCTCTGGGGTCCTGCTGCCGAGGCAGCCTGAGACAGGGAGAGGTTGCCCATGCAGGGTGGGGACTCTGCGGGGCTGGGGAGGGGGTCAGCCCAGCTGGCACCCATGGGTGCATCCCGTGGTGAGGATGGGACCCCCCTGGTGCCCAGTGCATCCAGGCACAGGATGGGTGACACCCCTCCCTCGACCATGGACATTGGGAGGGTAGAGGTGTCATCTGTTTTGGATCCAGCCCCGTCCCCCTCGGCAAGGAATTCTAGCAGAACTGTGGGGCTGGGGGTAGTCTGAACTTGCTGGGGTATGGGGTGGGGCAGGAATATGGGATTTTGCCCCTCACCGTCAAATTCACCTTTACCCCCTCAGCCCTGCCTGAGCAGTGGGGAGGGAAGGATGGTGCAGGGGCTGAAGCCAAGGGCAGGGAGCTGCGGGGACGGGGCTTTCCCTGCCACAGTTCACCACATCCCTCCCACACTTCTGCTGTCCCCTGAACCCCCCCATGCCACCTCCCCCCTCTCCTCTGCCCAGGGTGGCCCCTTCTGATGGCCCCCAGCTGCCGCCAAGCTGTGGCTGCGTATTTACAGGCGCTCCTTGTCCCGGGGGAAGGGGAATGTGAGGAACGTGGCCCCGTGCACCCTGTCTGCTCCTGCCTGGCCACCCGTTGGCTAAGAATAGACCTGGCTTGGCCAGGCCCCACCAGCACTAAGGGGCCGTGGGGTGTGGGAATCCCCAGCCACCTTCCTGTGATGGATAATGAACCTAAAAAAAAAGAAAAATGGGTTTCCCTGATGTCCAAAGGGTCCCTGTGCTGGTGAAGGGAACCCAGAGTGTTTTTTGCTTTGAATTAATGTGATTTTAAAGCAAATCTCTCTGGAAGCTTCATGTTCAGGCAGGGGGGTGCAAAGCAGCCCCCCAGGTCTCAGTACCTGCTGCCTCCTGAGCTCCCCTCTAGGAGTTCTATGAATTGAGGGGGAATCTCCTCCTTTTTTCTGCTTTTACATTCCTTTTTTCTCCTTAGGGAGTGATTTCGCTGAGCATCCTAATTTCAGCAGCAAGCATGATGCAGGAGCCAGAAGGCAGCAAAATCTCTCCAGATGTTATCACAACGGGGAAGGGAAATCATCCTCGGTTTAAAGCTATCTTGTAAAACACTGCTGCCGGCTTGGCAGAACCCTTGGGGCGCCAGCTGGCCCTCGTTGCCCTCAAAAGTTTCACCCAGGCCCCCCATCTCAGCCAAAAAGCTCCACCTGAGCTCAAGGTGGGACCTTCAGCCTACCCCTGGGCTGGACAGGCATAACCTTATGTCCAGCCCCATCTCCTGGGTGGACTTTGGACCTGTGTTGAAGGTAGCCTGGTGTCCAAACCCATCCCATCTGCTGCGTGGACCTTGGCCCTGTACGGAAGGTTGGCTGTTGTCCAATCCCACCTGCTGTACAGGGCTTGGAGCTGCGCTGGAGGAACCTCGTGTCTGCCTCTGTCTTCTTCTGCACGGACGGCAGCCCTGGGCTGTCTGTGTGCCTCTGAGCACAGCTCAGTGCACCCATCATCCACCCTTGTGTCCACGGTAGGACAAACTCCCCTCCTGTGTGGATTCTCTGATGTCTAATTAGGGCTGAGCCTGCGCTGCAGTCCCTGAGTGACAGTGTTCAGTGTGGCTCTTTTCTATTTTTTTAAAAATCCTCTTCTCCAGAAAGCAATTTTCATGAAACTTGCGCGATCTTGATGATCTTGAAGACCTCTTTTCCTCCACTAATGGGGCAGAAAGGGGCCAAGGAGCTCAAAATTACCAGTGAGGAGCTGAGCGGGATGGAGCACACCTGCACCAGCCTGCTTTCCCAGGCTGAAAATACACTTGGCTTCCAGCTCAGCTCTCACCGTGCCAGGTCTCTGCTCCACGAGCAGCGCACTGCCAGGAAGGGGGGAGAGGAGGGAGCCTGGTGTGCCGGGACATAAAGCAGACGCCCCAGGACGTGGCTGTGGGAAGGACACGGTGAGCACTGGAGCCTGGGGCTGCTGCTCCCCGTGTTGGGGACCTCGGCAGAAACACGAGCGGCTGGGGTGTCACCTCCCCGTGGGCGTCCTGCGCTCCAGGAGGATGGAGAGCAAACAAACACCGAGCGTGGGCGGGCAGACACCTGCCTTCTGCTCGTCCGCCAGGTGCACCGAGCCGCTCCCAGCCTCAGCTCCCGGCGTAAGACATGACCGAGGGCAGAGGCCATGGGATGGGAGAGGGACGGGTGGATCATCCAGATCCCCTCATTTCCCCTGCTGCTTCGGGCTGCCGCAGATCACAGCTCTTTAAGGCTGCAATAATCCCTAGTCTGGGATTAGTTTTGCACCTAATCACTGCAGAACAAATACGAAGTTTTATTTACAGAAGCAGAAGAAAGACGAAGCTGCGGACGGGGCGGGGGGGGTGTGGGGGTCACAGCACAGCTGATCCCAAGATAATCAGGAGCTGGAGGGCAGGGGGTGATCGCTGACCTGGGACCCCCCTCCCCAGCTCTTACGTAAATGTGTCATTGAGGGCTGAAGTCACAGCGGTTGTGAGCTCCAGCCTTGTCCCAGCTTGGGCTTGGTGACCCCCCAGCCCTTTGAACAGTTCACGTCTGGACTTTGGGGATTTCTGGCCCTGATTCAGCCCCTCCCTTAGGCACGTGCTTCACTGTGAACCCACGAGCTGTCAGCTCTGATGGGAACTGCAATTCAGATTGCAGAGATGGAGATGCTGCAAAGGGATGCTGAGCTCTCATGATGGGGATGGGGGAAGGTGGGTACTGCAGTTCCATTGCCTCAAAGCCAGGCTGGTCCCCAGGGATTTGTGTTTGCACTGGGTTGGTGTGGCACCTCTCCTGCTCGAGAGCCTTGCCCCACTGAGCCCACAGCCCACCTGCAAGAAGCTGAGCTGCAGCTCCGAGGGTGACAAGACGTAAGTTTATTTTTCATCCATGCAAGCAAACAGCCTGGCCGCAGGCAAATGATGGGGGAGGAATGTGGTCCATCCCTCCCCAAACTGCCCTCTGTCACTCAAGTCTCTGGGGCTTTGCCCACAGGTCAGAATTGGCTGGTGAGTGACCAGACTGGACCAGCTCCAGCCCTGGGCACAGGGGCAGCTTGTGATGACTCCGTGCCTGCCGGAGCCTGAATTTCTCTTTCCCCTGATGCAGACATTGACAAATAAATAGCTCTTCTCTGCTTTGGCTCTTGCATAGTGGAAAGGAATGTCTGACCTGATAGGAGAGAGGAGTCCTGGGTTGTGGAAACCCATGGCTTCCTTGGCAAGTGTGCCCATGGCATGGCTGCCAGCCTGGCCAAGTGCCCATGCTTTCACCCTGTCTATGTTGCCCTGCTGGTGGCTGCCTTATTTCAGTTCCATTTCTGAGCTGGACTTGAAGGCCTTTCTCCTGACTGAGAAGAACTTGATACCAAAGAAGATGGTGGTGATCAGGAAGACGAGTGCCAGGGCGAGCAGGACCCAGCCACCTGCTGTGGCTTGACTTTGGGTCAGGGACATTCCCAGGAAATCAGTTTTGCTGGAGCCTTCTTGGGCTGGAGTGGGTGAAAAAGAGAGAAATGAGAGACCTGGCTGGTGCTGGGGCTATGGGCTGTGGTGTGTTGGGTCACCAGATCTCCCCTTGCTGGTCTCTTGGATGCCCTTTGGACCCAGCTCCACACGGAATCAAGCAGAAGCATCCAAACACCCTGTGGTTTTTGGGGTGACCAAGGGGTACCAAGAGAGCTCCATCTCATCCTGACCCTGGTGAGGGCCAAGCCCTGGCCCGTCATGGACCTGCTGTGCTTGGCTGAGTCCTACATACCTGTGTAAGGAGTCCAGCTGTACTCAGGCCAGCCCAGGACCTCCCCGTTCTTCTTGTTCTCCTTCTCCAGCCATGTCATGAGTGGCTCAAAGTAGCTCATCAGGGCCTCTGCTGACATGTTGGGCTGCCCTGTGATGAGCTGCATGGCTTCAGGCCACGGTTTGCTGAAACCCAGCTTCAGCGCATCCCTGTGGCGGGAGAAATCAGCTCCAGTGGGTTCCCTGTCACCCTCTTGGCTGCCAGCCCTTCCCTTTCCCTTGGAGCTCTTGGTATCAGCATCCCTGTGTACAGTCAGTGCCCCCAGAACCATAGGGCTGCCAGCCCAGAGCACAGGGAAGGATGTTTATCTTGAGGGGAAGAGGGATTTGCATGGATTAGAACCCCGCAGTGAATCCAGCCTGATGCAGAGCAGTCCCTGGGTGAAAGGGTTAATTTTGCAGGTGCTTTTCTTGAAGCAAGGGGGTTGTTTTCCCTAAGAAACTGGGGGCTGGGAGGAGGAGGAGGAGGAGGGAGCCTTCCCCCTGCCAGGGGCCTAGCTACCATCTAGTGGCTGCTTTGGCAATCACAGCCCCAGCGCAAGGTGCCCTGCCCCAGGTGTGGGATGGGAGGGATGTCCAGGGGCTGTGCTGCCTCCTGGCTTGCTGGGCTGGCTTTAAGGCATTCGGGGATACAGACGCCTTGGCTTCGCCCTGCCCACACACCTACCCCAAGATCTTCCCAGCCTCCCGGGACTGGTAGATGTCACAGGTGTGCAGGGGACCCTTGTGCCCAGCTGCATCACAGAGTGCCTGGTGGAACTGGAACTGGATCACGAAGCTGACGAAGTACCTGGTGGAGAGGGATGAAGAGATGGGAACGAACCCTCCTAGTGCCTGTGCAAGAGAGGATATGCCCTCCCTCATTCTCTGGTTGCACCCTCTGGAGGAGCGTCATTGGCTTTGGAGCTACACCTGCTTCAGCTCAGCTCAACCGGCAGAGGCCATTTCTCCCATCATGTGTTTTATGTTTGTCAGAGTGGATGAGCTCATCTTCCTTGGGTAGGGAGAAATTCCCCCAAATCCAGACTTCTCCTCTGAAGTTTGGTCAGGGTCCCCAGAGCTGCCCAGCCCATGTGGGATGGTACCACCAGCCATGAAAAACAGGTGTCATCACTGGCATCTGAACTGGGGATTCTGCTTCTCTGTCCAAGTGGTACCCCTCGTGCCCCAACCCTGCTGGCTCACCTAATGTAGGGGACGTTGGCAGGGATGTGAAACTTTGCCCCGGGGTCAAAGTCGTCTTCAGACCTCAGTGCTGGTGGGCACAAGCCCTGGTACTTCATCCTGGGCCAGAGAGGGAGAGTTAGGCCAGCTTGGGCAGGAACAGGTGGGGTAAAGCGGGAAGGAACATAGTGGGGTGTGAGGACAGAGGGAGGGATTGTGTACCCCATCATTCCCACTGTAGTCAACCGGACCACAAGGAGAAAACACTCAGTGGGATGATGGCCAAGGCCCTTGTCCCAGAGAAGGGTCTGAATTCAATCCTACCTGAGGTTCCACCACTCCTTGTTGTACTCATCCTCCTTGATCCGCCCATCAAACACCTTCCAGCGCCACTGGTCCATGAGGTACCCGAAGGGCAGGAAGGCGATTTTGTCCAGGGCAATGCTCATCAGGTAGTTAATATCACTTTCTGCCCAGGGCATGAAGATGTGAGCAAGGCAGTGCCATACCCACCTCTCCTCCCAGTGTGGGTCATTCTGCCCCAGAGCTGGGTGTCCCCAACAGGTCTTGTCCCTTCCATTCATGCAAAGCCACCATGTATGTTCCTGAGTCCTTCCACCCTGCCCAGCCCCTCCTGACCATCTGCATTTCCAGCTGTTCCCCTCAGCATCTCCACATCTGCTGTGTGGTCCTCCAGCTCACCTTCGTTTTCCATGACTTGATCCAGCAGATTGATGCTGTGCAGGTGTTTGGGGGTGGAGACAGACAAGGCCAGGACATCCCCGACAGCCTCATGGAAACCAGGGTTGGCCCCGTCGCGGAAGGAGACGGGCTGGTCCTTGTACTGCAGGAAGTACTGGACGTGGCCCATCTCATGATGCACTGTGATGAGGTCGTCCATGTTCACCACGGTGCACTGCTTGATCCTGGACCGGGACACAGGGATTGGGGGAGAAGGGAGGTCAGTGGTGGCGTGAAAACCTCCGGAACCATCATATCCCCTTGAGCTATTTTTCCTTTCCGTGTGCCCCTACCCCACATCTGATACCAGGCCAGGCTGGCCCTACTCCATGGTGTTGGTCTGTTCCTTCTCCTGCATCTCCTGCTGACCCTGCCCATTCCCTGTCCCTGTTCATCAGCTTTTCCATTCTCCAAGACAGGATAGGGCAGGCATAGATTGCCCTCCATCCACCATGGGGACTCCTGCCAGCATCTTGTGTACCAAGGGAAGTGCCATAGTCAGGGTGCCCCAGCCACAGAGCAAGATACACTATGGTTGCATCAGCCCAC
Organism: Origma solitaria; assembly: GCA_013397895.1. Taxonomy (NCBI): domain Eukaryota; kingdom Metazoa; phylum Chordata; class Aves; order Passeriformes; family Acanthizidae; genus Origma; species Origma solitaria. The sequence goes on along the minus strand of VZRL01006201.1, from coordinate 233,531 downwards.
ATGCCCTTATTCTACAAAGACGCTGCTTTCTGCTCCAGCACCACTGCTCCTTCAGCTGTGGCCACCACCTGCTCCCCATGGGCACCTGAAGTCCTTGCGATTGTAGAAATCCCAGGCCGAGGCATGACACACCACCTCCCGCCCATCTGATGGCTTCTCAATCATGGACTTGTCCCAGAACTCCTGTGGCATCGGGATGAGGCCCAGAGAGGTGAAGAAACGGTCCGACTCTTCAAACATTTTCTTGGGTGTCCAGCCCTGGGGAAAGAGCAGAGACCCGGTGAGAGGCAATGGGGGATGCTGGGGTGCTGGGGAGGATAAGGGTAGCCTTGTTCTGGGCTGGGAGATCTTTTGGAGTCAGCTAGACCTGGATCCAGGTCTTGGCATATAAAGGTAGGGAGAGAATACAGATGAGGCATGAATTTTTTTGGCAACTCTAGAGCATTTGGCAACGTGGGTGGTGCAACAACCAAAGGCTGCTGGATCCCAAAGGACTTCCCCAGAGCAGCCTGGAAAGCACTGACCTGTTTCTTCATGGCTGGGGTGGCATCCACCTTGGTGGCATCTGGGAAAGGTATCACAAGGTCGAAAATGTTGGACCATGACTGAGCCCACATGTTGCCTGGGAAGCACAGAAGGACAGCATATGTCAGGAGGGAGACAGGGAGAGGAGAGCAACCAGTTACTCCCTCCTTCTGCACAGGTTGATCACCCTGCCTGGTCCCAGCACTGGGGGCTGGTGCCCTGCCTGGTCCCTGCCCTGCCTGCACAAGGGCAGTGCAGGCAGGAGCCCCTCTGTGCAGGAGAGCTCAAGTCATGCTGAGCATGCTGCCCTTCCCTGGGGCAGATTGGCCTCTGCAGACCCATCCCAGGGACCTTGTCCCTTCAGCCAGAGCTGAAAAGAAGCCAGTCTTAATTCTTGGCATGGCTCAGAGCCAGCCACGTCTGGTGGGAGACATAGCTTAGCTCAAGCAGAGGCCTTACCTAGTAGGTGGGCAGGAATGGGACCCTTCAGGTTTACGTGCTCTGCGCCGTACTTTTTGTAGAGGGCTCGGCGTGCATAAGCATGTAGGTTGAGGTACAGCGGCTGCAGCTGCAGATACAGCCTCTCCAGATCTTCCTCAAAGGTGGGCGTCTCATACAGGGATCTCCAATAGGCCCCGTTGTCTTTGTAGCCTGTGGTAAGGCAAGAGCAGAAGCTGTCAGACACTGTCCTTCTTGGGCGAGAGTCTGTCTTGCTGTTCAGACACCCCATGTCCCTCCATATCTGTGAGAGAGTAGATCTCCTGGGAGGTACTGGGACCTCCACACCCTTAGGATTTTGACCCCTGCTTTGATGAAGAGCCCGATCCTCTGCTCACAGGGGATTAGGATCATGGTGGGCACTAGGGGTGCAGGGCACTGACCATTAAGCATGGCTGCCTTGTTGCTCAGCTCCACATATCGCTTGTAGTTGTTCCTCATCTTCTTCCCAGAAGCATCCCGCCAGCCCTTCCAGGCAAAGAGGAGCTCATCATAGTCCCGAGAGGTGGCCATGATGTCTGTGAGGTCTAAGAGAGAGCAATGAAGCCACGGTGATCCTGTTGGATGGGCTGGACTGGTGCAATGGCTCTATACCCAATGTGTTGTTCAGGGGCCATCACAGAGAAGGTGAAAGAACCCTTCATGGCCTTTCTTCATGCCCCAAATAAAAAAAGAATCCCTCGCTTCTGGGCCAGTGCAGATGCTCCACAGGACACCCTGCTAGATCTTACCAGGATCCAGTGGGTGACAGGTTTTGTTCTCTCGGCAGACCTTGGCCACGCTGTACGTGGTCTCCATATCTGACAGGAGCGTGTTATACTGCAAAGGAAATCAGAGTTTGTAAATTGGTTATCCGTGGTAAGAGAGGAAAAGGCTGCAGGGAGCCTAGGCCTAGATAAGTTACAGCTGTGGGAGAAAGAAGCAGAGAATGCAGACCTGTACGGCTGAGTAGAAAAGGCACATGTAGATGGTTTGTTAATCAACTGTAAGGTAACGAGGAACACCTGTAATAGTCAACTATAACATAAGGTAACAAGAAACACCTGTTATAGTCAATGATAATGTAAGGTAACAAGAAACACCTGTTATAGTCAACGGTAAATTAAGGTAACAAGAAACACCTGTTATAGTCAACTGTAAGGTAACAAGGAACAACTGTAAAGTAACAAGGAACACCTGTTATGGATGTGGCAAAGAGGGTATGAAAGACTGTATCACGGGATAACAAATGGCTGATGCTTGCCACCATGCTGCGTGTCAGCCTTGAGTCCACCATCAGTTATCCTTGCTCCTCATATTGGAGAATGTCCCAGCCTGCTGAGGTGTTTTTGGGTATTTTACTCTGGTCCCTTCCAAGATCAAGTGTGACCCCAATGGAGGCAACTTGGAGTCAATAGAAGATGGCCTGAGGCAAACAAGTAATGTGTCATTGTCACCCAAACATCCAGGCCCTACTGCAGCCTTGGATAGGCAATCTTTGGGTGGGAAACCCCTAAAGGCAAGGATTTTGGCTTTGTAGAAGATACCAAGCTATCACCTTTTTCAAGGCAGACAGTGGCTGCCCAGTGGCACTTGTTAAATTTTGAGAGAAGCTTGTGTCTTCACACAGGGTGATGGCAAGGGACACCTTCTCCTGCTCTGTTCCCTTGCCACTCACCTCCTTCAGCTCATTCTCAGGCAGGGCTGCCCTCTCAATGACACTCAGCTTCTTGAGGATGCGGGTGACACTTTGGTCCTGGAAGTCAGAGGTGTCAAACTGCCTGGCCCTCATGCCATACTCCAGGGTGTGCTTGGACATGGCCAAGTTCTTCTCCAGCTACAATGAGAGAAGAGGAGTTACTTCAGGGAGAAGACACAGGCCATCAGCAGAAATACCACCTGACATCCCACGGCTGATACCCTCCCCATAGCTGCATTTGGGGGTACCTCATGGAATGGTGAGGGTTTTCATGGAAAAGGCACCTCCTGGGTCAGAATGTTACCCCTTTATGAGGGGCAGAGGCTGCCCTGGTTTTCAGAGCTCCTGTGAAATGTGCCCTGGGTACCAGCTCCCTGCCCTGGCTGTTGGCTCTCCCTGCACAGCCCCAGGATTGTCCCCATACCATGATCTCCTTGTTGTGGTCAGTGATGTTGGTGTTGTAGGCCCAGGATGCCTCGGTGTAGGCATTCCACACTTCCTCTGCTGTGCTGTTGTACTCGGACAAGAACTCTTTAGCTTGTGCCTCATCTGCTATTTTGTCTAGAGGAGGAAATAAATGGGGGAAGAGGCGAGGAAGGTCAGGAGGGTTGCAAGAGCACTATCCTATGGAGGAACCATAGTTGAGCTTTTCCCAGAACTGCAGGTCCATTGAAGGATGCTGCAATTTGGGAGCAGGCTGAGCTAAGAAATGGGGGCAGAGGGGCCCTGCTGGGGTGTTCCTTTGGACAGAGGATGGGACAGCAGGACAAGATGCATGTCCTAGACCCTTCCACACGTGCACAAAGCTGAGAAGACCCTTCACACCATGACTGATGACATCACTACACGGCTTCAGACAATGGCACCTGCCTCCTGGGAAGCCACACCCTGTGGTTGTTTCTCTTTCCTGCTATGGGGACCACCCCACCCACAGCAGAGACCTCCCTCTGCACTCTTCTGCCTGCAGGTTAACGATGTCCCCTGGGGGACCTCTTCCTGAAGGGTGGAGCTGAAGCCTTACCAATGCCTTCAGGATAGCCTTCAGGGACAGGGGGACGCCAGTCAAACTCAGGCCAGCCCAGCACCTCATTGGTCTTGTTGTTCTGCTCCTGAAGCCACTTGTTGACGGGGCTGAAATACTCCAGAAGGGGCCCAGCATCCATCTGACCCGTGCCAGTGAGATTCAACAGGATTTCCTGCCACGAATTGGAGGACCCAGCTCTCAACACTTCCCTGCAGAGGAGCAGAACAGCAAGAGCCAACATGAGGCCAGGGGATGGATGGGAGAGAAGCAGTGACAGTATCTCAGCATCGTAAGGGTTGAGATGCTGTTCCTGAGTGGGATGTGAGCATGAGAACTGCCTTGGAAGCCACCACCTGTCCTGCATGCGAGAACTGAGGACTCCCTGCCACACACTCATGCATTTAACACCCAGGGAATCAACAGGAGCCGACTGTGCTTTAGTGACCTCTTGTCTGGGTGGAGCTCGTGGCAGGGACAATAGCAATACTCTGGTGAGGACCACTCACCCCACCCAGTGCTTCCATGTAACTCCATCCATCCATCCATCCATTCAACTGCAAAGCTATTTCTCCAGTTCACTTTTCCTTCCTTCCTTTCTTCTTTCCTTCCTTTGCACACCATCAGCTTCCATGCACACATCTGCCCATGGCGATTGTCCTGACCCTCCTCTGTCCCCACCTGAGTTTGGCTCCAGCCTCTTTGGACCTGTAGATGTCACAGGTGTGCAGGGAACCGTTGTGGTTGGCCGCCTGGCACAGCGCCTTGTGAAACTGGAACTGGAGGATGAAGCTCACAAAGTACCTGCCAAGGAAGCCCATGAAGGTCAGAACTGGGGACAAAGGGGAGCAGAAAAGTCCCAGAGCTCGACCCCACCATTTGTGGTCCCAAGTGTTGGGAGGTCTCTATGTCTTGAGCAGGAGCAGCACATCCCAGTCCCTGCCCACAGAGGTGACCCCCCACCCGCTGCATCCCAAACCTTTGCCAACACTACCTGATGTAAGGAGTGTTCCCTGGGATGTGGTATTTTGCTCCAGGGTCAAAGTTGCTTTCATTCCTTGAAACTGGAGCACATATACCCTGGTATTTGGTTCTGCAGACAACAGAGAATAGCGTGAGCATGGGAATAATAAGGGGTCAGAAGAATCAAGTCAAGGAATGGGAAGGGATGACACAGTGCTGAAGAAATGTGCACAATTAGAGCGTGATTCCATGTATTTCTGTCCATCCATCCATCTATCCATCCATCCACTCACCCACCCATCTATCCATTGTTCTCCCACCACCTCCATGGCTCCTTTCCTTTCCCTTTCCTTTCCTTTCCTTTCCTTTCCTTTCCTTTCCTTTCCTTTCCTTTCCTTTCCTTTCCTTTCCTTTCCTTTCCTTTCCTTTCCTTTCCTTTCCTTTCCTTTCNCTTGCCTCCCACACCCCCACCCCCCCTTGGTGACTGTCCCCTACCTCAGATGCCACCAGTCGTAGTTGTAACGGCTCGGGGGTGTGCGGCCGCTGAACACGTTCCAGCGCCACTGGTCGATGAGGTAGCCAAAAGGCAGGAAGGCAATCTTCTCCAGGGCCATCTTCAGCAGGTAGTTGATATTGCTCTCTGCATGAAACAGAGCCTGAACCAGGCTAGGAAGGAGTGTGCACAGACAGCACTACAAGGCACCAGACATTTAGTGGGCAACAGGGTGGACAGTTCTGGATGAGAAATGGGGAGAGCATTTCAACATGAAACCTTGCTCCTAGAGAAGGCTGTGCAGATACAGCTACTACCTGGGGCAACATGTGCCTTTTACTGAGTGGGGACAATGAGAGTGACAAGTGTGCTGTCCCCTTGCCCTTAGCCCATCTCTCAGAGTGAAAAGGTCTTTGGTGAGTGTAACTCTTCACAGTTTCACCCTGGGGCCTCAAGGTGAGGGAGCTTGGAGGAGTTTGATCTGCAGCCACACCACTGCAAAGGCTCTGATGGTTTAGACCCAGAACTGGAGTCAACTCTAGGACAGTCACCACTGTATTATGAGGAGCACAGGGGACGGTGACTTCTGTTTTTCCTCTCAAAGAAACCTGGGGAAGGAAGTTTGGAGAAAGACCTGCTGGAGACCCAGCTGAAGTAGTGGGGTCAGAGAGGGGTTGGCAGCACCGCCCTGAGGGGCCATTGGCTGCCATCACTATGGTGGCTTGGCTGCCAAGGGCTGGCAAGTCAGGCAGCAATGGCTTGAGGCAAGGACCATCTGCTTCGCGGTGTTTATGCAACACTAGCCCAATGCTCTTGGCTGCTCTGATGTCTTTCTCGTCATAAAACGTATTTAATGGCACGGCAGGAGGACCCCGGGTCTGTCCCTCCTCTGCCAAGCACCTGCCTGGGGCAGGTCTGGGAGTGCTCAGTTTCCTTTGCCCTGTCTGCTCTGATGTGTCGGCTGAGAGACATCGGGTAGGGGATGAGGCTCTTGCCAAGCTGGGCAATGCCTGCAGGGACAATCCTGCCCTGCTGTTCCGGCTGGCAGCCGGACATGTCACCCGCTGACTGTCCTTGTGACTGTGCATGTTAGTGCTTGGTGCCACCTCCACAGAGCCACACCAGGAGCTTCAGCGGTGGATGCTTCTAGGGAGGGAGAGAGGGAGGGAGGGATGCTGGAAAGGTCAAAGCCAGTCAAGCACAAAGATGTTGTTTTCAGGTTTGGGCTCTGATGGTGAAGGGAAAGGCACAGACAAGCTCTGGAGAGCATCCCTCCTGCCTCAGGGGTGAAGAGGATGGAGCCAAGAAGGGCTCTACATGGACACATAGAGACAAGAAGGGGTTGTGCATGGACCCATGGAGATGAGAAGGGGTTGTGGCAGCTCTGGGCTGTGTTGCCAGATTGCAACCTACCCTGGCATGTCCCAAACCCTCCCCAGTGCCACAGGCAGTGCCAGAGCCCTCCATGTCACCCAGCTCCCCAGGGTGGCCGCCATACCTTCATCCTCAGTGGCACTGCTGAGCAGACCGATTTTCTTGAGGTGGCTGGGCGTGGAGACAGAGAGGGACAGGACATCGCCGATGGCCTCGTGGAAGCCAGGATTGGCCCCGCTGCGGAAGGACACGGGCTGGTCCTTGTACTGCAGGTAGTACTGGATGTGGCCCATCTCATGGTGCACTGTGAACAGCTGCTCCATGGTCACCGACGTGCACTGCTTGATCCTGCCGGGTGAAAACAGCACTGCCTGAGCCAAGTGAGGGACCCTGGCTGCCTGTGCACCCCCTTGATGGGAAGGACTCCCCAGAGCCCCAGAGAGGGTGGCAACACCCCACAGGGTGAGGGACAGTGGAGGGGAAGGCAGGGCAGCGTTGTCACTCCAGACTCGCCTCAGAAAGTGCCATACTGGGCTGCGTGGCCAGGCTGGGGGCACCCAAAAGGGTGACCACCAAGGGGGATGGTGGAGGGTCTTGCCCTGTAGCCCAAGGCTCCTGCATATCCCCACAGACCTGAAGTCCTTGCGGTTGTAGAAGTCCCAGGCTGAGGCGTGACACACCACCTCCCGCCCATCCGTCGGCTTCTCCAGCATGGACTTCTCCCAGAATTCAGGGGGCATCTCCAGAAGCCCCAGGGAGGTGAAGAACTCCTCTGAGACCCGGAACATATGTGTGGCATTCCAGCCCTGGTGGGCAGCAGGCAGTGGGTTAGGGCTGAGGAAGGGGCTGCCCCTGCCCTAAGCATTGCCTGCAGTGCTCCCCCAGCACCGTGGGAAGGAGGTGGGTTGCTCTGAGGGACTGAGATCCTGCCCTTCTCACTGTGATGAGAAGGGCAGGATCACACCCAGAATTGGTGTGAACATCCCTAAGAATCACTGAGCAATAGTGCTGGAGCTCAGCAGGGGCACGAGAAGGGAGCAGGGCTGACACCCAAGAAGTGCTGGGAGCTGTGTGATGGTGTGAACGCAGGCCCCTGCCCGGGGACTGGCACCAGTCCCAGTGCACTGCCCACTTTTGCCCACCTGCTGCCTCTTTGGTCATTGCCAGAGACAGAGTGAGATAATTTCTTTGTCCCTTCCCATCTCAGACATGGATTTTCTGTTATCCCCTATGCAAGTATCAGAAACTACTCCCATGGGGTCAATGTCACGGACCAGCCTCGGGCAACCCCCCCCTGTTTTTTCCCCCTGGTGCCCCCAGTGTGTCCCTCAGCCCATCACCTGCTGCACCATGGTGCTCGTGACATCAAGGTTGGGCTTCTGAGGGTAGGGGATCATCAGGTCATAGATGTTGTTCCACTGCTGAGCCCACATGTTCCCTGAGAAGAGAAAATAGCTGCAGTAGAGTTGCTGGCAGGTCAGAAGAGACACAGTGATAACTGGGACCTCTCTGACCCCACCAGCACCCCTGGGCACCGGCTGGGGGAGTCTAATCTCTTACCCAGGAGGTGAGCAGGGATGGGACCCTTCAAGTTGATGTATTTGGGTCCGTAGCGGTCATAGAGCTTCCTCCGGACGAAGGCGTGCAGGTTGAGATAGAGCGGCTCCAGCTGCCTGTAGATGTGCTCCAGGTCCCTCTCAAAGGACTCTGAGTCATACCAGGAGCGCCAGTAGCTCCCTGTGTCATCGAATCCTACAGGGGATATAGGGAAGATCTCTGGCTCCAGACCCTGGAGGTGCCCCCACCACCCATCCCCAAAAGGTGGGACCAGGGACTAGCAGCAGGACTTTTCCCCCTTCCCTAAAGCGTTGGTACCTGGGAAATAGAAGTTGGATGCCTGCCTGCATGTGGGGAGGAGAGAGCAGCAGGGCATCCCAATGTGCCAGTTTGGATTTCCACCCCGATCCCTGACCAGCCCCTGGCTGGCGATCCCCTCTGTTTGTACCATCCTTCGCATAGGCCTCGTTGCTCAGCTTCACAAACTCCTCGTACTTGGGGCGCAGAGGGTTCCCTGCGGCGTTGTGCCACCCCTCCCAGGCGTAGAGCAGCTTCTTGTAGCTGCGGGAGGTGGCCATGATGTCCGAGAGGTCTGCGGCAAAGGGAACAAGTGGAACATAGAAAGGGCAGGAGAGGGGGAGAGGTGCCACCCCCACCACACAGACCCAACCACCCATCCTCACCCTGGGACAATCCTGATGAGCACGAGTGGGACATGCCAACCCCAGCCTACTGAGGATGTGGGGATCAGGACAAAGTCATGTCTGTGGGGGGCTCAGCAGCTGGCAGGATAGGGGGACAGGGACCCTACCTGGCTCCAGATCCCAGCAGGTGCCGTTGGGCAGGCACACCTTGGCCGTGGAGTAGATTTTGTCCATGTCACTCAGGATGGTGTTGTACTGTGGGAAAGGAAAAGACGTTGGGGCTACGAGGGGACAGGAATGCCCCTTCAGGAGGGATCTACAGGCTTCCCAGCTCTTCTGGAGTGTTTGTGTCTGGAGAGATGTCGAGAAGGATTGGTGTGTTTATACAGCATGTTTTTGGTGAGATAAGTGTGTTTTCACTCGGGATTTTTGCACCCTTGACACGGTGGGAGCAGAGAGGCTCTTTGGGACAGACAATCCCTGCAGAGCCATGCTCCAGAGAGGGGCTGTTTATAAAGCTGTTTGTCAGCAGGGCTGTGACATAGGCTGTTTATCTAAACAGATTAAAAAAAAATAGGAGAAGACAAGCAGGAGGACGAGGGGGATTTATTTCTGTGAACTTCAACAACAGCAAACAATAGCGACAGGAGGTTTCCTGGAACATGTCTGGGAAGCCCATTCCCAGGGAAGGAAATTCCTGTGCTCCGTCCCTCTCTCCACTCCCATTCCTCTGCTCCAGCTGCGTAAAGGGGATGGAGATGGGGACAATGGTGGCTGTGGGATAGAGCTGCCCAGGGATGGGCGAGACATGACTGATGTGCAGGGAGGAGACGTGATGCTGTCTGTTATTTGGGAGAAGGCAGGGATGGGTTTCCTGGAAGGAACTGGGGCCGACAGCTCTCCGGAAGGGATTGTATCACTGGGCTTTGCCAGGGTTTTGGGAAGAATGGCTGTCAGGGAGCTGTGGGTCAGGATGGAAGGGGCTGTCCCTGCCCTCACGCAGAGGTGAGGGGCTGCCAGCCTCAGCCTGGGCAATATTTTCATGCATGGAAATCAAAATTCAGGTGAGCTGCCCTGAAAGCTCAGGACTCTGATGGGGAAGGCTCAGGATGTCCTGATGTCCCTAGCATGGAACTGTGTCACCGAGGCACAGCATTCCTTGTCGCATGGGGGTCTCAGGAGCCAGGTGGCTGCATCAGCCTTTCTTTTCAGTGAGCTGCATACCTGAGGAGCCCAGAGGGGTTGGGACAGCTGGTCCCAGCCATGGGCACAGCCTGGCTGGTCTCCAGATGATGCCTAAGACTGCTCTGTGTAAGCAGGAAATCTCCAGTTCCTGCTGGGATAGCTCCAAGATCAGGTTAGGGCTGGCTAATAGGGCCAGCAGGCACCCCACGTGCCCTGAAGATAACACCCCATCTCCACCTCAATCACTGTGCAGAGGCCAGTGACACCCTCCAAAATGCAACAGGTCAGCAGCAGAGTCTGGATGCTTGCAAAAAATCCCTCTGAGGGGTTTCACAGCATCCCAGCCATGCCCAAGGCTTCGCCACCTCACCTACCTGCTCTCTCTTCTCCAGGGGCAGATTGGAGGGTCCCAAGGTCTGAATGGAGCCAATGATTTTCCTCAGCTGGGGGTTGCTGAAGTTATTCCACTTGTCGCCATAGAGCTCCTTGGCTTTCATCCCCCACAGCTCCGTGAAGTTCTGCTCCTTCAGCGATGCCTTGACCTGCATGACGAGAGGGAACATGGAGGCTCAGGACATGCCACCCTCAGTCCTGGGACATGCCACCACCCAGGCGATGGTTTGGGGGCCAGGGTCGGAGTTACGAGGGTTTGTGGGAGTCAGAGGTGACAGGACATGAGGAGACAGGCAGGGCTGTCCCCAGTCCATGGCACCCATGGACAGAGACATCAGCTTCCAGCCAGCACAGCAGTTTTGGCAGCCCCTGCTCGCCTGGGGAGCTCCCAACAAGCACCCACTAAGGCAGCCTGTGAGGGTGTTTTAGAGGGAGGGCCCGGGTCTCATCTGGGATGGGAATGCTGGGATTGGGTGCCCAGGCCATGTGGTCAGGGTGTCTGGCTGTTCCCAGGCTGGCTTTGACACCTGCCAGACCCTGGTTTCAGAAGGAGCTCTGAGATACGGCTTCATTTAATTTAATTTCATTTCTATTCTTGCTGTTTCGCACCTTTGCAGAAGCCCAGAGGATAATTACAAGGGTGCCACATTCACCTTTCTTCTTCCTGTATCTCCTCATTGTCTGTACAATTCTATTTCTATACATTTCTCCTTTGGCTATCTGCACCTCGTGACCCATAAATGGCACATCTAGGGTTCACCGATTTGCTCGGAGTCTCTAGTTTCGGGTGTCTCACTGTCACCCAACTGCTGCCAGCCCCAATCTCCCTTCTTGGGGCCACAGGCTGGCAGGGAGCTGCTGGCACTGTGGGGGTTACTTAGGCAGCTGGAGCTGTGGCCACGATTTTGGGATGGGGTGTATTGCAGGTGGTTGTATCCCAGCCTGATCAGTGTCAGCTGTATTTTTGGGAAACTCTGATTTTTTGAGAGTGTCCTGGCCTGGTGCAGGTGGAGGGAGATGGTGCGGAGTGCCTGGTCAGTGTCCATGTGACGTCCTGGTGTGATTTATGGAGCTCATTAGCTGTGACTCGTGGCATTTTTAGCCTGGCTCCAACACGCCTGGTTTGTTTTATTTTAATCTTCACATTCCGTCAGCTGGCAGCAGGGAAGAAAGGGAGTTGTGGTGCAGCAGAGTTGGAGGCTGCCCGGGGCAGACACCCACGCAGCTGTGGGACATGGGGTGAGAATGCCAAAAGTGCCAGGTGCCCCTGGCACTGTCCCCACCGCGTCCCTTGGACATCGCAGTACCCACAGCACCCCCGGTACCCAAGCCCCCAACATGCCAGGACATTCCAGCCCCACAGACACCCTACTCCTGCATCGCCCCTCTGAACAGGGGCTGCCTTCACCCCTTCCTAGACACCATGCAGAGCTGGAGGAGCTGGAGGAAGCAGAGTCCAGCTGTGTTTTGTCTTCTCCTTGAACAGGCGCCTGTGTTTGGTCAGGCAATTTGTACCCTAAACTCTCCTGACAGCTCTGGTGGAGCAAGTTGTGGCCAGCGGCACTGCCTGAGACCCCCTTGGCATGGCTGTGCCCACCAGGTCTGACCCTTCATCCCCATATCTGGGATCTCTCTCTGCAGGGGATGCCCCTGTGCCGGGCTCCGAAGCCCCTTGACACCCACAGCCTCAAAGCCTCCCGACCAAAGCCCCCACCCCGGTCCCTCCCTGCTCCTGGCTGCACGGTGAAGATGCAGTTGCAGTTCAGGACACTGGGACTGCCATGTCCCAGGCACCTGGAGAAGCTCTGCACCCAAACATGAGCAGCCCCCAAACCCCAAACCTCATCACCCGCCTCTCACCCGGAACCCCAGCTTGCAAGAGTTGGTGCATCTGTCTGTCTGTCCAGCATCCTTCTGTCCATCCCTGGCCCTGGCCTTTGGCCTCCTGCCTCTCATGTCCCTTTGTCACAGGGTCACCTTTTGTGGCAGGCCCTGGAGCTGCCCGTGCGATGGTGGCCTGACTCAGCCTCTCTGGTGTTACAAATGTGTAGGGTTTGCCTGGCCCAATGCTTTCCCAGATCCCCCAAATCCAGTGTTTTGGGTCCTGCTGGCCAGCTGTTACTCCTTTAGTAGTCAGTGACTTCCCATCCCACCACAGCTCCCTGCTGCCCCATTGTGGGCTGATCTCAGGGGTTCGGATCCCCTCCTCTACCAGGGCTGGCTTAGGAGCCTTGACACTGCAGGGAGCTCCTGGACATGATCCTCACACATTTAATAGAACATAAAGCTGGTCTGGAAAGACCTTTTGAGAAAAGTCCATTCAAGGTACTCTCCTGGCCCTAGCCTTGAACTTAGTGTGGCCGGGATGTTCCTACTCTGCCCCAAGCTCCCCAGCCCCACCACATCTGCAGCTAGCGCTGGGTGCTTGTTCAGACATCATGTCAGCTCAACAAAAAAAGACTCAAGGGGCACCTGGGCCCTCTTGAGTGTCCTGCCAAACTGGCAGCAGCCAGACCTGGCAGTGATCTTTCCCCTACGCAGGAAGACACATTTCCTTCCTGCACAGGGCACACTGTGCTCTCATCCCCACAGGATCTGGAGGGCTCAGGGCTGTGTGGCAGCCCCTGTGTGACACTGGGGTGACACTGTGGTCACATATGGGCACTGACCTTGTGCCCCTGCAGCCACAGGGTTGGCAGGTGCACCCTGAGCTGCAAGCAGTGACTTGTCCATGACCCTGCGCTGGGGCCACCAGCAGCTCCCTGGGCATGGCTGGGACCAAGGAAACCACCACAGCCTGCCCAGGCACTGCCACCCCCTGGCCTGGGCTCTGCTACAGCTCACCCAACCGTGAGCAGCCCTGGGGTTGCTCCAGCTCCCTGCCCCACTAAATACAACCCAGACACATGCAAACCCCTGGGAAAACACACACATGCCTGTGGGATGCACACAGCATTGTTTCCTGCAGGGGCTCTGCCCCCATGTAGTTGGGCTGATGTCTAATTCCCTATAGCCGGAGTGCATTCCCAAAGCTGTCTTTGTCCCCGTGGGCTGGGGACACAGGGACAAGAGGTGGCAGCCTCAGTCTTGATGCCACCCAGTTGCTTGTGCACTTTGGGCTCCTGGTGTCTGCCCCAAACGAAAACCCCCAGCACGGCGATGTGGCAGCACCGGGCAGGGACGGGGACAGGGACAATTGACACCTGACCCAGTTCTGAAAGTGGGAAAGGAAAGTGGAAGGTGCCGGGAGGAAGGAATCACCTCTAAAAATAACCTGGGCTCTGCTCCGGGACCAGACATGTCGCTCTGGGGCAGAGTTTCTCCGGAAACCAATTTGGGGCAAAACCCTGTGGCTCCTGGACTACAAGTCCCAGCCCTGGTTTGCCATCCTGAGGTGCTGAGGCAGGAGCCCGCAGAGAGGAAGGGAACCGCACCAAGTGTCTCCACCGTGCCCCAGCCCCCCCAGTCTCCGGTGCTGGGGACACCCCCGTGGTGGCATCGCCCCCGTCCCGCCACCCACCTGCAGAGCAGCGTTTTCGGCCGTCAGGTTGGTGTTGTAATTCCAGCTGGCCGAGACGCTCTCGAAGAGGACGAGCTCGGCCGTGCTGTTGTAGTCGCTGGCGAAGAGGATGGCCCCTTCCTCGGTGGCTGCATGCTGGGGGGGCTCGAGGTCGGGCCGGAGGGCACCTGCCAGGCTGAGCCAGAGCAGCAGCCCCAGCGCCGGGGACATCGCGGCGGGAGCGCGGAACGGAGCGGGGCCCCGTTCGGTGCCTTCCGAGACGGCTTTGCCTCCGCTGCCGGCTGCTTATAAGCCAGCAGCTTTCGCGCAAACCCTGCCCACCGAGCCTGCCTCCCCTCGCAGATAAGACGGGAGCATTCTGGGCTCCCTTCGGCGGCTCCGAGGCTTGCGGGAAGGAGCGGGGAGCGAGCGCTGCCTTGGGGTGCAAAGTCCTTTTGGCTCCTGGCACTGCCGGCAGGGAAGGGGAAGGGGCTGGGACAGGAGGGAGGGAAGGAGATGGAGGAGAATCAAGGCAAAGGCAAAAAAAAGGAAGGAGGAAGGCTGGGGTGGATGGGGTGGGTGAGGTGCAGCTCCATCCCTGCAGGGTCCCGCTCCCCTCCCAGTCCTGGGGGATTCAGCTCAGCTGGTCCATGGGGCCTGGCAGGACATCTCCCCACGCCAGCATCATGAGACTGACGCCCCTCGGCAACACCCTGGCCAGGGTAAGCACAGGAGGGAAACTGTTCCTGTGGGGCACAGCCAAGATCCATCTTACGCTACTTCCTGCCAAAGTGACCCCCTTCCCGTCATAACCTCATTTTTCAAAGAAACAGAGTATTTCTCCAGGCTGTGAAGGAAATCACATCGCATCACACCAAGGGTTTAGGACTTGGAGGAACTAGGCTGAGGACAAATGATTAACAAAAAGTTCCTTCAAAATGAAAACCAGACCCATGTTGATGGGCTTGATAGTTCCTTTGTTTCGTTTTGTTTTCTGTTTAATCAACTAAATCCCTTTTCCCCAGGGCCTGGCCTCAGCCCTGGGAATGGTGCCTGGGCTGAGCTTAGGCCCTGTGCTGACTGAACCCATCACTCCTTGTTGGAGCAACCACCCCAGAGGGACTTAGTGAACACCTGCCATAGAGAGAGCTTCTTTTGGGAGGAACAGAGGGAAACCCCTTGGCTTTTTGTCCCTGCTGGGACCTGCAGAAGAGCTGGGCACCATCATAGCCCACTGCAGTGCATCCATGGGGTGACTCTGTGGGGACAGTGTGGGTAGTAAGAAAAGGACAAGTCCTCCTGTCAGCACTGGGGACCCTATAGGGTGTGCAGAGCCATTTAAAAAAAAAAAAAAGGACTTAGAGGACTGCAACCCTATAATGTCTATTAAACCTCACTCCAAAAATCAGGACTTCACACCCTGTTCTAGCACCCTCCACCTGCACAGGCTGATGTGGGCATACGAAAACCCTTCATCTCCCTGAGCCCAAGCCCATGGGGGAGTGCCAAAAGCACTGGCACCACCTGCGAGCCTGAACATCATGGAGCTGGAGGCATAGCCAGCATCTGCCTCCAGCCCCCCTTGCTGACCCCTTTCCCCACCAGCCACAGTTCTCTGGAAAATCCGCTTTACTGGGAAGTTGGAAAAAAATTGTTGTTTTGGCTCCAATTTGGCTGGAGGCCAAGCGCCAATGAATGGAGATTTCCTGCCCCCCTCCAGGCTCTGTTCCCAGCTGCGCCAGGAAGGGGTTTTCCCTGCTCTGGGTCATGATGCAGCCTCTGGCACCAGTGGGAGTTTCAGGAGAGTAGTGAGGCTGAAACAGTCTGTGCAGTGTCACTGCTATGCAGAAATCCCAGTGTATGAGGCCTTTTCCAAGGCTGATGTGTCCAATGGATGAGCCTGCAGGAGAAGGGCAACACTCCATCATTTCACACAGGAGCATTTCCAAGGTTGGTGCAAGATGGGCTGCTGCTGCTGCTGCTGCTGCTGCTGCTGCTGCACTTTGTGCGGGAGAAGTTCCTCTGGAACTTACAAGGATCCATCCAAGGATGCCCACAGTCTATGTCATCCTATCCTATAGAACTCCAGCTGGAATCAGGAAGAAAAATATTCCACATGAAGGAGAGCACTGGCAGGTGGTGTGGCTGTTGGTCCAGGAAGGCAGATGAGATGCCTGCAAGCTGTCAGATGCCCGCTGCTGCCTCTGTGCTGCCCTGAATCCATTCTGTGCTCCAGCACCCTCCAAGGATGGGCTCAGAGTCACCTGGGGGCATTCTGTGGCGCAGAGGGACCAGTTCCTGTTCTCTGCACCCTTCTCAGGGGTGCCGGGGTGGGTGATGGACATGCATCTTCTCCCAGCCTGCAGGGTACCCAGGGCTGGCAGCACCACAGACCAGAGGGGCAGGAGATACTGAAGAATGTGAAAAATGCGTTGCCACGGAGACGGATTCGGAGCTGCTGTCGGGGACGTGGGTTGGGGGACGCTGGGCGAGACGTGGTGTCCCCGGCAGCTGCCCTGTGCAGAGGATGCTTCCCTTCGGTTTGCATCGCCATCATCACTCCGTGGAGACTTTGTCCTCCCCCTCCCCGGGGTGCGTGTGTGCGGACACGTGTGCCATGGCCGGACTGTCACCACAGCGCGTCGGTGGTGACATCGCGGCTGTGCCTCACACATGAAGGAGCACGATTTGCTCTTAGCATTTTGGGGCAGTTCCTTGGCTTGCCAGACCTGCAAAATCTCCCTGCCCACAGTCAGGGAGTGCTGGAAGGGGCACTCACTGGTGCAGCCCGGAATTCCCAAAAGAGAGAAATAAGGAGTTTTGACAGTGAATGTTTCTTAGGGGAGCTGCGAATTGTCCATGATGGCTGGTGTGATGGGAGAGGGTGAGCAGGTGTGGTGGAGCGAAGGAGCAGGTATTTGGGGATGGTCCTGGTGCCGGCTGGGAAGATTTGGTGATTTATGTGGGTATATCCCAGCCCTAAGACCTTTGGCTGGGGATGCTCAGGCTCATTTTCCCCTTCTTCTATTATAAACCACATTTTTGGCTTCTCCATCCCACTATTTCTCGAAGGGTTCAAGGTTGCTTTATAACTTGTCTGATCCATCTCTCTGAAGAACCAAGGAGCTTCTGGAGGTGAGAGGAAGGATACCCTTTTGTAGGGAAATTATTCCTTCCTGATTTAAACCCAAAAAGAGCTTTTTTTTAGTCTAGAGTGCAGCTCTGTGTGTCACTTTTCCTGGTGGCTGTGGTTTTGTGGGCATGACGACTCCTGCACCTGTTGGTACAAATCACTGCATTGAGAATTTTTTCCTCCCTCCCCAGACCCTGGATTTAAAGGCCGCTGCTTTATTTACTGATTAATTCAATCAATTATCATAGTGTATAATTCGCTAAGCTGCTTTTCCAGCTGTGGTGATGCGGCCATGAGGGAGAGGAGAAAAAACACCCATCCAGTCCAAATTTTTCATCTAAACAAACAGCTTTTTTCTGATCCTTAAAAAAAGAGGGAAAAAAAAAAAAAAAGAAGAAACACCCCAAGCAATCAGGCTTTTGGCCATTTATTTCAGACCTCTGATTGCTAAAATAATTTTGAACTGTTCCAGTGAGTTTTGAGGCTGGTGGAGCCCCTCGATGTCACCTGGATTTGGGGACTGTAATGGCAAGAGGGACCCAGGAATCTTTGCTCCTGCTGTCTGACTGCAAAACATTTCTTCTGAGCAGTTTTGGCAACACCGTGAGGCTGTTTCCAGCTTTCCCCTGGATTTAGGGTGTGTTCAAAGCCTGGTGTGTCCCCTCTGAGTGGGGATGGGGTGTGATGGGCTGTGGGGGAGCTCACCCCGGCCCCATGGCAGCAAGCGTTGCTTTATCACTCAAAGTGCACACTCAGTGGAATGCAGCAGAAAGCTCCTTATCATCACAATTTCCGCCCCACCCCATAAAAACTCTTTCCAGCACGCTCCTGCCCTAGGACAAGGGTTATTGTCCTGGGGTGACTGGTCCTGCTGCAGGTGTGGAGACACACGTGATCCAGGCTGGCTGCATGGGGCAGCCTGAGAGGAACAATGTGGTTTTCCCAGCTGGGCAGCTCAGGGAGGCTGCAGGTGAGTGGGAAGGGAATGGACATGTGGTTTTCGCCATCAGATCTCCTCAGCATCAATCCCAGTTTGGGACCAGTGCCAGGAGCCCGGGGATGTGCCCACTGCAAAGAGAGCCTTGAGGATGTGCTGTGACACTGCAGGGCCCTGAATATCAGTGTGCTGAAGACAGTGGTGGGCTCAGGGCTCCTAAATGATTCCCATGTTTTGGAAGGGTCCTAAATAAATGTAAGACCCCAGTGGTCCAGCCCTTGGGGATCTACCAGCCACAGTGCAGGATATGTGCACACAGTCAGGAGCATCACAGGGCAAGAAGTAAAAACCTGGCCAGAAATCATTGCTAGTTCTTCGTCCTTCATCTGTCCTCCTTCATCTCTCCTCCCTCCAACTTAATTTCTCATCCTTCATCTCTCATCCTTCATCCTCTGTCCTTCATCCTTCAGCCCTCATCGTTCATCACTCCATCCCCCATCTTTACCACTCGGTCAGAGCTAGGCATGATACGGGGTGAGCAAAGAGGCCAACATGTTCCCTCTGCACCCATCAGCCCAATAAAACCCAGCAAAGTCCATTATTCCCTTCCCCCCCCCCCCCTTTAATAACCAAAAACAATCCCAGCCCCGAGGCAAGCAAGTGTGACTGTTCCAGGAGCATTAATCATCCTCTGGGAGCCTGGCGCAGGTTATCGCCGCTGTTTATCCAAGCTGCTATTAAAAAATTGCCATAAACGTGCCTTCAGCCTCTTCTGAAGGAGATGAAGTGTTTGCAGGGGCTGCGCTGGGCTGAGCGTATCGCCCACCCCGCGCAGCAAAGTTGTGTTCCTGGTGAGGAGGAGGACAGGGTGGCTTAATTGCTGCCAGGAGGAGAATCAGAGCCTTTTCCAGCTGATTCGAAGCCTGGGAAGGAGCCAGCTTCTTGAGGAAGCTTTGTCCCAGCTGGGAATTACCCATTTTTCAGCCTTCACTGCACCCCAGGGAAGTGGGGATCAACCCTCTTGATGTGATGCAGTGCTTAATCCCAAGTCACCCCTCAGCCACCCCTTGGCAGCCACTGAGCCTTCCAACATTACTGTTATTTTTTTCTCCTGTATTTTAGTGAAAAACTGTTAATTTAGACCCGAGTTCGGGGTTTCACATGGAACAGCAGCAGCTGAGGTTGTTTCAGGTGGCAGCTTGGCCCCTCTGAGGCAGCTGGGCTCTTGAATTGCAATCCTCCAGGGAAGCACCTTGCAAATTAGCATTTCTTAGCAATAAAAATTTGATTTAGGAAGAACAAGACAAAAACCAACCAAAAGAAGTTAGATCAGCAAAATGGTAATTTGATAATCTGTGGTGGAGAGAGGGAAGCTGCCCATGCCAGGGTGGGAGGAGCAGTTGGGCAAGGATCAGAACTGCTGTCTTTAGCATGAATTATCAGTTGATGATGCTCTCATTGGTTCCTGGATTCTTGACAGCCCAGGACAAACCTGGAATGGGTGCCAGGCTTGGCCAATAGCTAGGGAGCTGGAGCAGCATTCCCTAGGCCACTTCAACTCACTGATCTGACAGAAGCTGTGGCAGTCCTGAGCACCCCTGAGCATCCTTGAAGACCTCTAAGCAACCCTGAACATCCCCCAAGCATCGCTGAGCATCCTTGAAGATCCCTGAGCACCCCTGACCATCCTCAGGCAGCCCCAAGCATTCCTGACCATATCTGAGCATTGTTGAGCAGCCTCGGACATCCCTGGACATTCCTGAGCAGCCCTGAGCATCCTTGGGCAGCCCTGGACAGCCTTGGGCAGCCCAAGCACCCCCTCAACCTGCAGGTCCACGCCAGGACAGACAGCACTGGTTCTGATCCCTGACTGGCACATCCCCATCCCAGCAGCGCCGGGAGGATTTCATTACCTCCAGCTCATGGAAAGCTCAGGCAGATTTAATAAAGCCATTATGCCCCGGCAATGCCTTTAATTAAAGAGCTCATTACAAATGGCTGCTGCTTCCTGGTAAGAGGAACTCGGCAGCGAAGGGGCTCGTTTGTCCCCAGATTGGCTGCCACCATGCCCCCTCAGCAAACACTGTCATTGTCCCTGCTGTGTTGATGGGACAAGATCCATATCCATTTGATCCTGAAGGCTTAAGGACTGCTCTCTTTTCTTGTCTACTGGAAGCTGAGATAGTTCAGCTGGACGCATGTTTATAAACATTTCTAAAGCTGTTTGGTATTGGGTTACACAGTGCTGCTCTCAGCAGGGAGAAGCTTTATGTCTTGCCAAATATCCTAAAGGATGAACCCCAAATCTCACCCCGTCTGAGGATTTTCCAATGGTCTCAGCTGGGCTGTGGTGAGGGGAATCCTCCCTCTGCTCTTCCCAGCCCCCCGGCCAGTCCATCCCAGCCCTGGCACAGCTCGATGGCTCAAGGTTTGCAGTTTATGGTTGCTTTTATGGCTTTAGTGGATAACCTTGGTAAACAATTTTCCAACCAGTGATAAAGCCCCAGTGCAGGCCAGGTGGTGACAGTGGATCCTCTGGCAGTGCCATACCCCACATCCCTTACCCTACCTGCTTCTGCTCGGGGTGGTGGCTCTGGGACTCTGCCCCAGGTTGCAGGGGGGCCTTTGCTATTGCTGTGTCAGCTCTCCATCGGCTCTGGGGCTGCACCGGGGTTTCAGCTCTGCTGAATCGTGCCGTGGTGGTGCTGGTGGGTCCCCAGCTCCTGGGCCCCACGGCACAGAAGGGAGTGGGGATGTTGGTGGGAGTCTCAGCTGGGGCTTCGTGTGCCTTTTCTGTGTCTCTGTGGGTGAGAGCAGCCCTGAGTGCCCAAGGGCAGGGCTGGGGGAGCAGCCCTGCACCCCAGGAGAGGCTGTTAACCCCGATCATCTGCACCAGGCGAGCACCAGATCCCACCAGCCACGCCAGTCCCAGGACGCTGCAGCTCCCACGGGTGGTCCCGGGCAGAGGGGTGCACACCCTGCCGTGAGCGAGGGTGCGCTGCCTCCCGTGGGTGCTCGGGCTTTGGGGTGCCCCGGATCCCTCTGGGGGTCCAGTCTCAAGGGTGCTGCCATTCCCACCTGTCCGTGCCTGGTCTCTCTGGCTCCTACGGGTGACCCAGGGCCGAGGGTGGTCCCGATCCTCTGGCAGTCCCTCCCTCCCGAGGGCGCTGCGCGCCGCGGACTCCTGGTGACATCTAGTGGTGTGACACACAGGGACAGACACAGGGACACGGACAGACAGACACGGCAGAAAGTGGGGGGTGGGTGGTCCGGAGGTGCTGCTTGCCCCGGTGCGCAGCGCTGCATCCCCCGGGGACCCTGCCCGCCCCTGGCCAGGAAGAGCTGAGACAGGGACACTCCTCCTGTCCCCCCAGTTCGCCTTATTTCCCCTCCTATCCTTTCTCCAGGCTTTTCTCCCTCAGGGATTTCCCATGGGGAGTGCAGGATGCAGCCGGTGGTGCTGGAAGCGTTTTGGGTGGGGCAGATTGAGGTGGGGGGTTCTTGTCACCCCTGTGCCATTCCCTGACCCACCAGCCCAGGGGTACTGGCTCCCAGTATGCCACTCCAGTGCTGCTGGTGGGTGCAGGGATCAGCCAGACCCATGCGAGGCCCAAACACAAATTAAATGGTGACAAAGCCCCTGTAAAAGGGACAGTCCTTGGGGTTGTGCAGGGAACAGTCCTTGGGCTGACCCTGTAGGGCCTGGGGCATCCTGGTGTGTTTGGGGCTGGGGTGTCACAGGGTGCAGGGGCTCAGGTGGGTGCCTGGAACAGCTCGGGGGTGGGGGGGTGTCACACACACCATCAGTGACTCCCCTCCTTGTGGGCTGTCCCCAGAGCACACAGACCCCCACCTCATGCTGACCCCCACTCTCATTTTGGCAGCCGCCTGCCTCTGCTCCTGCCTGCAGTGACACCCTCCCTCTGCAGCGATGCTGGGGGGTGCAGCTCCCCCTCGTTTTGCCATCGCTCCGTTGCCATGCCAACGTGGTGGCCCTGTCCCTGCTCAGACACTGTCACCGCGGGGCCTGGCACAGGCAGCTCCACCCAGCACCCACAGGTAGGGTTGTGGGACACGGGGGAGCTGTGTGGGTGTCTGCTGCCAACCCCACCAAATGCATCACTTCGACCCTCCCCAGCTCTGAGCTGAACCCCTCCCTTGCATGAGCCTGTAGCCCCCATTGATAGCAGAGACAGTCCCTGAGGCCACCCCCGCCGGGATTTTGGAGGGTCCCAGTCAGAGGCCACAGTGGGGGGCTGTGGGGCTGTGGAATGTGCATACAGCATTTCCCCCCCACTCCCCGCACCCCAGGCCATGTGGGGAGGATTTCAGAGAAAACTCCCCACCAAAAGTAAGGACCACTGGAATTGCCATGGGAGAGGGGGAACTGAGGCTGTGCATGGGGGTGCAGGGGGGACAGAGGTTTGGAGGGGAACAGGCAGGCCTGGCAAAGGGGTCCAGTCACTTCCAGCTTTCCCAGTACACAGTGGCGGCTAATGGGCAACTCAGAAGATCCCATTTGCAACAGGTATGCCCTGCGTCCTGCTGCCAGGCCCTGTGGTTGGGGGTGTTCATTCCCTGTCCCTCCATCCTCAGTGCTGCTGGGGACTGTGTTTGCCATGTGCGGGTGCCAGTCGGGCCAGATGTTTGCATCTGGTGGGAGGGCAAGACAGGGCTAAATGGGGGCCCCATTTGGTACCCCAGGGGTGCCAGCAGCCCCTCGGCATGATGAGAGTTTGGGGGAGGCTGTTGTGGTGCCAGCGGAGCTGGTGCCTCTCACTGTGTTCCCCCAGCCTGGTCCCCCTGCCTGTCCCACAGAGCACCCCATGGCCCCAGGCAGTGAGGCTGGACACAGGCGGCCTTTGCAGAGCAACTTAATGGGATAAACCAATTCCCTTAACCCACTTATCTGGCTGATCCAATAAAGGTGGCTGGGAATAAAGTGTGTGCGTGGTCTTAATGCATTCCCCTTCTCCCTGCTCCCCTCAGTCCTGGCAGCACTGTGGGTCTGTCTGCCACAGCTGGCAGGGGGCTCCTCCCCAGAGGCTGCGCAGTGAGGCCGGGGCAAAAGGGGGACATTGGACACTGGGACTAGGACCGGCTGGCTCTGGGTGACAGGAAGAGGAGAGGTGGCTGTGGACGACGGTGGAAGTGGCTCCGATCCATCAAGGGATAACCCAGCACAAAGCAAAATGCAGGTGAGTTGTGGGGGCCACGGCATGGGTCTCTGTTGTATCTGTGTTTGGGTGACACCACGTGTCTGTCCCCACCGGCAGTATAAAGGTTCACTGAGCCCCACATCCCCAAGGACCATTGTTTTTGTTGTGCAGGGGGTCCCTTGCTTGCCCCTGTGCTGCCTTCCTCTGTCAGGGTTTGGGGGTTGTTGGGGGGTCTGGAAGTGGGTAGGCTGGGGAGAGGCTGAAGGTTGGACATGGGATGGGCAGGGAGTGGGAGGGATAGAAATAGAGGGATAGTGGAACAGTGTTGGAGGGATGGGGATGAAGAGAAAAGGATGGAAGAAGGGACAGAAACAGAGGGACAAGGATGGAGGGATGGTTGCAGCAGCATAGCTGGGGCAGGAGGAATGGGGCAGGCAGGGCATACGCAGGTGCATGAGGGTTGGGAAAAAGGACCAGAGCAGGGTGGCAGGGGCAGAAGTGTTGGCAAAAAGGACAGGAGCAGGCAGGCAGGGACAAGAGGATTGGACAGGAGCCCAGGAGTAGGCAGGAGGTGCAGGAGCACGGGTGTGGGTGTGCCGTGGTGGCCGGAGCCGCCTTCAGGTGTGGGTGGCGCAGCAAGAGCAGGAAGCATCCGGCTCCGTGGCAGGTGAGGGTGGAGCGGAGCTGCCGGACGCTGCTCGGAGCAGGACCCTGCCCCAGCTCTGGCCAGCTGGGACCTGCCGGCACTTGAGGCCACTGTGGTTTTGCTCCTCCCTCCTCTCTGTCCCTGCAGGCTGCCATGGACGGGGCCCCGCTGCCCAGCAGCCCCGCCGGGCTCTCGGCGTATGTGGCCGTGTCACAGCTGCTGGGCCTGACTCTCCTGGCCACCACGGGTGCCTGGCTGGGCCGCTACCGGGGCGGCGTGGCCTGGCACAGCCCCCTGCAGTTCAACACCCACCCCCTCTGCATGGTGCTGGGCATGGTGTTCCTCCAAGGTGACGGTGAGCAGGATGGCGGGATGCGTGCCCTGTCCCACCTGCAGCCTCCAAAGCCCTTGGAGCTGTGGTCGGGCAGGGAATGAGGGGACAAAATGGTGACAACAGACATGGGGAAGATGCCCCAGCATCCCTGGGCAATGCTGGGTGCCAGGGAGGTGGGTGACCCCTATGGATGCTGATGTACACTCTCCTGCAGCTATCCTGGTGTACCGTGTGTTCAGGCATGAAGCCAAGCGCTCCACTAAGGCGCTGCATGCGCTGCTCCACGGCCTGGCGCTGGTCATTGCCCTCGTGGGTGAGTGCTGGGCTGGGCCGGGTGGATTGGGCACAATGTGGCCCTGGTGGTGACGGGCTCTTCTCTGCAGGCATCATCGCTGTCTTCGAGTCTCACCAGACCAAGGGCATCCCCAACATGTACAGCCTGCACTCCTGGTGTGGGATGGCCACCTTTGTGCTCTACCTCCTGCAGGTGAGGGCTGGGGAGCCCTGGCCTCGCCAGGAGGGAAGGGACTCTGCAGCACCTGTGACATTCCTGTGTCCCCACAGTGGCTCCTGGGCTGTGGCTTCTTTCTGTTCCCCGGTGCCTCCTTCTTGCTGAGAGAACGGTACAAGCCCCAGCATGTCTTCTTCGGCATTGCCCTCTTCATCCTCTCCATCACCTCTTGCTTGCTGGGCATCACTGAGATGCTCCTCTTCAAAATCAGGTGGGTGACTGAGCTGGGGCAAGGGGGTGGCCCCCTAGACCTCCAGCAGAGGGATGCCCCAGTCCCTGCCCAGTCTGTGGCTCTTAAATCTCCCCTCGACGCCTTTATTTCTGCTGCTGCTGAGTCACTTACCAGATGATGTTTAACGAGGGGCTGGATCCTGCAACAACTTTCTTTGGGAATGTGAATAAAATGCCCAGTGTCCTTGTGGCCAGGTGTTTGCAAATCCACCTGGGACACTCATGTCCCTGAGGCCTCTGCCCTCGTAGCTGCAGGACAGTGATGGCCCCAGCTGCACACGAGGAGCCCCCCCCATTTCCAGTACTGTGGGGACAGGGCTTTGGGGCACCCCAGGAGCCACTTTTCTCTGGCAGGGAGGCTACTGGGCTGCCTGTAGCCCTAGTACAGGACAGTGGCCCAGTTTCATCTGCTGTCACCAAGTATCTCTCCCAAAAATGAGCTGAACACCAACACTCCTCTCTTGCTCTGATTTGGGGGAAGGGACCTTTCCCAAGCTATGTGCCTGAAGGACGAGGATGAGGAGAGGGTTCCAGCCAGGACAGGGACAGGCCACCCATCGCTTAAGGCTTGAGCATGCCTCTCCTCCCCCCTAGCGATTCCTACAGCCACTTTGTGCCTGAGGGCATCCTGGCCAACACCCTGGGTGTGCTGCTGGTGGCCTTCGGGCTGGTGGTTGGCTATGTGCTGACTCGGGAGGAGTGGAAGCGCCAGCCGCTGGTGGAGGAGCTGGCCTTGTCCATGGACTTCAAGACCCTGACGGAGGGCGAGAGCCCAGGTGATGGCAGCCAGTGACATCCCCAGCTCCTGGTCTCTGGCATGGGCTCCTCGTGATGTCTGAAATGTTCCTGTGCACCCTGTCCCTGGTGGTTTGTATCTGCTCCCAGCCCAGTGTGATGACAGCTGGGGAAGGACATGCTTGGTGCAATGCTGCCTGCTGGACTCAGCCTTGCTTGGCCTTAATCACCCTTAGCTCTGCCCTGCCCAGCCCACGGTGACCGCTGGACCTGTCCCAGCGCTGCCAGCAGGGTCGGGGCTGTCAGGGGCATGAGGAGAGTGTTCTCCGGGCTCCTCCCTGCTCTGGGGACAGGGAGTAGGAGCAGATTCCCACACTGGGGGTGGCCAAAGCCTACAGCCCGTTCCCCGTGCTGATGGGTAGAGGGAATGTTTGACCCCACTAGGATGTGCCACTCACTGGCAGCCCCTCACCCACCAGCATGGCCATGTGTGGGGGACACCCCCGGGGGATTCAGTGTGACCCTATGCCTATGCAGGTTCAGCAGTTCATGTCAGAAGTGTTTTCTCCCCATGCATGGTGCGTTTGCTCAGTGGATGCTCACAATTTAATAAATGTTTGCAGCTAACCCTGTCCTCCTCCTGTCTCTGTCCCCCAGATCACAGTTTTGGGGTCCCTCTGAGTTCCCACTTGCCAAGGGCAGCCGAGAGGGGAGCTGCCTGAGGGGCTGGGGAGGGTGGGATTGTCCTGTCCAGCGCTGCAGAGCTCAGTGGTGGCTGAGTGTCCATGGGGACATCTCCAGGGTCTGGCCATACACTGGATGTTGTAATTATTATTCGCTGTATTATTATATGCCCTTTGCTGGTGGCAGAGGTATCACTGCCTCTGTCCCCTCCTGCTCCTGGTGGTTCCACGTCCCTGATCCCCTCCCCAGATGCAGTGACTTGGGAGACCCAACCCTCACACCATCATTTCCACAACAGGAAGCATCAGAACACTCCTTCACTGACCCCGGTGTGGGAAAAACAGCAGCCCAGACACCATTTCCAAGTGTTAACCATTTATAAATAAGTACATTTTTTCATACATACAGTTTTCATTGTACAGATTACAATCTGTATACATTGGGGAGAGAAATGCATTCTTTTGAACTTTTCACATCTATCTCACAGCTCACATGTACAGACAAGAAAACTCTGCTCAAGCAAATACAGCGAAGGAAAAAATATGTTTTCTTCTTTCCTTAGACATGAGAGGCGAAGGCCTCTGCTGTTGGCAGGGGCTGCTCTTCCCACTGCACAATATCACAACTGTGTGGTGTTCAATATATCAGTAGAGAGAACAGAACATGCAATGGATAATATACTGTACAGAGAGAAAGTCCTTTACATCAGAATTATAGAAAAGCTAAAGTAAAATTTAAGTGTCTTAAAGATCTTCCCAGCAAGTGTCTCAGAGGATGGCAACCAGGGAGCTGTACAAAGCACAAGGCGGGTGTACTGGACGTGTTTGTACCCAACTCAGATCCTCCTGGATGTGAAGACAGAAAGGAGACCGAACGCTGAATGCAACACTATGGCAAAGAAAAGGCTGGACAGGGATGAGCCTGGCAGTACTGGCAGAGTCCACACGAGTCTCTGGGTTATCAGTGTGGCGACAGAACAGACTTCATGTAGCACACAGTGCTGCTCTCAGTGTCTGGCTGAGCAGTGCACAGGGAGGCAGACCTGTGGGGACCCAGCTCCCTGGGCACGAGGCTTTCCCACTTACATATCCCAACCCCGACTTGCCTCCCCCCTGCCATCCCTGGACAGTGCCACCCGAAGGGACAAAGTCTTTTGTCAAAGCAGCCTTCTGTTTTTGCAGCCACAGGTTGTGATCCCATCAGATGGGACCTGGCTGCTGACTCCCCAGCACCGTGACAGCTAGAAAATGAGGAGGAGGAAGGATATGGAGGGTGGGTTGGGTGTCTGTTGGCTTTCCCAGTGACGGCTGTGCTCCTCTCGGGTCAGTCTGTACCAGTTGTGGTGAGATCCAGCTGTATAGTCGAGTTGGACACGAACGCATCTTGCTAAAGAATTGAGCCCTTAGTGGTTTATATTAGAAAAAAGAGTTTGATTGAATGAAAATCCAGCAATTATTCACACAAAGCTGAAAAAACCGCAGATTCACTTTCAACCATTGTGCTTTGTGTCCAACACACCCCCCACCAGCCTGCACAGTGCAGCCGGCACGGGGTGAAGGCATTGATTAGCAGAGGTCCCAGCAGGTACAGCAGCTCTTCCCCTAAGCCCTTGGTTAAACACCGATACCCTGGTAGAAGAGTTATCTTGAATTCCCAAGACTACAGCAAAGTACAACCACCAAGGAGCTCACAACAGCTCACTACGGACCCCCGCAGGCGAGGAAGGCGGAGGACGAGCAGGCACGCTGGCTTGCTTGGTTCTCTAGGTAAGGCGGAGCTGGCACTTCGGTTTTAGCTAGACTTCTCCTGGGTAACCCTGAATATACAGCAACCTTTGTAAAGGGGACGGCATTGCTCCCAGTTTTGTACCCACCCTGGTTCCACAGCTAATCCCAGTACGGCTCTGGCACTTGGCATACACATGCTTACATGTTCACACCAGCCACGCAGTTTTCTTTACAGCCAGGTTAAAGAAAAAATAAGCAGAAAGTTCAGTGCTCAGACAGACCCAGCTGGGCACTGGTGCCAAGGCAGACAGAGAGACAAATGGACAGACACATGTCTCGGATTCTTGAAGCTGGCACGGTCCTCCCAAACAGTGACCTAGAGAAGGCAGCTCAGGCTGTGCCATCTTTGGAGACAGATCCCAAAGGATCTGTCTTTGTAAAACCCTCCCTATCCTCAGCACTTTGATGCCCACTCAAGACAGCATTCAAAGCCCTCTGATGCCACTCCCAGCCTGGCTCGGGGGACCCTGCAGAGCCCCCCACCAGGTGGGTGGCCCTTCCCCTGGAACGACAGCATCCTCCTGACCTGGGAGGAAAGCAAGAGACAATGAATCTCCACTGAGGGATGGGGCAGACACCCATACCTGATGCTGGGAGAGAAGATTCCAGCACACCTGGGTCTCGGAGCAGCCACAGGTGAGGATGAGAGACACCTGGTGGGAAGGTTGGCTAAAGAAAGGGGTCAACTTCAGCATAATTTTTGGCATTGCCTTTCCCATGCATCCCAAGAACAAAAACTGGAGTTTCAATGTCATCAAGAACGTGCTTTACTCGGTGCACCCAAAATTCTACTCGCTCAAAGATGGGGCTTGCCAGCGGCACCACTGCAGCCGGGAGGGGATGAAGGCACCAGCTGGCAGCATTGTCCTGCACCTTTACTCAGAGTAATTAAATACATAGCACAGATGAACAGGACAGCACAATGTCTGAAACTTGGAGTGTGATCCCACAGTGTGGCCTGGGCTTGTCAGACCTAGA
Source organism: Origma solitaria (assembly GCA_013397895.1). Classification (NCBI taxonomy): domain Eukaryota; kingdom Metazoa; phylum Chordata; class Aves; order Passeriformes; family Acanthizidae; genus Origma; species Origma solitaria. Next base: position 204,566 of record VZRL01006201.1, on the reverse strand, counting down.
TCTAAAAGTAGAGGATGAAGGGTCCTCAGGATGAGGTCTGACCTTGTGCTCCCCCAAGCACAATGGGGCCATGCCAGCACAACATGGAATGACCTCTGCTTCTCCTCATGCAAAGCCCAAACCATGACTTTGAAGACACAGGGGACTGAGAACAGCTGTTCCAGGAAGAAATGTGCTTTTCACCCACCCGGTGACCACAGCAGCCATCCTGCCTCAACTGTCCCTAAGAGAATTGCTGGGGAAGTGCTTTAAAACCACTGTAAATAATTTTGTATTCAAAAATTACTCAATCTGTTGATGCTTATATACAGGAGACAGTTCTTGTGCTATAAATGTTAAGATTCATTGCTTCATTTCTTTTCTTTTTTTCTGAAAAATACACTAAGAGACAAGAGCTGTTTTGCTATTTTTCTAATGAAGACACTACTCACGCTTAAATATCCAGTATTTATCATAGTAACAAATTCAAACAGTAAAGTGCACCCATTTACAGAGAGAACAGATGGAAAACCATTAGTGCAAGAATCCTGTGAAAATGTAACGTGGAATAATGAAAAAACCTGCATGCCGCAGTATTTCAAGCCTTCTTCAGCTTCGTGGTTGTGTTAAAAGTGTGAGCTGTTTTCTTCTTCCCTTAAAACATCTTCAGAAACTGAAAAGTTACACACAGGAGTGCTGTGAGGGGATGTTTTGAAGGACAGGACTGGGAGCACAAGGCAGTGAGTAGTGAAAGCAAAGCACGGGCAGCTCTCCTGCCACTGCTCCTGGACCACCCTGTGGGCGTCACAGTGGAGAGGAGCCACCCGTGGCCACAGCGGGTCTCACCCGGCCAGATAAAACAGTGACAGGGCTGAACTGGGTTACTTTTCCCTTTCAAAGAAGCAACTAAAGGTAGGAAGCCATTCACTCAGGCAGAAGGCTGGAGGATGGGAGGTGCTGAGCAAAGTGACTGACGCTGCTCCAAACCCAGGATACATCTCTCAGCTATGGGTGTGTGGGATGTGGAGGAGAAATCGGTTATTCCTTACAAAACAGAGCATGTTTCAAAAAAGAGGAAGAAAGAAAACCATCACACCCCATTTTGCAAGGAGAGAAACACTGCACAGAGCTGCATGTCCTCACAGGGGACCTGCCCCACCAAGGGGGTCCCAGCCAGCTCCCCATTTTACAGAAGCCCTGGGATAAAGCAAAGAGTCAGCACTGGGTTGCACCTCAAGGAAGAAAACATCAACCTCAATCCAAATACTAGCTTTGACAAAGACCAAATGGCCCAAGAGAGCCCCCAAATCGCTAAAACTCAGAGAGGAATTCCACCCCCTTCCAAATGCTCTCCATGTGTCTGTGAGACACAAGCCTCCCCTGGCCCAAGGTGTGCATGTCCCAGCTTGCTCTGAGCAAATTAGGCAATGAAATAGCAACAAGATGTGCTGAGCCACACACAGGGGGGAAAAAAAGCCCCGTGGAAGCCAGAGTTTGCTTAAAGAGTTCCAGACCCTGTCCTGAGCTGGTGTGAGCGGGTGCAGCTGCAGTGACGTGGCACTGGGATATGCTCACTCACACCAGCAGAGGTTGGAGTCCATGATTTGGTTCAAGAAGTCTTGCAATCAACTCGCAGTAGCCCTTTGGAGACCCCAGAAGGTATCGCTCCCTTGCTAGCACTGAATTGCTCCGAAGAGTTGATATGAGTGAGGTTCGGCATCGGGCAACAGGCACAAGATTGTTTTAAAACAAGCTACAGCGTTATCACTCTCCCTCCCATCATCCCACCCTTCACTCTCAGGAATAGAAAAGGCAGATTACAAACCCACCAGGAATAAAGGAATCTGTAAAGAAAGTTCTTCCCCCCACCTCAAAAGAAATTTTCATCAAATAATTCAAAAATTATTGAAAATCCTATAAAAAGGATTTTGGAACTGGCCCTGGCTTTTCATGTTGTCTTGATGCACCTTGCATTTGATGACAAAACAGAAAATAATAGAAAAAACCCCAAATTGGAAAATGTCCTGAAACAGATAACATAAATAAAATATAAATAAGTTTCTCTTAACTACAGCTTCTCAAAAAGCAACATATGGTTTCTACCATGTACAGATAATGGAATATGGTGTCATTTTCCAGGATTTTGGGAACAGAGGATTTTAGAGAAGCATAACCCTTGCTACAGCCCCTGCTCCCTGGCAGGAGTGAGCCAGTTGGAAGGGATGCTGCAGGGCTGGGATTGCAGAAGGACCCTTCCTCCTTTGGGACCACCACACCATGTTCTTCATCCTCATCATAAACAAATGCAAAAAACCCCTTAAAATTGCAATTTTCCTCCTTGAATACAATTTTCTAAGTCAGATTTTTGCTTTTTCTTGCAGGTCATAAATCCTCCCCAGATAAAGGCCCCAACACTAACTTGCCCCTTGCAAACACTGTGGGTGAGGTGCAGTCTGCCAACAGTGTGAAGAAGTTACTGCAATCCCAGGTCATATGCAAGAAGTTCTTGGCTAATTCCCACGGCTGATTAAAACACATAACAAAGGGCTAAACTTAATCCCTCAATACTTGTAAAATGCCCCAGAGCAAAGAAATCAGTGTGGGGGCACCTGGTAGGTACTCGGAAAGCAGCAAAGTGCTGTGCGATCCCCACCCCTTCTGGCCGACGACAGTTAAATAAGGAAGCAAAATGCTGTAAACCAGCAGAATCAGGATGGGTGTTGTGGGTGCTGTGCATAGCTACTGGTGTTAAATCACATCACCGAGGGCAATCTGCTCTTTGGGGCATAGAGCCAAATGACCTGGCTGGCACGGGGACCTGTGGAAGCAGCCTTGGGAACGGCTCCTGTGGAATTCCCTAGGAATTCCCATCAGAGTTGAGTAAGAGCTCACTGAGACAAAATAAACCGATTTAAATCCAAGGCAATTGTCTCTTGAAAAAGAGCTGGTTACCTCCTGCTGCGTAGGAATATCTCTGGACCACCCCGCACCATAGACTAAGATATCCTGGTTGGAACTTTGCTGGAATTGGGCAAACGATACTGGCTTGGCTGATGTTGGCTTCATGGTCAGCTGGGGAACGAAAGGGCTGGAGCATGTGCATGGCTGTCTGACCACCACATAAAGTACCGGAGAAACTTGGTCATGTAGCTACCAAAGAGAAATAATAATAATAATAATAACAATAATAATAATAATTATAATAATAATAGTAATAATATGCATGGAAATCAAGCTTGGAAGTGTGTGCTGAAAACATGAGGGTCTCACTCCAACAAGTGTCTTTTACACATTAGACTCCACAAATGGTCTCTTTGGTTTGATTGGGGACGTCTGCCCTTGCCTGGAGTCCCTGGAGAGCTGCCTGTACAGGTTATCCTGGTAGGCCTGCGCCACGGGCAGCGTCCTTGCCACCTTGACGTCAGGGTACGAGGAGGCTTGGGTGACTCTCTCCAGGAGGTCTCCCCGGGACCCGTTGGCCAGCATCCCATGGGGGCTGTAATAGTCTTCCTCTAGCAAATGGCCATTCTGTGCATTGTTGGTTTTGTTATAAAAGGCAATGTTGCTGATTGAAGAGGGTGGGCTAAAGGATTCTGGCTGGGGCAGATTGCCAGGAGATGTAGGACTAATGACAGTGTCCACTGACGACACAGCCCAGGTCCGGTTCTGCTGATGGAGGTGGGGGTACTGCTGAGTCCGAGCAGTTTTATCTATGATTCCCATGAACGGTGTGGTCCGGGAACGGGCTGGCTCGCTGGGGTAGCCCCCCTGCGTGGGTGAGACTGGAGACAGCTCATCGCATGATCTGTCATAGGCTGGCTTGAGGGGAATCTCCATTTGCTGAATTGAAGCAGAGGGGCGAAAGTTGGGAGTCAGGTTGGAGGTGGAGGAGATGCTATTGCTGGAAGGGGAGAAGCGGAGGCCGACGCTCTGAGAGTGGAGTAGCGGCCTTGGAGTTGGCGGATGAGGCTTGATTTCACTGGGATTGACTGTGATGGGCCTTCTTATGAGATGAGACACATCTGGAGAGCCCAGCTGGTTGGGGGGGAGGGAAGAACGCTCCAGGTCAAGCTTCGAGTGGCACACTGGATAGTAGGAGGCGGACTGGCTTCGCCCAATCTGAGGTGTCTGGCTGTATCTCATTCCCCCTCTGTATGCTGAGGATGGTCTCTGGGGAAGGTCCTCTTTGGCCAGCCCCCCGTGCTGACAGATGGCTCCGGCGCTGAGACTTGCCTGCACATGCTGCACGGGTCTGCTGTCACCCACGATGCCCCCGATGGAGCCCTGGTAGACCAGCCTGCTCTGGCTGACCCCCATGTCCCCCGATGATGACTGGTACTTGCTGGCCATTGAGTGGGCAACCTGGCTGTAGGCGCCAGTTGGGATGACAGTACTAGAATGGACGGCGGAGCTGGGCTGGTTGCTCCTCACGATCTGTGCCTTGGCTGGCTGCAGCCTCAGCCCCTGCTGCGGCACAGCCACAGGGAGCTGGGGCATCTGGAAGGATCTCTGTGTCATCTTGGAGAGCGGAGACTTGGGTCTGCCGGGGAGCTGGGTGACTCCACTGGGTTCCTGCTGGTAACGGACCGGGGAGCCAGACTGTGACCTATAAACACTCATGCTCTCCGCAGGGGGACTTGCACGGTACTGGGGGCCTCTGCGAAGGGGAGACGGTGGTGGGCTCTGATACTCCTTCCCTTGGCTTCCGACGGGAGGGGGGCTGAAGCGGTAAGTGGAGCCCTGGTGAGCTGGGGATGTGTGCGGAGGACTGGGTCTGTAATGTGAGTTTTGGTGTGTCGGAGACAGAGCAGGAGATGTGGACTGGTACCCCTGCCTTGTTGGTGAACCCACAGAGCTGTTGGACCTGAAATCAAAGACCTGATGAGAACCAAGAGGTGAGCCGGAAATATAGGCTGAGTCCCTGTGAGCTGGAGATGGGGGTGGGCTCTGGATGATGGGCAGCCCTTGGCTTGGCCTGGACTCTGTCTGCAAGCCGATGGAAATGTTTTCTACATCCTGCTCGAGGTATTCCTCCTCAAAGATATCTTGCACAGAATACAGTTCTTCATGCTGGGCTTCAGGTTCTGGCTCTGCTGGGAGTGGTGATGGCTGCTGCTGCTGCTGCTGCTGCTGCTGCTGCTGCAGCTGCTGCTGCTGCTGTTGCTGCTGCTGCTGCTGCACCTGCCTGCACTCTTCCTCCACCCGCATCAGCAGCCGCTGGATCTCACGGTTGTTGGGACACAGCTTGATGGCCTCATTCAGGTCCTCCAGGGCTGCTGAAAACTGCCTGCTTGACAAAGGAACAGAAATGAGAACTGAAAGTACTCTGGATTTGGATGGAGCTTTTTTCAGAGATTCCAGGGGGATAAAGTGCCTTGTGCATGTTACTGAGGGAGACATCTGTGATTGCCACTGCTTGCTGCACCTCTCACATGCTGCCTTTTGGGCATCCCTTTGATTTATATAATCCAAACAGAGGGAAAATTCTGGAGAAGAAGGGAACATAGTCCTGAGATGGCACAACCCAGAGTAGCAAACAAGCCTGTCCTCTGCAGCATGCGTTAGGGGCTAATTAATTACTCCCACTAGCACCACTATGAACTTCACCTCTGTGTGAAGTCAAAGGGGACACCAACACATTGATCACCGCAAGCCCAGCTCTCCACTGCTGTAAACAAGCTCTGACAGAGCTACAACCATTTACGCCAGTGAAAATTTAACTTCTGCCTGGTGCCAAGACCACACAGCATCAGGCCTGGCTCCAAAGCTCAGGGGCTCCCACAAGTCAGCACTCTGGGCAAGGCTTGTCTCTCCAGTTTTACAGTGGATTTGGCTAACTTCTTTGGAACAAAGAAATCAAGCAATGTGCCATAGGCTGCGAGCTGCTCAGGGAAGCCTTTGTGAGGGAAAGGCCAGCCTAGCAGGTGTAACAGGGATATGGGGGTTTGGGAAAGAGGTTGTCATTTACAGGGATACTGCTCACTTTGGAGCAAAACCATGTGTTTGAACATGACTGTGATCTGGGAAAACACACCCAGATGGGGGAAAAGGCTAGAGGAAAAGGCTGGTCAGCAGCATCTGCTGGGCAGAAAGGGCTACAGGACAGAGATGCATAGATTTTAAGGCTAGAGGAGGCCACTGTGATGAATGAGTCTGCCCTCTTGCACAACACAGGCCATGAGTCGTATTCTGCTTTGAGTCAAAGTTGTGGTCGAACTAAAGTGTACTCTGAGAAAGAATACTCCACTTTGATGTCCAGGTCTCCAGAGTTGTAAGATGTCCAGACAAAGTTCCACTAAGACAAACCTCTCAAAATATTTGGATTCAGAAATCCCCAAATAAGGGAGGGCATTTGGAGTTTGGGAAGTTTGTGATTTCACTAATGAACATTCATTGGCCATTCCTTCCCATGGGGGCACTGCCTGGCTTTGCAGTGACAAGCAGTGACACTGATGTGACAGGCTGACAGAAACCAGCTTCTCAAACCCTTCTCTCTGTCCCTCCTCACCTGCTGCTGCGTTTGGCCCTTGCTCTTGCATAGTAGGCTTCGTAAGATTTCGGTTTCAGCTCCAGTGCTTTAGTGGCAAATTCCTCCGCCATTCCAAAATCCTGTCATTTGAATAGGTGTGCAGGTAAGTAACTGAATAAATTTAGAAATAAAAATACATACAGCATAGGAAGTGAACAAATTTAGTATGGATTTTTTTCATATTGCACGGAAAACTTGATGGTATTGGAATGTTTCACATGGATTCAACATCATTTACAGACAGGGAGCTATGATGGCATTTCCAAAGACTCAGCCATGTGGTAATGACATCACTCACAGAGGCCAGCGAGCCACTGGCTCTGCTCTCATTGTGACCCCAACAAGTGCATGTAAATCCCTCTCCAACAACCTATAGTCTTGAGAAAACATCTGGTCTTGCAGAGGCTGGAATGTTATCTCATGAACGATTTTTTTCCATAGTTGAAAGCAATAGGAAACCTTTCCCATGCCCTTCTGCTTCCCTGAACACACTGACATTCTTCGAGGGGCTGAAGTAAACTGCCTGTGAAGGACAGGGCTGCATTAGCTACAGCAGGACTTGCCTGGCAAAGGTCTCCTATCAGTCCCACTGTTCTTCACTTCTCCACTACAGCTCACCTGGGAGGATAGTTTGGGAGCAGGGAGAGGGTGATAGTGTGGGATGGGACTGCTCTGGGTGCTTTACAGGGGCAGTGCCATGAGACCAGACTATCAGCTCTGTTTCAGACCCTGTCACCACCCTCCCGTGCCTTGTCCTGAATGCTTCATGTCCACTAAGCGCAGCTGAAGCTCAGAACTTGTGAAGGAGAACTCTTCCCAGTGGGAAGGATTTCATTTCACAGCCAAACACTGCTTTGGATTGCTGAGCTGGGCTATGACCTGAGCAGCTCTGAAAGAAAGGACTGAATTGCACTGCTCCTGATTTGTTAAAAAACTTGGGGAGCCAACTCTTGCTATGGGCATGTCCTGCTTGGGGAAGCTTGTACTTCTGCAGAAGCTTATGTTTCTGCAGTAGCAGTTACTGAGGAGTTATTGTCCAACAGACTGAATTGGGAATGCAATCATGAGACACGTACCTTTATGGTCTCATCTATAGGTGCAAAAACTGCTGGAACAATTACAACCCTCTGAAATTTTCTATCACAAAACCTGGCATTCTCCAGTAAAAGATAAACCAAGAATCTTGTCCTCAAAGCACAGGACAAGAGCTGGAGTTGTTTAGCTGTGAATTGGCTGAGAAGGTTCACACTTTTTCGCAAACTGTGTTTGTGCACCAGCATTAAGATTTTACTCCCATTCTTTTCCGTCTTTCTTCCTCAGAGAAAAAGAAATTAGGGTGTCCCAAAAGCTCCTTCCCCTCCAGTGTAACCTTTGCTGGCTCATGACCTTGGCGATGCTGCTTTTTGAGTTTATGGGGACTTTAATTAGTGGAGGTGACAGCCCCTGCATGCCAAGGCAGGGAAGGTGGCATTTGAGTGCTGGCAGAACAGGCATCTGCACAAGCTGGCTGCTGGCTGCTGCCAGATTGGAGTGGGGAGACCGACAGGGATCTGGAAGGTCTTGGAGGAGAGGGAGTCTTATGGGGGTGTTTCTGGATGAGTCACTGCCCTGGGGAAGTGCTAACCCTCTAAGCATATGCTCCTTCATTTGGAATAAATTAGTATTCAAAGGAGCACATCTCCTAGCTCCTCCTCACCGCTGCCCCAGAAATCTGGAAAATGCCTCCACCCCCATGTGATGATGTGAACATCATCATCAAAAGGGAGTAATAAAAAATTCAAAGAGCTATAAACATAGCAATGAATTTTTAATCATCTGAAATGCATATTAAATCATTACTGCTTTGGAATTATAAAATGTCAGTGCTCTGTGAAGGACAACCAGGTTACAGAGAGGAGAGATCTGAGAAGCCAAAAGCATGATTAGGAGTGGACATGTCTCTGCAGAGGCACAAAGCTGTCAGGTTGTGCTTAAGGCCATGAAAAGAGGGGACACTTACATTCATTTTCCTTCGACACCGGGAGAGGTTGAGAAGCAGCGACACCTTCAGTTCACGGAAGGTTTTCAGGTCTTCTCCAAACCCTTCTCTGGGGAATTTTTTCAGAGCATACTGGTAGCGCTGGGCAGCCTCTTTCACTTTACCTTTCTATGAGAAGGAAAACACGTCAAAACTCATCCTTGGCTTGAATTTACTTCCCTGCAGAGAACTCACTCACCAGCCCCACCAATGTTTTAGGTGGCTAAGGAAGTGCAACTTCACTATTTAGCTCTTTTCTAGAAAGGAAAGGCAGAATATTTGTTCAAGAGAACATCTGAGCAGGAAAGGCAGATGCCTTGTGCAAGTTGAGACCTCCCACTTCATACAGAGCTGTCACACTCCAGCAGGAACCATGGACAAATGGTGTTAACTCGATACAACTCCATCTGGTTACTGGCTGGTCTTTTGAGCTGGGTGATCAGTTACCCATTCCTGGAAAACAGCCTCCACCCAAAGCTTAATACACATCCAGGAGGGTAAGGAACACAAATTGCTGGACTTTGGGTGGAGCTCTGGGGCTCAGAGAAGCCTCTGCAATAGCAAAGATAAGTGTTACAGCACTGTCGTGGCCCTGAACTTGGACAAACAGGGTGAGATTCACCTCCCTGGACTTCAGATGTTTAAAACTGTACATCTAAATCTGTTAACTGGGTTCCGTTTATAATTACTGGCATGCAACAGTCACCTTAAAAGGTGACTCATCTTTGCTATTTTGGGCAACTAATTTTGGAATGGGACGACGTACACCCTGAAGGGGGGCAGCTGACAGCCAGGGTGAGAGAAAGAGGGCAGGATTTTATCTAGGACACACACAGTTCCTCATGATCCAGACAAATTTTGCAGCTATGAATAGTGAGTTTTAAAAACTTGTAGACTCAGGTTTCTCAGCTGTATCATGTATCTCTGGCAGATAACTCCTGTTACAATGCCAGCTTTACATATTTTCTCTTTCACCCTTAGAGCCTAACAGTGAATCATTGTTGTACTTGCACATTTTCTGTGTGTGTGCAAATCTCCAGGTTTTGAAGATTGGCTTAAAACAAACACAGAGCAAAAAAAGACTCTAACTGTAACAGTGGAATGTCTCCCACGGGCTAAAGGACATGACAAAGCCAGCTGTGTCCCGACAATCTGCTTTCATTGCAAAAAGTTTATTCCAGGAGTTTTTCTGGGATATCCTATCCCATTGCCTTGATCCCCAGCAGTGAGCCCATTAGGTAAGGACAAGGCTGCCAGATCTGATGCAATGGCAGCTGCACTCCCAACAAACACTTGGGTCCTGCTGTTTTCAAAGAGGAAATGAAGTGCTGGCTCAAATCCAAAACAACTTGGCTTTGCTTCAGCTTTGTTACAGATTTGGGCAATCAATCCCAATAACCAAAACCAAACAAGGAATGCTGTGAGCGGGAGCTTTTACCTGCCACGGGTTAAGGCAGCAGTATTAGAATCACAGAACCATTTAGGATGGGGAGGACCAACCACAGACCTAACATGGCCAAAACCTGACACCAAGTGATGCTGCAAGTTGCACCTGTTCCATGTTCCCAAACCCACCTTTCTCACCTTATAAAACATGTCTCCCTCTTCCATCAGCTTGCTCAACAGGATGATCATGATGTCTGGTTTGGAGGTTGCCATTGCCCATGTTGCTGGACCTGTAGTGTACAGGATGCATGATGGGTAAAGAACTCATACAATGCAAAGGTGGTAGGAAGCTGGGTGGAAAAAAATACCCTGGGGTGGGAATTTCTGCTGGAGAGAACAACTTGGTGTGGTAAAAGGGCAGAGTGCTCCAAAGGATTAAGCTGATGATTCCTCTGGCACTTAGATTAATGTCATCCCCCCTGCAATGGTTTTCCTTTGCAGTCATTAAGGCTAATCCCCATGGTCTGGGAAAGGATGTAGCCATTTCCACAAGAGGGCAGTGCTGAATGTGGAACAGGCTGGGATGGGGGAAACAAACGGTATTTAAAGGAAAAATCAGAGTGGTTACATAAAAGCATTTCTAAATTCAAATCTCTGTAAGTGTGCCAGGGAATCTGCAGTTCAACTGTTGATAGGTGGTTTGTGGTTAAATGGATTGTGATTTCCAGCTTCACAAGATGTGAAAGAGTAGAAAATCCATTAAGGCAGAAAAAATGACAAAGGAAAGGTCGTGTCTAAGTGCTGCTGGTGCTGAAGGCGTCGTTGGGCTGGGGACGCTCTGGCTCTGCACAGGGGCCGCCCTGCAGATCCAACTCGTATCTCAAGGACTAATACTGGGAGGGAAGAGGTGGCAAAAATTTGAGGACAACTCATTAGTGTGAATGAAGAGTAAGTCAACAATATTCTATAAGTAGATTCAGTACGTTTTGGGGGAAGGAGTTAGTTTTTGAGTTCAAGTTATTCTCTGCAACAGTCGTTTAAAAAATTATTTGAAGGTGAGGTAAATTAAAAGATTAGAGGTGTTGGGGATGCATGCAGGCTAAATCAAACAGGAGAAAGCAAGGCTGACAAAGCTATCAGATCGAAGCTGATGCTGACAGCAATGAGATATACCTCGTGGGCGACTCGGTAACGTCTGACAACCTTCAAAGAAAGGAGAAAACAAAAAGTTGTAGGAGAGAGGGGGAAAAAATGGATGAAGGTGGAAAAAAAAAAAAGAAAGGAAAAAAGCAGCTGTGAGAGGCAGGCAGCGAGGAAGCCAATGCACCAGCAAAATCCCCGTTCACAGGAAAACGTAACGTGAGCAGCTGTGTGGCGCAGTGCAGGTACACTGAGGGCTGGAAGCATACACAGAGCAAGTGAATGCAGCAGCTCACAGCAAGGCATGGACAGAGTACACTTGGCAACTCAGACTAGTAAAGATAGAAAAACCATTACCAGAGGAAAGACCTTGCCAAAGAAACAGTTGTTTATTGATTAACTTTTGCTAAGTAATAGGACAGGAAAAAAATATATTCCCCATTTTACGAAAGAGAACCAAGCAGTCCTGACTCGCCGTCTGCTTTCAGAGTGTGAAGCAGTGGTTGGGGCTGAGGCTGCCTCTGGCTTATACTTGTATTTTTTAGGATGCCAGCCCCACTTCTTGAGTCCTGCCAGAGCACAGAGCCGATGGCAGTGTTCCGCTATCCCTACCTATCTTTGCTCCTTTCTTCAGGAGGGTGACGACAACCGAGGTGTTGCGGCAGCCCACTGCTCTGTCGAGGGGCCGCATCCCACTGTAGTCAACGTGCTCGATCATGGCCCCATGGTCCACCAGGAACTGAACCTGCAATGAGAAGCCCAACAGTCAGTTCTGCTCCTGGGTGAGACCCTCATGCACTGCTGGGGATGTAGGATCAGCAAAAGCTTGTTCTTCTCCACTGCCTGGGCTAAAAGCACCACCATGGGGTCTGAGGGTACGTTGTGGGCAGCAGACCAAGGGGGAGGATTCTGTGCCTCCACTCCACTCTGGTCTCTGGTGAGACTGGAGGGCTGCATCCAGCTCTGGGGTCCCAAACACAGGAAGAACGTCGACCTACTGGAGCGAGTCCAGAGAAGGCCATGGAGATGCTCCAAAGGTTAGAGCACTTCTGTTGGAGAGGTTGGGAGAACTGGGATTGTTCGGCCTGGAAAAGGGAAGGCTCCAGGAATACCTTAGAGCCCCTTCCAATGCTTCAAGAGGCTCTGAGGCTAGAAAAGGACAAGGGCCTGGAATCACAGGACAAGAAGGAATGGCTTTAAACTGAAAAAGATTAGGTTTAGATTGGATATTGGGAAGGAATCCTTCCTTGCAGTGGTGGTGAGGCCCTGGCACAGGTTGCCTAGAGAAGTTGTGGCTGCCCCATCCTTCTAAGTGCTCAAGGCCTGGTTGGACAGGGCTTGGAACAATCTGGGATAGTGGAAGCTGTCCCTGTCCATGGCAGGGTACGAAACGAGATGGTCCTTAAATTCCCTTCCAACTCAAACCATTCTGGGATTCTCTGATCAGCTTCTGTGAAAGCACCTTCCCATATGGAGGGCCAGGACTCCATGTGTTCATTGCTACATCAAGCTGAACTGTATGATTTCATGGCTTCTACACCAACTGCCCATTTTCTCCGAGTGCATCACAGGCCACTCACCACCTCAGCATCGCCGTAAAATGCTGCCAGGTCCAGCGGTGTGCGGCCGTTCTTGTCCGCGTGGTCCGTTGCAGCTCCGTTCTCCACCAGGGAACGCACCACGGGCAGGTGGCCCTTCAGGCAGGCCCAGCTGAGGGCTGTCAAGCCCTCTTTGTCCATCAGAGAAATGGAGGCACCTGAAAGAACAAGCAGCAGTTCACTTCAGAGCTCTCTGTTGTTTAGCACTGTGATACCACAAACCCTCCACTCAGCAATGACAGCTTGTTTTCACAGAGCTCTGTAAATAATTATTAATTCCTTTATTAATGTATCTCCCACCACAGATCCCACCCTCTGTGGCAACTTCAAATACACTGATGGGAACTGTGGCAAACGAGTTGATTCACACCAAGCTGCAAACTTTTTCACGCCTACATCTGTGAGCTTTCCTGGCAAACATCTGAACAGCACGGTGGATCTGATGTCCCTCATCTGAGACATCATCTTTTTAACTGCTTTTTTTTTTTACTTAATCCAACCCCATTCCAGCCTGTGTGAGTCAGAGATGAAGACCATTTTGCTGTTTCAGCAGGTCACCATGGGGAATTATGTCAATTCAGCTCAGTTCTCCTAAAAAGGCACATATTTTTCCTTCTTCACTCCCCTCCCCTTTACCCAAAAGTACTCAGTTTCCAGCAGTATTTCTCCCTGAACTTTACCCAATACAAATACAACGTTGTGGGATACACTACTGCCAACTTCAAGCCAAGGAGAGGGGAACTTGACGTTTTCTTGGATGAGGAAATGGCGCTGCCATACCAACGGGTCAGTATGGCTCCAACGGCATATGGATACAGATATGAGAGCTGAACACCAGCTTTAAGTGAACACTCCTCTTCATGGCATGAAGACAACTCCTGTTACCATGGCACAGCCAGGCCTCCAGCTCTGGATTGTGCAGAGATATCTCTGTCAGCTCTGCTCCTCTGAGGAGCTGCAGCTACCTGTGGGATGCTCCTGCCAGCAGCTGGGATGAATTGCTGCTGAAGTGCTTTTCTCCTGGAGGCAAACCCTAAACCTCCCAGCATGAGATTCCCTGCCTCTAGAATGTTCAGAAAGTGGGGGAGTGTGTTCATCGCAGCTGACATACCCCTGGTCTGCACAGGTTGCCCACCCGCTGCACCCTCCTGTCAGGGAGTTGTGGAGGGCAAGAAGGTCCCTCTAAGCCTCCTTTTCTACAGGCTGAGCCCCACCAGCCACTTCTTGTGCTCCAGACCCTTCCCCAGCTCTGCTCCCTTCTTTGGGCACACTCCAGCACCTCAACACACTGCCAGCCTTCTCTCACGTTGCCCACACTGCACCCAGGAGTCATTCTGAAGCTCTGGGAAAGCCCCTCCAGATGATCCTGAGCTGATCCAAGCCCAAATTTTGTTCAGGATAAAGCCTCATTTCATTCAAGCTTACTTGAACCAGCCACTTTCTTGCATTCAAGACATCAAAGTCTTCTTTTGTGTTTTCCCTCTGACTCTTCTGGAGCAAGTGAGAAAGCTCCTGCAGTAAGAGGGAAGCCTGGAAAGCCACATCATCACTCAGCCTTCCCACTCATTTCCCATTCAGTGGAAGAGACACTCCACACCACAAGGTGATGGGGACAGACTAGAGGGTACCCCTATGGCAGTGCCACCTGAAGGTCTAAAGAAGCAAACAGAAATGCCAAGAGGCTGCTCAAAGGCAGGCTGGGCATAACACTTATGGAAACACGTGAGCTCCAGAAGCAGCTCTGGCTCCCAGCATAGCCTCTGCTTGACTCCAAAGGTGTCCTTCACCCTTCAGGGATCTCTGACCTATTTAGCACTGAGGCACTCAGACAGGAAACAAATGGATGGTTTTGAGGGCAAGTGGCTTAAGGTGATCTCATGGGATTGATCCATCCTGCAGCAGGGAGGATTTTGTCTGGGTAAACCCAGTCTGCTTCTGGGAAGGGCTGGGCTCCTCTTTCCCTAAAAAACATTGACTGCATATTTCTTTATGGAATGGCTTGGGCTGAAACAGACTTTAAATACCATCCAGTTCCACCCCCCTGCCATAGGCAGGGACACCTTCCACTAAACCAGGTTGTTCCAAGCTCCATCCAACCTGGCCTTGGACACTTCCAGGGATGGAGCAGACACAGCTTCTCTGGGCAACCTGTGCCAGGACCTCACCACTCTAATCATAAAAAATTTCTTGCTTCCATCTAGTCTGGTGATTGAATTATCCAGCAGGCACAACAAGCCAGCTCAAGTCAAAAAGAAAAGATGGACGCTTGGAGCATCAAAAAGCTGCAGGGAGTGGCCAGGATGTGGGATGTGTTCTGCACAGAGGATGCACCCAAAACAGCAGTGCCCAGGCAGGTGACCCCCAAGGGATGATACTTAGGTAGAAAAACATCAAGAGATTGATTTTCGCAGGAAAACAAGATTCAGAACCAAGCTCCCTCGAAATGGAACGAGCATGAGGAATTATTTTGCTTTGTGTCACTCAGATCTGTATAAATACAAGCTTTAGCAGATCTACTACCAGGGAAGTTTAATTCCCTGTTCACACCCCCATTATTTCTGGGTGTTAAGCCACAGGTAACTCAAAAATTTTGCATTTCAAATTGATTGATGACTGCAACTTTCCTAATAAAATGTGTTTACAAATGCTGACTGTGTTAATCAAGTACAGTTAAATAAGATTTGCTTTGCAACACACTCACTAATGCTTATGGCTTATGATTCACACCCTTTGATTTTAATGAAACATTGAGCAGGCTTGTCAAAGCCATTTTAATTAAATACACCATATACCACTGTACTCTGCCCAGGCTTGAGTTAGGTTTTCAGAACCATGTGTTACAGTGCATGCAGTGGAGTTTATTAAGCTGTTTAGAAGAATGGACTTTTAATGTAAAAAATTTCACATTTTTGACTTTCTGGGCTCTCAGTGTCCAAAGAACCAGAGAAACATGCACATTTGCTGGTGATCCCATAGCCCAGATCAGATTATCTGGTATTTTCAACCTCTGTACAAGTTAGTCTCAAGCAGTGTGCACAGTTCTCAAGTTTAGAAAAAAACCCCACCCTTATTTTAAGCCTTTTAACACAGATTTATCAGTCAAGGTACAAAAGGGGCCACATTTCATCTCAAAGATGGAGAGTGCTAATTTGAGATTTAAAAATAACAGAACACCAGAAAAGAATTAATTGAATGAATTCCTAAAAAGCTGTAACCGATCTTTGTCACGTTCCTGTGCAGGTTACAGCACTGAGCAGCAAGGATCCCACTGGCTGTGGCTCAGGACAGACAGACAGGCAATGGGAAACTTGTTCTTGCCAATTTTGCAGAGGAAAAATGTTCTTAACAACTATTACATAAAATATTCAAGTGTCTCACTCTTTGGCTAAGAGGGCAGACACAGGCACCTAGGAGATGAAGAAAATATCCTTTCCCAAAGAAGGATCTTACCTGGAGTAACAATATCAAATAACAATACAACAATTCAATGCTATTTCTGGAAAAGAAAATTAAATAAATACCCAACCAAACCAAACAAGCATTGGCTATTTGTCCAAAACAAACGACAAAGAAGTCTCTAAGGAACTGCAGCAGTAACAACTGATTGTGTTCTCACAGGCAGTGAATTGTTCTAACTCACCTCAAGCAGGGACAGCATGAATGAGCAAAACTGACCCATGCTCCTGTTGGCTGAGTAACCCTCGCTGAAGGAGAGTCATCACTGAAAGGACTAAGCACAGGGGAAGCTGCGGATGCAGAGTAGGCTTATCTTCAAAATAATTCTGATTTATTTTCAGCAAATTCACCAAATCCTTCCCTGTGCTGGGGCCTTATCCTCCTGCTGGCGCTGGTGTCACAAATGTGGGCAACAATACGAGAGCTAAAAATGGAAATGTTACCACATGTCTCCAGCTCTTGCCTTGCTGCCCTTCTGCAGCGATGCTGACAGCTTGATCGCATCCTGTGTTCATTTTTGTCTAAGGGGAAAGCTCCCAGCATGGTTCAAGGGCACATTCTTAACCCACTGCTCAAAGTACCTGTGGTTATTTTACTTGCTAACTCAGATAGGTGAGAGCACCAAGCAGACAACACTACAGACAGCCAAGATTAAGG
Source organism: Origma solitaria (assembly GCA_013397895.1). Taxonomy (NCBI): domain Eukaryota; kingdom Metazoa; phylum Chordata; class Aves; order Passeriformes; family Acanthizidae; genus Origma; species Origma solitaria. The sequence continues at coordinate 187,804 of VZRL01006201.1, read as the reverse complement.
CTATGACTATTCCAGCCTTGTTCTCCAATGAGCTGGACATGGCGTTCTCCCAGCCATTGGGATTACAATCCCCACCCCGACATCACAAACTCCAGCTGCGTCAGAGCTGGCGTGGTGGAATGTGCCATGGCTGGTTTCCAACACTTCCCAAAACGTGCTCTAACCTTGTGCAAGCAAAAACTCCACGGTATCCAGGTGTCCCTCAGACGCGGCCATCATCAGTGGCGTCCGGCCCTGCTTGTCTGCCATGTTCACATCAGCGCCGTGTGTGAGCAGGAGATCCACAATCTGCAACACACAAAGCCAGGACACACATTGCCCATGGAGACCCGGCTGGAAGATGCCAGAACCAAGGAAGAGCAGGGCACATCCCACACTCTAAAAACTCCCACCCCCCAGGCATGGTGCCCTCTGGGATTGCTGATGGATGATTAGGGATTATGGGAAGGTAGAGAGGTATAAGGATGGGAAAAATGTTCTTCTAAGGCATGAGCATCCCATTTCCTTGTCAAATGGTGATATAACCAGAGAAGCTGTGGCTGCCCCATCCCTGGAAGTGTCCAAGGCCAGGTTGGATGGGGCTTGGAGCAACCTCGTTTAGTGGAAGGTAACCCTGCCCATGGCAGGGGGATGAAATTAGATGGTCTTTTAAGATCTCTTCCACCCAAACCATTCCACAATTCTGTAATAACACAGGACTTGAGCAAAGCTGTCTGTAGCCAGCCGGAGCTCGGGGTGATTGAAGCATCACTATCACTTCTTTTTGCTCTGACCATTCCCCAGAAGAGTAGGGGCTTGTCTTCACCATCCCTATTTCAGCAAGACAGAAGGGATGGCCTGACCCGACATCTCCGGCCACCCCAGGGTGTGAGGACTCACCTGCCAGTGGCCCTGTCTGACAGCACTGAAGAGTGGGACGACCCCACGGCGGTTGGGCTGTGCCACCGCGGCGCCCTGCTCCAGGAGCAGCCGGCACACCTCCAGCTTCCCGCGCCCCGCCGCCGCTGTCAGAGCTGCACGAGAGAGGAAAGCAGTCAAGGAAAGAGCCACATGTTCAGCAAAATGTTTTCCTATCTGGAGATATGGGTCTTTCTGCTGGATAGCAAAGCGATGGGGCCTGAAATGCCAAACTTACCTCATGGCAGGCAAAATGAACAAAGAAAATGGGCTGGACTGGTACAGTTTCAACTCTTGTCATTTTAGTTACCTCAAAGGTCAACTCTTCCATGAAAAGTTTACATAATGTCATGGAAAAAAGCTGTTTGGGACAATCAGCTTTTATTGTTTCCTGCAAGTTGCAGTGAAATGTGATGAGAACCGCAATAAGTATAAAATAATCTACAGGCACGTGTGACTGAGGTTCAAGCAGTGGCTGAGGTTCAAATGTGACTGAGGTTCGAGGTGTGACTGAGGTTCAGGTGTGACTGAAGTTCAAGGTGTGACTGAGGTTAAAGGTGTGACTGAGGTTCAGGTTTGGCTGAAAAGAAATGTGATCATGAATCTATTACCCTTTTCCCCAATGCCAAAGCCACAGGCTGCGAGGCCGAGTGTGTCTGAGTAAGGGCACAATATCCAGAGAAAACACAGGTCTTCAGGTACTTAACAAGACCTTCTGCAACCTGTCCTTGCCTCATCCCACCATGACTAGAAGGGAGCAAGTGAGGGATCAAGCAGTAGGCACTGACAGATCCTGCTAGCCATGGATGTCAGTCACATTTGTGGCTTTCTTTTGTCCAAACAAGCCCAGAGCAGTGTAATCCAGATGGAGGACTTTTATTTTCCATATCCCACTTCAGCCTGTAGATCTGTGAAACCAGAGAAACAACCGGAAAGCAGAATAGGATGGATTTGTTCACCTGTTTTCCAAGAAGAACACTACTTCTGGGCTTTGTTTCTGTCTAGGGCTGGTCCTACCAGCCAATGTCTTCGTGCAAACCCAAAAATATCTCTCATTTTCAAATGCTCATGATACTACAGGTGGGTAGAAGCAACACCTGAGAGCTCCTTCCCTGACAAAATGTGCTGTGTTAACTCAGAAGTGTGGTTGAGTTAGAGAATACACATTCAATCTGAAAGTTCAGGACCTGCCAGTGACTTGTTTTGGTATTAATTTTAGACTTTCCGGTTCCTCCCTCTCCCTAACTTTCTGTGCACTCCAGCACAGCTCCACTGGCTCCACGCTCTGCTGCTTCTGGTAGGAGTTGGAGCAGAAGGTGGGAGTCTATTTCTGACTGATGCCACTTGGTTTGCTTTAAAGTACATTTCTGTGGGTTGGCTGATTACAAGGTGTTGATGGGTTTCCAACTGCAACATTGTTCATGTTGGGGGATTTAATTAATTCTCCATTCTCTTCTACATTATGGCTGAATTTTCCTCTCTTAGGACTGAGATACACCAAGAGTTAAAAGAAAATTCATTTTGCTGCCACAAGCAGAACATTCCGCAAAATCTATAATCAGATCCATGTGGGTTTTAAACGTAAGCTACAAATATAGAAGGAGGCAGAGGGATCAGCATGCAGGGCTGCTGGGTTCTATTTCTAAACCTGCCGGCACTTGAAATGTTGCAGGTTAATTTAAGGTATTTTACATCAAAATCACTTTTGTTTGCAAGAGTGAAAATACTGTAAATCACTCCGGTGTTTGATGTTTGTCAGGAAATGTTCTTTGGAGAAGACTTTACTGAAACAGGATGATTTGATCCATGATTTCTCCAATCTGCCTTGCAATCCCTTCTGTCTGACATATCCTCCTGCTGCTCTGTTCCTCAGGGTTCAAGCAACTGGTGTGAGTATATGGCTCCAGCCTATCTGTTGCAGCTCCAGCTCAAGTGAAGCTCAGAAGCTCCTGTGCTACTGAGCAGCCAGACCTTGCTCCTTCAGGAGGAACTAAGGAGGATGGAAATGGGCTGGTTTGAAGTTTTACTGTCTGCTGGAGAGCTCCCATGGCCCAGCACAGCCAAGGTGAGTCCACTGGGCACAGCCAAGGAGCCAAGGATCCTGGGCTGGTAAACAGCAATGTGCATTTTGCAGCTTTTCCATGAGGACGGAGTGTCATGACAACTCACTGTGCATTAATCAAGTCTTGGCATAAACACCACTCAACAACTGCTGTTTCTCAAAACAGGTCAGACAGAGCCCGAGACCGGGTTCAGGTGTGGAGGTACCTGTCTCCATCAGCGAGCAACGTCAAGCCACAGCCTCCTACACCAGGGATCTGCAACAGCACATTCTGCCTCTGCTGCCATGTTTTCTTGTAGAAAAAGCTTTATCTAGAGAAGGAATCATTAAATTGCTCCTATCCAGCATGTGTATCTGTTTCACAGCCTGGCAGCAAGACAAACAGTTTGATGGAGCTGTTTTTTGCACCTCCAACTCTGATGGAGATAGCACAAGTGACTCAGATTCTTTTCTGCTGGATTTTGATATTAGTTTAGTCCCAGGGGGAAATACTCCATCTGGAGTTGGCTATAGTGTGCTGTCAGCAATTCCTAAACTTATGACGTCACTTGGCACTGTCATTTGGATGATACCAGGCACGCGGCTCCGCTCTGTGGAAGATGAGACATGAGCAACAAGTATCAAAACCCAGACAAGCTAGGATTCAGATTTTTAGAGCAGACTGCTATTTTTAGGTGGCAACCTGTATTTCTCTCTGAATTTATTTAAACTATGTACTTTTGGGAAAATAATAATAATACAATTATGTGAAAAAGAGTCTTGAGTTTCATATGAACTTACAGTCTTGTTTCATGTATACAAAAGGGTGCTCAGTTTAGTGGTTGGCTCATTTTCCCATCTTACCTACTACCAATTTTAATGGTATAAGTGGATATTCCTTTGAGATGGCCCCTCAATTTGTGTGTGATTTGTCAATCACAAATCCACATTCCCAAGTGTCCCAGTTACTCAGAAAACCCTCTCTGATAGAGAAACTTCCAGATATCTGATTAGTCCAGCTTCTGGAATTTTGGGGGGAAGAGGTACGGGAAGGAGGTCAACACAGATGGAAAAAGGCAGGTTGGGAATGCCAGAGCTACCCAGGACGTGAAGGGAAGAGAAGGGGAAGGGGAAGGGGAAGGAAATCTTTAGTGCCTGATGCTGCCCGTGAGCTTGCTTTGCAGGGAGACATCTGAGTGGCTTTTGATCACACCCAGAAGGGATCTGATCACTGTTCTATTTACAAGACAGTCCTTATGACCCAAACACCGGAGACCGTGTTGGAAGATCCATCTGAGGACTTGTCACCCTGTCACACTGTGAGTCATTGGTACAAAGCTGCTGTCCCATCACCAATGCTCAGTCATTTCACTGGGCTAATTCCACATCCAATTTCTTTTTTCTCCCATGACACCCCAGGGGCACTTTGAAATTGCTTATTTATTGTTGCCTTTATTTCCTCTAATAATGGCATGATGCCCTTGCTTCTGTTACCTTCCCGTGGGTGCAGGAATTGGCTCCTTCCCCAGTGCCCTGCGTGTGGCCCGGAGCAGCCTGGCCAGGCTCCTTCCCAGGACACCTCATCCAGTCTTCAAACTTTATCCTTTAGAGCTCAGGACAATGCCCTCTGATAGACTCCGTTCATCACACAGCTCTAATAAGGCCACATTTTCAAAGGTACAGGTACAAGCGAGCACAAAATATAACCCAGCTCCACCCCTGCCTCCTCCAAGCCAGAAAAAACCTGACCGAAGGCTGAGCCACACTTCAGGCAGCCCCTGTCCCCTTGGATCATGTCATTTTTAAGCAAAGCTGACAAGAATCACAATCTGTGCTCTGTTCCCCAGAGAGGAACATTACCTGGGTGTATTAACCTGACAAGAACATCACCAGTGATGCAAAAGGATAAGTGAGTTGAGTACAAATGGCAGAGGATAATATTTATGAGGTTGTTGGAGTTAAAAGCTAACAAATCCAAGTTGGAATGTCTCAAGAAAGAGAGATTTTAGTGAATTTAACAGGGTGGATAGCTGCCCTATGTTTTTCCGTGAGAAGTTAGGAAATAATGTCTTGTACCTATCAATGCAGAAATGCAATACTGCAATATTGCACAAAAAGATATTTTTTAAATTTAAATTTAATTACCCCTGAAAAATAATGAGGTTTTTTCAAAAAATTTTTCAGAAAATGAATGGATAATTTAACAATCACAGTGCTGCATGGAATGGGGAGGGGGAGAGAGAAACAGGGAGATGCTTTGGATAAAGATGCCCAATATCAAGAGAGAAAGTGCAGAAGTGTGTGTCCATCTCACAGTGACTGGTCAGAATACTCCAAGTCTCACACTCCTGAGAAGAGCCAGGAGCTGCAGAGGCTCAGGATTTTCAAAACCTTAACTTCTCTGTTTTACTCAGGCTGCGTGCAAGCTTCATGCTGACACTCATAAATCACCTGGAATCAAAACAGAGGAACTCATCCTTCATCAGAAAAAATGCCAGGGATCAGGGATGCACCAGGGGACTGAGAGCCCATAAATACAACACAAATATGCACAAAGAAGCTACAGGTTCTACAGAAATCACCTGTCTCTCCCCAAAGGCTGTCAAAGCTGTTGATCTGTGCTCTCTCCACCTCCTCTTCGTCTTTTTCTGGAAGATCGAGCAGGTAGGAGACGATCTAAAACAAAACCATGTGTCAGATCATGAACTTGAATGTGTTATACAGGAACTGCTGACACCGTCACACAAGCTGCTCAGAATACACAGAGAGAAGAGAACAGTCTCTGCCTGGCACCCTGAGATCAAGGAAATATTCCTCCCGAGATTAATCACTGAACCTGCTGCCCTGTACAAGCAAAAAAACCCAACCAAGTGTCTTAATATGACGGCACATGATGAGACTTGGTAGGGTCAGTTCCCTGTAACTGTGTCTGCTCTGTTGCCAATGACCTGGTGTGTGCAGTGGATGCATCTCCTGAAGGAGATGAGGCTGAGAGGAGGTATTTGGTAGGAAAGAAACCCATTCTCAAGGAAAGGAGAAGGAACAGGGATTGTCCTGGGTTGCTGGGGCTCTGCAGAGGGAACCAGTGGCAGTGGTCGGCTTGGCACTGGGTTAGTGGTTGGACTCAATGACCTTAAAAGTCTTTTCCAACCTAAATTATTCTATGCATCATTTTCCCCATGACAAATCTTTGTCAGGATGGCAGGAGAAAGCTCTCTGTCTCTTCTCTCCCCCGACACACAGTCCAAGGTTACATGTTCTCACACTCCCCATCTGCGCTGGAGGAGCGGTGTAGGCAATCCATCCACCTCATCCCTGCTTAAAAGTTTATTCTGAAAGTTTATTCTGACAACTTAAAGGCTTGTTATGCTTCCTCTTCTGAACACCTGCTCAGACCCCAGGGTTTGCCAAAGGGATCTGTGAGCACTGGGATGGGACGGGGAGGAAGAGAAGGACAGAAATACTCTGGACTGCACCTCCAGGCACTCTTCGGTGAGTGGGCAGGAAAGAGCCAACTCTTGGTTTCGCCCCACAGAGGCAGAGTAGGTCCTACCTCAGTGTAGCCCATGCTGGCAGCGGCGATCAGGGCCTGCTGGATTGCGTGGCTCTTCTTGAACACTCCCTGCTGCTGCCCAGCCATGCTCCAGTCGCACTGGATCAAAAACTTCACCACCTCTAAGTGTCCCCTGAGAGCGGCGTGGACCAGGGCACACTGCCCGTTTTTGTCCAAATGATCCACCTCGAACAGAGATGACAAAATACAATTAAACCAAATAATGGGCAAAATGTCTTTGCTTTTTCAGAGTTTCCAATCCCAGTTTCTAAATAATGCCACGTGCAAAATGTGCATTTTTCTGGTAAACTGTCACTTCCATGACAAGAAAACAAACATCTCCAAAGCAATGTCCCAGGCTCTGGCATCCTCTTGGCCACAAATGTTTGCTTTGGGGAAGTTATCATTACTTTTTTAGGTTTCTTCAGTTTTCTTCAGGCTCAAAGACTACAAAAATATTTTTTCCTTTGTGTCTTGACATCCAGCATTCAAATTTTCTTGTGCATTGAAATCATATACACTGGTATCACGTCCTTTAGCCAAATTACAAAAACCCAGCTTGTTTTCCAGGTATCAGTTCTTTTGAGAGGCCCAGTGGTACCTCAGCGTGCAGTCAAACACCATAATGCTGCTAACCCAGTGCAGGCACAGTCAATAGGAAATAGAGACAGTGCCTGACAGCCCTGGAGGTATTTAATTGGTTGTATTTCGGGGCATGGTTTCCCCCTGATGACTGAATACATCAGCTGGGCTTTCTAGATGCCATCCCAATAGCAGGAACTTGGAGAACACAAGAAAGACAGGTCAGTTATCATCCTGCTGGTTAACCTCTTCTGCGCTCTGCAATGTACTATTGGTCATAAAAATAATAAATAATTATTATATTAAGATATTTTACTAATATTAATTCATAGAGTCACAGAATGGTTTGGGTTTGAAGGAACCTTAAACACCATCTCATTCCACTCCACTGCCATGGGCAGGGGCACCTTTGACTAGACCAGGATGCTCCAAGCCCCATCCAGCCTGGCCTTGGACACTTCCAGGGATGGGGCAGCCACAGCTTCTTTGTGCAACCTGTGCCAGAGCCTCACCACTAAATTACAATTATATAATACATATGAGAAATATTTCATATATTACAACACATCCACATTAATAATATAGCAATATTTCTCCCTTCTCAACTCTTGCAGTAATCAGTATTGCAATTTTCTGCAAATATCTCAGTCTTCAAAGTACACGCAGCTGTGTTTTGGGGTATTTTCTCAGTACTGTTAGGGATATTCAAGGAAAACTATGAGTGGCAGGACTTCTGCCAGTATACTCTCTCAAAATACCCAACAAAAGCAAAATTCTTTCTTTCCTTTGTACTGTCCTCACATTATTACAGACCACGCAACCCAGGAAGATCTAAACAGCCGCTCAGTCATCCTGACATCCATACCAAAACTACACCACAAACCCATATTTTGCCTTTTGAACTGAAATTAAACATATAGAGAAACCACAAATTGTCTCCAAGAGGCTCCTCTTAAAAAATCAGCACAATTTTCTTCTTCAACAAAGTATTTCAACTTGACTCATTATATACAATTAAAACTCCAAACGCTCATCACAAAACTAAACAAAGGGGATTTTTCTAGGACAAGTCTGCTGGAAATGTTTGGAAAATGTGTCTCAGGGAGATATTTAAAGAATGTTTTGTGCTGGAAAAGCAGCATTGCCATTTTAACCTTGTGAGGTTCAAGGATTTCTCCAGAACACCCTTGCGCAGGTCACCAGGCAGCTCCTACCACAGACCTGTATTCCAGACACCAATTACTGACTCTCAGGAGTTGGTGTCAATGTGGGACTTTTAAACCCACTGCATTTTAACAGAAAAAACAACACCAAAAGCAGCCTCCTGGCTTCATCTGCTGGAGGATGTTTCCTAGTAAGTGTTCCAAGTCCTGCCTGCAGCTCCTGCCCTGCCTTGAACAAATGTGGAGCAGTTTAAATCAGGTTTTGAGCAATACCTTGGCCCGTTTCTTGCACAGTAGCACCACGATGCTCAGGAATCCGGCGGCAGCTGCGTAGCCCAGCGGGGTCAGGCCACTCTCCGAAGCAGCATCAACGTTGGCCCCGAACTCCAAGAGCAAAGCCACCATCTCCGCGTATCCCAGGTGAGATTGGACGCACAAAATGGGGGCGTTGTTCAGAACTTCTGTCCGATAATTCACATTTGCACCTCCTAAAATCAGCAACCGACTGACCTGCGCAGAGAAGGAGAGCTGTTGGCTGAGCTTTATGGAGAGATGGGAATTTACTGTCAGGGTGACACCAAAACATAAACCACGGCCCTCGGCACATCTCCAAGCAAATAGCAAAAGACATAAAATGCTGACTAAAAACATTTTCCCAATAGATGGTCCCATTTTATGTAGATGGAGCTGTTTAATCATTCCCTGAGTGGCTAGCAAGTGGCCTGAAGGGTACAACCACTCTTTGTTTTGGAAGAAAGTCACTCCAGCCCTGCTGCAGCACCTGGGGACATGGTGAGGATGGGGAATCAAAACACACAGCTAGAGAGAGCTGCACTCAGCATCCTTCCAACGGATCCCTCGCTAGGGTTGGTTTGGCTGTCCCCCTGCACGACCCCCTCTGTACTCAGCAGCAGGGAAAAGGCTCCACCGGATTCTGGAGAGTGACAAGGAAAGGACATGGGGGCAGACCCTGAGCCCACCTTGCCTAGGTGGGAAGAACCTGGGACAAACATCCTTCCATGTGAGACAACAAATCCAAACCTGTATCTCTGTCTGAAATCCTCTCTGCTGTAGAGATGGGCTCACCTATGTCAACACATTCATCTTACCACTGCAAGAGAAGTGCCTGAACCAGCACATGAGCATGTGCTGTTGGATTTGGTGTCACCTCAGGGTTTGTGCCTATCTAACCCAGAGATTTACATGGGCTGTCAAGTTCCAGCACCAGTTGTTGCATTCCACATCTTCGGGAAGGAAAAATCTCATTTTGCACAGGCACAAAAGCACTGTTCACTTTTTGCAATGAAAAGGAGAACCCTGGTCAAAAGAGCAGAGTTGAGGGACCACCCCAAATGGTAAAAAAATCTCAAGTGGACTGAAGGGGAAGGCCTCTCCTCAGCTCAGGAGAAACATCCAGCAAGCTGCTCAGCCTGGCTAGGACGCTGGACACAGCTCCAGTGAATACTCTGCATGGCCACTGCCCATTGCTGGAGCTTCTTGCACAAGCTCAGAACCCCTCAGCTCTCCCCCTCCTCCTCCAGTACCTTTATATTAGGGGTGTAGAGGTTTCTCAGAGATGCCAAAGCCATTGAAAGACCTTCGGTACTGTAGGAGATCCAAAGCCCTTGCAGGATGGAGGAAGATACCCCAACTTTTTTACTCAGACCCTGAAAAAGAGAAGGTAACTTAGATCCAAGGTCACAAATCTGCTCAGTTACACTGGGCAGATCCTCCTGGGTCTCTGCACTTCAAATGAGTTTCAGGACAATAATTATAATGACTACACCCAAGACAATGTGACAATTTGCCATATCTGACCTTCACAATCAATTAATAAGCTTGCAGAAAATTACTTGTAAAGGTAATGTAGCCATCTCCAAGGTCTAGGAAAGGCAGAATTAAACTGTGAGTAACCAGATCCATTCAACACCCTCACAAAATGTCATGTTAAGGAGCACATATTGCTGCTTTTTTCTTTTTTTAAATAAAGAACACAGTATCTGCTCACAATAAGATAAATTCAGGAACTTTCAACCACAGCCTGGAGCAGTACGCCCTGGTATCTCATACCAGATTGTCTCCAGCCTTTCCAGTTGTGTCAGTGATCAGCCTATACAAAATACATAGAAAGTCTGACATATTTTCCAGCACCACTAACTGCCAGAGCACAGTTAAGCAGGTTTCTCCCTCCTATGGAAGGACCCATAATTTCTCCGTAGCCAACAGATGGGAGTGAACAGCTGGATGGAAGAGCAGAGGTGTGGGATGGTGACTCCAGCAGGAGCCATGCCGTGAGCATGCCCTGCATGCTGCTGTTCTGCTACTAATTTCCCACGAAAGCCTGCTGATTCCATGGAAACCGCACAGGCATCCTTAATTCTGTTTCGATATGCAAACCCTAATTTCCACTTCCTTGCACACTGGGTAGTCACTTTGATCCCTGCAAAACAGCAGGGCTCCGGTTCCAGTTTGTGTGCCTGGGACTGGGACGGTGCTGGTGGAACAAAACCAGCAGCACAAGGTGGGATTTGTTTCCTCTGAAGATGTGCGGAAGCCATCATACCAACCCATCGCTGGACTCGGCTGCAACCTCTAATTCCTCTGTGCGAAAGATAATCTGCAGCATCACCCTAGCCATCAACAGATTTGTCACTTGAAACAGTTTTATCACCAAAAGAAGCAATAGATTAGAGAAGCTTTTATAAATAACAGCTCCATGTGCTTGTTTCCTTAAAATTCAGGGAGCTAAACCAAGAAAAATATCTGCTTGTGTTAAGAGGGAGAAATAGCTTGGGAATTTGAGCCACTGTTAAATGCAGCTTTTGAAATGACACAACACACGACATTAGAGGTCAATATTAAATTTCATGAACTCAGGATGGTGTGTTTGGGAAAGGGAAAGCAATTTCATGATAAATGGTTAAAATAATTTAAAAATAGTTATACTACTATCAAGCCCATAAATAAGCTGCCTGAATCACCATCAGGACCAAGGAAAAGGGTAGATATTTTGAGAACAGCCCTCTGAAGATAATCACAGATGCTATAAAAATCTTAACTGTTGCGTTAGAATATATATATACTTAGATATTAGTGAAAGACATAAAAGGTGACATTTATCCTTTAAAGAAAAAATACATTCAACACCATTATCATTCAGTTGCTGAAAAAAGCCTGCCCCATTTCTCATTTTATAGCTTGTGTCTTCCTTTCCTAATTCCCTCTTCAGAACTGTGGACCAGAGTGAATCCTTCAGCAAAAACAAATCCCAACTTGATACAACATCAAACCAAAATACCATCAGTGGTTCTCACTTCATTGGGACGATCCAACATGAGACCAGAGTATGGCCTGACCATCTGAAAAATTTTCCCAACGCCCACAACCGCATTGTTCAAACTATTGTCTTTTTCTGTCCTCTCTTGTATGCAGCTGTCAGCATCTTTAATTTTTACCTTATCACTTCCTCTGCTATTTGGTCATCGGCACCTTATAGAATCCCAGAATTCCAGACTGATTTAGGTTAGAAGGAACCTTAAATCTCATCTCATTCTACCCTGCTGCCACAGGCAGTGACACCTTCCACTAGACCAGGTTTCTCCAAGCATCACTCACTTTGGTATTATTGACATTTTAACTAATTTAAAATGAAATGAAAGCCTTCTCTTTGGTTGATTTGCAAAACATACATCAGCCTGACGTTTGGGTCCTCTTGTAACACAACTGCACATTCGTCTTTGTGCGCTTTTATTCCATGCCAGGCTTTTCATATGCTCCCGTTAAGACTGGTAATGGATTTAAAAGACTAAAACATTTGTACTTTTTCTTTCTTTTTCCTCTAAAATGTTTGAGGATGTTTGTGTTTAAAAGAGAAAACCATCAAATCTCAGCCAGCAAGTGAAGATGGGAATGTGAAAATGTCTTCCCACCCAGGTGTCAGGTCAGCACTTCGACTGTACATCACTTAGTTTTTTTACACCTGGAAATCTCAAGTGTTCCATCATCACCTTACTAAGGTACCAGTGGATTCAAACCAGGAAGGACTGGGGAAGGATAAATAAATTTTCTGTACTGTTTTATCGAAATTTGCCTCTATACCAAGCTCTCAGTACCCCCTGGCTGGACAAAATGCTTTAGCTCTCTTCTAATATTCTCCTGGCTTCCTGATGGGTACATAAAATGGAATTATAATGGCATCAGGCCTCCATAAATACCTTCAAAATTAGGATCTTTGTGCCTGCAGAAAGATCTTTGTGTCTGCTGCTGTAACATGGCAACTTGAGGAAAAACACCCTGAACTGATGACCTGACACGCTTGCTATTTGGCAGAAAAACCATGGCCACACTTGTAATGGCTTCAGCAAAAGATCAGCCAGAATGAAAAGCCTGACTGGAAAAAATGCTTGTTTAGAAACAAATACAGTCGGTAACAATTGGCAATGAGTCTCCGCATGTACTCTTGGAAACATTTTCATTAAAGAATACTTGAGCTCTCAAATATGGTCGGCAATATTCCAGCCTAGTGCCTCCTTCAGAAACTAATGCAGCTCTTGTTTCACTCAGTAAACACTCACAAATCCTCAGTAAACACTTGTTAAAATAAGGAATAAAAATAAATCTATTCAAGGAAAAGCAAAGGACTAAGTTACAGTTTCTAATCCAGCTAATCCAAACCCTTTCAAAACTTTGCAGTACTTCTAAACAACATTCTGTGATGCTTACCAGTCACTGTGACACTGGTCTTCCTGCAGTGTTGGAAACTCAAGGGTTTTGCTGAGTGATGAGAACAAAAGGCTGGACTGACATTTTTCATATGCTAACAGGTATTTGCCACTATTGTAAATATTGCTCTATTAAATTTGCTCAGAGTCTGAATCCCTGTTACCAGGTTTCCACCATGGACATGTGAAATGAAGAAGGTTTGGAACCATATTCCAATGTAAATGGCAGTTGAACAGTAAACTCAGGGCTGAAGGCTTTGGGAATGTAACTGAAAATGTGAAATTGATACCCTGAGGGGTAATGCACCAATCTGGGGTTCTTCCCTTTGGCTCCAGCCATCACCTTCCCAAACGAGGGGACTGCTGCTACACCTGATGGTGAATCTGGCACAGGCAATACAATAAATAAATCCAACAAGACTGACACAAAGCAGAAATCACCTGTTTGCCCTAGGAATAGAAACTGGAATGCTAAAGCTCTTAAGCCTATAAAATCATATCCACACCAGATGAAAATACAGCCTTGTTTTTACTAGTGTTAAGTACCCACAGGTCCTAACATTTGTAAGAAAATCAGTATTTGCTGTGACCTTACAGATCCAGCCTCTCATTCCCACCTTCTGGTACCTGGGCCAGCAGGAAGAATGGTATTTAGTTTATGGGTCATATTGATACTCACATCCAAGTTTGCCTTTCAGTTATCCAGGTCTTAAATGTCTGTGTGAAGAGTAAGATGGACCAATCAGCCAATTTCAACAACTATCAAATTTTCCTTTTACAACCTAAATTTTGCATTGGATTCTTCAAAACTGCTCCATTTAAAAGATTTCCTTTTTTCTAGATGCTGCTACAGGAACTTATCTTTCAGGAGAAGAAGCATATTTTGGTAGAAGAGCAATTTTAGGTAAGGAGGCTATCTGCTGAATTTACAGGCTGAAGGAGGGTTTAATTTTAAGGATTTCTTAGATACCACAGCCAATTTTCTAAAGCTCGCTTCTACACGCTTCAGCAGCCTCAAGCAATCACACTTCTTACACCAACCCCATGACAAGACAAGACCAAGTACTGCCAGTGCTGGGGATGAGGTTGGCGTAAACCTTCATTTGAATTTTTGTTACCTTAAAAATATGTGCTTTGAGAATGTGATGTCCCAGTTCAATAGTTTGCTGTCGATTTAATTTTCCTTCTTGTCGGGAAAACCAGAAGGCAAGTAGTGTGTGGCCACTCCTAAAATCAGAAGAAAAAGTATGTTAGTATTTCTTATTACACCAACAAAACAACTTTTGAGGACAATTTTTGCTTCTGCTAATCCTTCAACCACATCCATCTGTGGGAAACAGAGCTGGCTGAATTCTCACTTGTAAACCAACAACAAATTGTATCTTTTATTATTGGTGATCACAGACAGCTCAAAATCCCCCAGACATTGGCGAACAGCAAAAAAACCACCGCAATATATTTTCTATGAGCAGATGTAAATTTAGAAACACCAGAGGTACAATGTAATGAGAGCCGAAGTGTTACTTTTATAGTCATTTCACAGAGAAGAACCACATTTGCAAAGCATGTAACTAACCCTGAAGTCACTAGAAAATGCCATATTTAAAATATCCACACTTTAAATAAAATGTCCTTTAAATGACACCTGCACTCTCCACCCTGTGGACAGTCCTGTGAAGTGAAACAACTTTATTTCTTTGTAAAACTCCTTCTAAACATATCCTCCAGCTTTTCCAGTAATAAAGATGCTTCTGGAAATGCCCTACCAGGTCAACAACCAAAGCAAATTAACTGAGCTACACACTGAGTCCTGTTTAAGGCAAAATAGAATAAAATCGACAATAACTTCTGTTGCTAAAGGTGTTTTTTACTGACATTTTAAACCTTTAAACATTTACACACTTCCAGCTTGTAACACTGCAAGTTCAACGTGGCTGCATCTTCTCAAAGATGCGAGAAGATGATTCTCCAGACACACAGAACACACATGGTGCAAAAATGCAAGGTTTTACTACCACTTCTGGGTGAGACCAGCAAACACCTGCTCCTGCAGGTGCCCCAGGCACATGTCGATGCCACAGCAAGAGATGTAGCAAGCAGGGCAGGAGTCACTGAGGCTCCAGGCTGGGACCTCAGTGGTCTGTGTGACGTTTTTTTGGTTTTACCAACAAAATTACATTCTTCCTTAAGCCCCTGGCTGTTCCCAAGGGAGTCCTTTTAAGCCATTTCATTTCTGGAACTAGACAAAAATGTGACTACACTAAAAGCAATCAAATCCCTTCCAGCCAAGGAAAATAAAATATGATATCAACTGTGGCTTTAAAAGGGCTTTTAAGGACAGGAAATGTTATAAGCTCATCCCTGTCTGGTAAAGCAAAAAAATACTTCAGATGGCCAAACACTTAGTAAATATTATACAAGACAGAAGCTTCCGCAGCAGTGGGGACATACCAGCTCATCTTCATTCAGGGTGAATTACTGCCCATGTCAAAATAAACTCAGAAAAAAAGTGAATGACTTGTAATGCCCTGGCCAGGTGTTTGGCTAGGCACTCCCTGAGCCCTGCCAACAAACCTCCTTTTGGATTGGTAACACATGGATTTGTGTGAGCAGAGCCCAGTGATGCTCTGTCAGCCCTTGGGGTGCTGGGAGAACAGGGAGGTGCCTGCTGGAGGAGTGGGACGAAACACAAATCATATTTTTCTCACAAGGCAGGACTTGATCCCCAGGTTTGGACAGGAGACAGAGCACCACATCCCATTTACAGGTAATTAACTGTTGCACCAGTGGGGAATTCTGTCATGCTTCATTCCAAAATGCAGCTCCATTTATAGAGGCACCATCAACTCAAATAACTGTTTTCTGAAATGTTTTTATTGACTGAAAGTACTTTCACCCTTAGGGTGACGTGATCATAAAAAGAAATTGAAGAAAACCCCTTCTTTTTGCCTGCCAAGCTGCTCTCCACACCTTGGTTGGGCGCACAGCCTGTGCGAGGATCCCATTGCTCCCTGCTTCCCATGGCTGGAGAAGAAGACTCCAGATGGTGACTCTGCCCATCACAACACAGCTTTGATGTCTCAGCGAGTGCTGAAAATCCATCACGATGCCTCTGCACACAGGGCAGTGCCTCCGATCCTGCGCATCTGTGCTGTGAGAATTCTCCATATAGCACCAACAGAAGAGACAAAACACAAAAAGCTGGGACAACAGAAGGGCCCTGAAGGTGGTTTTAGCACCTTGCGTTAACCCCAGCTTGTTGCCTTGCCTTCCTTTGGCTCTCCCCCTCTTTGAGACAGGAGGAGAATGCTAATGGAGGAGACAGACAAATGCACTACACTGGTTAACCTCCAGGAATGTCCACGGGAAGGAAGGACAAACAGATCAGAAGGAAACACGTGACTAGGAAACACAGCTTGAGTGTTTCCAGATACCGCTGGAAGTGAAGTGGAGCAGAAATTGCTGGATTTAACCTGGCCCCATTCAGCCAGATTACGAAAACCTGTAGTTGCTGTAATACGCTCAGTCCATCCCAATACATCATCAGATTCACAATGCTGCAACAGGGTTTGAGGAGGGACCAAAGTGTTCACCTCCACCCAAAGGCTGGTGGTGCAAATTCAAGAACTTGTAGGTCACTGACAAGGGAGACAGAGAGAGACTTTGGACCAGGGTCTGAAGTGACAGGAGAGGGGGAATGGCTTCAAACTGACAGAGAGTAGGTATAAATGAGATATTAGGAAAACATTCTTTCCTGAGAGGGTGGGAAGGCCCTGGCACAGGTGCCCAGAGCTGCTGTGGCTGCCCCATCTCTGGAAGTATCCAAGGCCAGGCTGGATGGGGCTTGGAGAAACCTGGGATACTGGAAGGTGTTCCAGCCCATGGCAGGGGCCCTGGGACTGAATGCCCTTTAAGGTCCTTTCTGACCCAAACCATTCTAAGGCTCTATAATTCCATGATTCAGAGCCACCAGCTCCTTCAGGCAGGGGATGAAGAGATGTCTTTCTGCTCTAGATTGCGAACAGCTGTGCACAGGAACCCTTTAGCCACAAACCTCTGCCTCTGTGCTCCACATCACAGGAGAGCAAATAATATCAGGTTTTTGCTTGTTGGTGGAAAACTCTTTGAGAACATTTGGGAAGGCTCTGAACAGATCTGTAACTGCATTAATCCCAAGCATGAATTGAAGATCCAGAAGCTTCTGAGGTGCCTGTTCTTCACAGCAAGAGAAGTGCAGCTCCCACCTGACACACCAGCCCAGGTTCCGCAGTCAGCTCCTAAACTGCTTTTCAGCTGCAGTTGGAAGGGTATTTACCTAAATTTAGTTATAGACACGACTTTGGTGTTATGAATAAGGCATGTACGAACTACTCCAGAATAGAGTACAGTATTCATAAGTAATACATTACCTTTGCAATGCTTCCCAGACCTTGGCTTTTGGCTGGTTGATAAATACTTGTACTGTCAACGTTAATTGGAAACTAAACCAGACTGCAACAGCACAGGCTTTTTTTTTTCCTTTAATACAGCAGAGTGGCAGTAATGATTTCTACATCAAGGAGCTCAGTGAAATGATTTGCTTTGAATTTCATCACTGCAGAGTTTATCATCAGAGATTTTTCTATTTTTAATGTAAGATTTCATTTTTTTTGGTGAAAAATTAATAGCCCTGCCAGCTCAGCTCCTGCAGCTTTTGTCTGCTCTCAGCGCCTGTATCGACTCCTGGAATGGTCAGGAGTCTGCATGGATGGGCACACACATGTATGCGTATATATGTACATATCTACAGTGTATCTACAGATACATAATTGTATATGGGTAAGCATATATATATTTATATGTGTAAAAAAGACATAAAGATGAGTCTCTAATCATTCCAACCCCCTACCCAGCATGGACCAGTGCACACCTACAGCAGCTCTAAGGAAGGCAAATGTAAGAGAAAGGCTGCACATGAGCTTATGTGGAATTATGGAATGGTTTGGGTTGGAAGGGACCCTAAAGCCAATCCAGTCCAACCCCCTGCCATGGGCAGGGACATCTTCCACTATCCCAGGTTCCTCCAAGTCCTGTCCAACCTGGCCTTGGACCTTTCCAGGGATGGGGCAGCCACAGCTTCTCTGGGCAGCCTGTGCCAGGGCCTGATCACCCTCTCAGGAAAGAATGTTTTCCTACCATCCAATTTAAACCTACTCTCTGTCAGTTTTAAGCCATTCCCCCTTGTCCTGTCACTCCATGCTCTTATAAATAGATGCTGGATGTGATCTCTACATGACTGCTCCCTTATCCACCCAAACATGAGTCACACACAGCTCTGGGCGCAGAGCAAGGAGATGCAGGATGTTGGTACCTCAAGCACAGTCCCCAAGTGACCCCATTCCTCATGTCACAGATGGAAAAGGACAAAGTCTCACTGATAAAATACTGGTGTGACCAAAGAGCAGTGAAGGAGAATGATTAAACACAAAAGAAAACACTGACAGCTCCCAGGTCTGTGTGTCATCTAAACTCCTCCAGTCCTCAGGTAAAAGAGATTTTAAAGGGTGTGAAATTACTACAGTGTTAAGGCATTACAGCACCAGAATAAAAGACAAGCAAAAAAAAAAAAAATTAGAATCAGTCCTATTCACTTCTGAACCCACTAAAGTCCAAATTCCCTGATTTTCACCCACATGTCCTTTCTTCCAGCTAATCCCATGAAACCATTCCAAAATCAAGAGATTTGACACTGTGCCCAGTGAATCTGGTCTTCAAAAGCTTTGTATTAATATTTTATGCAGCTCTGCCAAGTGCAATGTTATAACTCCAGTGCAGAGCCTAATGTGTGCTCTGAACAAAGCCCAGAGCCTCTTCCCTTGCAGAAGGATGTCTGTCCTGGCTGCAGAAAGGCCAAGCTCAGCTCCATGAGCCCCTCTTGAAGGAACAGTTTATCACCTACATTGATTTATTGGGGTTTTTTTGTAATGTAGTTTCCCTCTGATGTTGTAATTGCAAATTAACATGGAAGGTATTCATATTATAAAAAAATTCATACAAAATAGTTAAGGCTACCCTCTCCTGCACTGCTGGAAGATGATTTTGCTCTGAAAGTGGGTCTTAAGATTTGAGGAATAAAATAACAGGAAGAAATTTAGTCACATTTCTTACTTTGATCAGTTTCTGATTAATTCCACTTTTCTGTTCTTGGTGGCTCAGTGCCACAGGATGGATTAGCCTGGGAATATTTTCTTCCATTTAGATGTGAAAATGGCCCAGCAAACAGAAGTTTACAGTACAGAAGAAAAAGAGCAGATTTTATGAGGACAGTAACTCAAGTCACTAAATATATTCAACCCCACTCCACATCCCAATGCTGAGGTTTGCATGTCTAATGAGCCAGTTAAAATGAGCTGCTCTACTGATGTTCTTTATGGTGGTAGTGATCACATCTGCTCTCCATCTCATCTGTCATCATTTATAATCCGTCTGCCTTTTCTCTTCATCTCTTCCAACTGGCACTGCAGCTGCAGCTCTGACTACAGTTCAGGGGAAAACGTGCAGAAAAGTCACTTCACTGTACTGCTAAATCCCTGTTACAGATCCCAAACTTGCTACCAGTGGCTTAAACAGTATTTTTTGAACCCTGATTTCTGCATGAGATTAGAAAAGGGGCTCCAAGAGAGCTGGAGAGAGACTTTGGACAAGGGTCTGGAGTAACAGGACACGGGGGAATGGTTTTCCACTTCCACAGGGCAGGGTTAGATGGGATATTGGGAGGAAATTCTTCTCCGTGAGGGTGGTGGGGCCCTCCTGGCACAGGGTGCCCAGAGAAGCCATGGCTGCCCCTGGATCCCTGGCACTGTCCAAGGCCAGGTGGCACGGGGTTTGGAACACCCTGGTGTAGTGGGAAGTGTCCCTGCCCAGGGGTGGGACTGAAGTTTCAACACAAACGATTCCATGATTCTCTGACTGGAGTTAACATCTTGAGATGCTGGCGATGTGGAATTTGTCTATGGTAAGTTTCCTACGCTCATTTTGTTGAGTTATTGCCCATTCTTTTTACATTTAAAAATGTACTGGGTGCCAAGTCATGGAATCAGAAAAATTTGTTCTGGAAGACATATGGGAAGCCTAAAAGCTGTATTTGCAGAGTCAGCACTCCATTCCTGGTGAACGGATTGGATTTGCCCCTCCAGTTAACTGGAGGACATGATGATGGACTCATCTCTGTGATTCACAAATATGGCACTCACTAAATACAGCTTGAGGGGTAAATTAAAAGAGCAAGAAATGTCGTACTGTCATTCCTGTGCAATGGGTGTAGAGAAGTTCTGCCTCAAATGGCTGCACCACTACTTCTACCACGCTCCACACTTCTGCCAAAATTAGAGCTGTGGAAATGATCTTGAATGACCAGATCCCACGGTGATTTGGTAATTAATTGCACTAACTCAGCCTAGGCCTTGCACAAATGCAGACGACCAGACAGCAGGCTGGGCAAGAAAACAACTGGACCTCATGTATTTTGGTGACATGTGGCACCCAGCCCATGGCTGGGGATGGCAAAACAACCGCCAACACGTCCCTCGTGGCTGTGCTGATGTGGCGAGTGCTGCCTGTACCTGGGGGCACTCAGGAAGCCCACTGTGAGCTACGGCATTTGCAGAGCTACAAGACTGGCACTCTGGAGCAATGAAAAAGACATTAAGAGAGGTAATTCCAAGTGTAAAGCAATTCTAAATAATGATGGCAGCACCTTGAGAGCTGGTGCTGCTGCTGACCAGTTTGGAAAACCAGATTATTCCATCTCTGGCCCCACAAGGTGCTAGTGAGCACTGCATTATCTTTAATTTTCTGCTTAATATATCAGGAATTCAAATAAATTCTAAACCCATTATTCTGCCTCACCTTGAATTCAAATAATGCCTTTGCTTTGCTGAGTAAAATCCAGCCCACATGGATGTGGAGAAAACACTTAAGACCTACCCTGGGTTTTGGTGAACACTTGATCGTTTCAGATGACAATCAAGCTGAGCATATTTTATGAGCTTTTGAGAGTCTTGTAATATAAAAGAGGAAGAAAATCAATTAATCCATGCACCATAATGCCCAAGTGAGTTCCATATGGAGGACTGAGCTGGGGGTAATTTTAAAGAAGTTGATGTGCAATGCAAGGACCAACTCCCCATTTAAAGATGTATCCCTGAATTGTTACAAATATCACTTTCACCAACTTCTTTTTCTCCAAAATTTCTAAATAAATTATCTTTACACAGAGTTTGTCAATCAGATTCAGCATTCCATCAGAATGAAGCAAAACCCTCTGATTTTGCTCTAATACCTTCACTCTATCATTTTGCAGGATAATACATAAAAACATTAATTTTGGGTAGGAGAAGTCTCCACTTGAAATGTGATCCCAAGAGAAAAAGGGAAATGTAAATTACCTACAGAGTATTGTACTAAGACAGCTCTGCCAGAAACGATGGCAACTCAGATGTTGGATGAGAGCTTCATTCTTCTGCCTGGATTGCTGCTGCTTGTTTATCCATGTAGGGTGTCTTGATTTGGGGTTCAAGGAACAGATTTGGTTTGTGGATGTAGAAGAAGAGGGAAGAGGTGTGGAAATGGCCTTGTTGTGGGTTCCTAAAATGCTTACTTTTCAAAAGCCATTGCCCTAGGAACAGCAACAAGGAACAAACCTATGCCAAAGGCACCACCTCTGTGACTTCCCATCTCTTCCAAGCTCCAGTCCTGTGCAGGTCACCTCTCTGGAGCAGTGTCTGTGCCCGGGTGACTCTGGAGGCCAGTCCAGGGACTGGGGTTTGGGGTTCAGTTCACCCCAGTGAGCAGCTAGAACAGGCCAGATGAACTGCTCTGAGGACTCAAGGAGACGGGCAACAGACACCTGGATGGCAGGCCCCTAAAATTAGGTGAGCTTTGGCTTCACCAAGCCAGAGGTGAAGCACTTCAGATGAAGATATAAAATGCTTTGTTTTGCTATGGTCCCATGGATGCTGGGACATCCCCATGCAGCCCAGTGAGCCTCTTTCCTCAGCCACCACCACCAGCACACCCAACGTGGGCTGGTCCAGTGCCACCCTGAGACACAGAAGCCCAGACTGGGATACTCACACAGGCAACAGCGCTGAGAGTATATTTTCCCCCTTAGTTTTCCTGTACAAGAAATGAAAATCTATGAATCCGCTTCAAAGCCCTGTGTGTGGGGTAGAGGAGCAGCCTGGAGAGATTCCCCCATCCAGCCTTATTTGTCAATACTGGAGACATCTCCTGGGGAGCCCATCATCCAGAGATTCCTCACAACTCAGGAGGAGGAGATGCTTCCCAGGCACTCCTCATCTGACCTACTATAACCTTTTAGCTCAGGATGAAATGAATCACTCTAATTTCTCTCCTCTGACTATAAAGCAAGTCTAGACAAGTAACTCAGATGTTTATACTTAAATGTGGATAAAGTAACTTCTCTTCTGGGGTCCATATCTGACTACAGCTCTCTTACTGCCTTGCCAGGGCAAATCACTTCATCTTTGTCTCTCACAGTCCCTTCAGTGGCAGCACAAGGATAAAACATTTTATTAGTGTTGTAAAAGCATGGAAAATAATTGCATGGAAGTTTCTGATTAAGTCTGGGCAGAAAGCAGCACTGCATTATAGCAGAATTTAGGTTTAGAAATACAAGCATAAAAGGAACATGCACTAAGAACCATTTTCTCCATGCACCAGTCACAAAGGATTGGGTCTTTCCCTAAAATGTTTTATGTTATTTGTCAAGGAAGCCGCTTGGTTGATGTGCTGGCCTGACAGGCTGGGGAGGTCGTTACTGCAATGCTGATAAAGTGCCCTGACAAACGCCTCACTGGAGCCCTGTGTTAAAGAACTGAGGGACGGGGAGGGGCTCCTCTTTGGGGAGACCATCAGTGAGAACATTCCCCTTCAGAGCCAACTAGCCTTTGCTTTGGACAGCAAACACATGATGAGGGTTCAAAGAAGAGAGTCAGCATCTCAACAGGCTAACCAAAACCCCAGAGGATGGAGATCTGCTGTTTATCTTAAAAGTGTAGAAAAATGTGATAATTCCCGGACATTACGTTCCTCCTCTCCCCTCCCCTTTTTTCCATGCTTCTGAGAACACGTGAACTCGCTCTCACTAGTGAAATCAGGAAGATTATCCCAGCTGCAGTGCTGTGGACACAAGGCCCATTATGCCAATTTCCTTCATAATGGCCTCACACCTGGATGCTCTGTCAGGGCCAATCAATTAAAAGCAGCTTCACAAACCCGCATTTCACTTCAAAGCTCTTCTCGTGGGGAAAAATATCAGCCTCAGCAACCTGGCTCTTCATGTATCGACATGGTCCGGTCAAACAGCTGCTCATACGACAATCCGAGGAGCACTCTGTACAGCTGTCATGTCTTCTCAATTCCCAAGTGAACAGAAAGAAATCCAGCTGGCTATGAACAAACCAGAGGCAGGCAAATTTTCATAGCCTACTGCTGTGAGCTCTGTCAGTGGCCACTTCTGCTTCTCTTCCAAGAAATAAAGTGAAAAATCATTACTTATCTTAATTGTCGCTCAGGGTTTCCCATGCTTTGAGCTCTGTCTCAGCTGGACAGGAGGATTTTAAGGAGTGTAGTAGCTGAATCTCAGGGGTCCATCTCTATTAATCATTGGATTGTGTCTGGTTTCATTAGTTATCATCAGAGCATAATGCAGTTAGTGCACACAATACACCAGCAAGCATGGGCTCATGCCCATGGCAGTGAGAGCCTGCTGATGCACTGGAACTTCTTTTAGCCTGTGGGAAGGAGCTAAGTCAGGTCAGCTATGTGGGGATACCCTGCTTGCACAGAGCATGAGTGGTCCCCACAAAGTCACCATTAATTTCATCACATTAATGGCATATATGAAAAGAAAAGTGATACCTGAAAATCTCCTACATGGTCCTGAGAGCAGCACAATGTGTTTGTGATACTCGGGAAAGGCAGCACCAAATCCAAATGTTGAGCAAAAGTCTTTCCGGTGACTTGCTGAGTGAATGCGGGCTGATTTGTGCCTTTGTTCTGATTACATGCTTCATTTCAGTGCAAAACCATCTAAAATGCAGCACATTTGAATTTCCTTCTGAATCTGGTATTCTGAGACAACCCTCTCCCACGACTGTGAGGATGAAGGGAATTTCTGGACCCAGAGAACCACAGACTCCAGGTTACCCAGCCATAGGCACTGTGGCTACCACCCACAGCACCCAACACATTCCTCACTCACCAGGGAAGCATCCTGCACCTTGATTCTATATTCATGGTCATGATGGAAAGCAGTGATTTGGAAAGCAGTGATTTTTCTGAGTTGCTCTTATTAGGGATCATTCTGGCAGGTGCTGTGTGATCAGTGATAATTGCCAGGAGTACTGACTGCAGTCCCCGCACCCAGCCAACAGCAAACTCTCTCACAGCCAGGCCAGACAACACCAGTAGCGCCAGCTGGGAGTGACTGGGACTGAGGAAGCTCTCAGCTCCGCTGGAGCAAGCACTGCACAGGCGTTGCACACAGGGTGGAACAGCCTTAGGAGGTGACAAGCACTTAATGGCTACCCAGCAAGGACATTAAATAACTCTTTGATTGATCTAAAGGCACCTGCTGCTGTGAGATGCTTTACCAAGGGTTAATTTAACAGGAATATTGTCAGAACCTACTAAAAACACGGAGATGCCCATTGAGAGTGGCTATTTTGTATTTTTCTACTGCAGCCTGTTTACCGCAAAGTTAAAATGGTAAATTACTCTGACACCATTAACAACCACAGCAGTCTTGATCAGCCAGGCACTTTTCAGCCCCAGCAGATACCATCGTATTGTCTTCAGACTGACCATAGGGTCACTGACACATCCTTGAATCTGACTGTTTCCCTGATTATTATCATCATATTTTAAGAAATGAGCAGACAAAATGGAGCAAAACACTTATGGGGATAAACTATGAGAATTACAGTCATTGTCTGTTTCCACTCGTCACTAGAAACAAAGGTAATGTCATTAATAGAGATCATTGGGTTTAGAGAATACAAATCTAACCATGATTAAATTCTGTTCCCTGTGAGCTAAGCCAGGAACTCAGCTGCTGTCAGGCTAGAGATTACAGATGCATTTACAGTCCAAAATCACTACAGAACAATTCTGCTCTTTACTTTGTTTTCAAAAAAACATTTAGTGGAACTACAAGGAGCACAACTTGAAAAAGAAGCAATTGCAAAAGATGTATCCACACTACTCATCTTTCCACTTCTTATCTTTCACTTCCTGCACTTTTGATACCTTTGGAGAAAGGAAGGATGACTGCCCTTCTCCAGGACTGAGCTGAAAAGAGTAACCTGTCCCTGTTGATACCTGAGCTAGACAGGCTGGGGCCTTCTGAGGAACAGCTCATCTCATTCTAAAGATGACTTAGGTTTGCCAGGTCAGGTATGTGCTCAAGGGTGCTTGCTTCTTCCCATGAACCAACATAAAGACCTCAGGTGATCAGTACAGAATGTAGAGACCTACAGTGTACACAGAGCAAAGCTGGATAACTGCAGCCATGTGCAATCCTGTAAAATGAAACTATTCAGGTAGCAGTGTGCAGCAACACATTGGTAAGCTCTGATTTTTCAGAGCATTGCTTACCTTGGATCACAAAGAAACTTGGTTTTTTCACCTTCTTCTCTCCAGATAAGCCATTCTCGGAAAGAGGGATGAACAAACATTCGCGTCATATCTCTACGTTTGATAAGAAACATAGAAAGGTTCTCCATCCTCTGCTGAAAGTCCTCCCACTCCAAAGTGCCCTCAATGTTACCTGCATTAATGGCCTGAAAAATATGTTCGTCTGTTAATGGGTGCAGAGAAGCCACTGCCACATTCAAGAGAGGCATGACCCGATCAAAGGAAGACTGCGTTGGGAACTTCATATTGCACTGCAACAGGTACACTTCAGACAAGGACACTGGGACCACTTTGTAGCTGGAGCTTTTTAGAACTAGGTATCCTTTCTCTATGAGATCAAAAGTGAGTTTCAGGTACAGATAGGACCCTTGGCTCAAGGTCTTGAGGTGAGAACTGAGTTTGCCAAACGTAGTGTTGTCCATTTTGCCGTTGAGCGAGATGTTGTTCTGGATCTCCGAGCTGCTGTGTATGCGATGAAGGATGTATGCCTGCAGGTCCTGGTCAATGGCTTCATTCTCTTCCAGTCTATCCAAAAATATTCTGTGGAAGGGCAACAGCTTAATTATTTCCTACAAAGAAAGAAAGAAAAAACAATACTCATGCTGACAGTGTTTATTATTCATTAAGTAAACTTAATTTCTATCACAATAGCATCTTTGAGACTCCTTTAAGACCTTCCATCAGGGCAAGCACACAAACAGCAGTTTGTGCCCTCAGGGCCTCACACTCTCATCCATAATCAAGAGGTTATGTGTGAAACATGACTGAGATAAAAACGAAGGACACTGTTTCTAACACTACATCCATGGAAAGGGCTGATAAATTCACACAGCACAGTGCCCTTGTAATTCCTATCCCTCCCAATCACAGATTGACATCCCATCCCTTCTGCTGTCTTGTCAGAGGGAATGGACATCTCGATGACAGATCTGAGGCCACAAGAAACTTGAGGAAGCTGAGACCAAGAACCTCCCTGGGTGCATCCTTCTGCATCCCACATGCATGGAAACATCAGGACAGATAATAGTGAGTGTTTTCCAGTGCAAAGCAACTATGTCCATCTGCTGCAGGACACTGCGCCTAGGGAATGCTCATCCACTGAACTCCCTGATCCAACATAAACCAAAGATCGTCAAAGGCCTTTCCAAAGGAATTCTTGCCTCATGGGCTCTCAGCTGCTGTGAAGAGAGGAGAAATGACGCAACAGATCTGTACAAGGCTGACTCCAGAAAAGCTGTAAGCTCTCCAACAAAATAGAGAGGGAGAGCACAGTGCGAACGCAAGCTGCTGTAAAGACCATAGGGATGCAAAAGCCCTAATTAAATGAGGAATTCAAGCCATCGGGATGCAATTTACTTACAATTACAAAAAGATCTCTTCCAAATGATATTTAATCTACTCCATTGCTGAGCAAAAAATGGACCCCAGCACTGAACAGCAAATAGTCTGTGCTCTCCTGGATCCTGGGAAGCAGTTGCCGTTCCCAGTGACAAGGACTATGTGGGGGCTGGCTGCCCTGGTGGGGCTCAGCTCCCTGCTGAGCTTCTGTACCTGCTCACGACAATCTTTTAGAGACGAGTAATGTCTTGGCCCAACATTGACTCCTCCAGACTGAAACCATCATGCTCTGGGTCATGCAGAAAGGAATGAAGATCCGAATTCCTTTGCCCTCCCACATGGAGCTGAGGACATTCTTGAGCTGCACAGGCTGACAGACATCAGGCCCTGCCCTCCTAATGGCTCCCTGCGTTGGGGCCTACTGGCATGTCAGCTACCTCACAAAATGATCGGAACTATTTGCTGATGAACATTTATTGACATGATAAGCGATGATGGATTAGATCGCTCCAAAGCTGAAGAGTGAGCCTGGGGACACAGATGTAAATCCAGGAATAAGAAAGCCAAAAGGATAACCTGAAATAAAGAGTCGAGCAAATCCAGAACATCCAGTAAGATCTTCTTTGTCGAAGTCCATCATGACAATGACACAGTTTTGTCATTATCCCCGTTTTGGATCTCAACATACCTGTAGACTTGTCCTGACTGTCACTACCAGCTTCAGCCAGGAAGGGAATTTTCCAATCATTTTGCTCAGGAATGATACTATAGTGTCTCCATAATCGGGCTTGTGAAATTCAGCCTCATTTAAACCATCAATTAATATAATGAAATCTTCGTCAGGGATCTTCCTCTCTGAGAGAAAGAGAAAAAAGGATTTATTGGAAAGGCTATAGACATGCAACCATAATGCACTGCAAAGTCACTACAGAGTTTTGAAGCATGATCAGATATTGCCAAAGAGGAAAAAAACCACAGTAGCAGCACCTTTTTAATGATACATTAATTGCATATTGACCTTTACAGGCCGTGTCATTCCACCGTCCAGCCAGGGACAGGGACACCTTCTACTAGACAAGGTTGTTCCAACCTGGCCTTGAAAATCCTACAGGAAGTAAATCAGGGACTGTTTAAACAGGACTTTTGCTGCTGGAGAATATAGTAACCCAGGTGATGCACTCACTGTTTCTATGGCAGACACTGGGAGCTGAGTATGGCTTTACAACGAATGATAAAGATACTTTTGGACTTGTATCTTAAGCTCAAGTGGTATCTTCTCAAAGGTAATTTGCCTAATAGACTCAAAACCAGGTGGAAAAAGTGAAATCTGAGTCTATTGTTCCATATGCTATTCACACGTACTACAAGTTCTGATCTGTAAAGTACTACAGATAAATCCGGCTATCGAAAAGCTGAATATTCCCAGCAGCAGGTGAATTTTTCTCTTTGACTTTAAATTGCATCAGGAAATTTTCTGTACAACGCCAGCACAGAATGTTCATCGATGATGAGAGCCTGTGGTCCCTGTGGTATTCCAGGGAGAAGAGACATGTGCAAACACCTTGTATTTGGGATTGCTGAGAATCTTGTCCTTGCCTTTTGTCAACAGGTTGAATTTATTTCCTAAGGTACTGTAAACAAACACATGAAAAACACGTATTTTGCATTAAAACTACCCTAGCTGCTTTTTCGGTTAACTTCTCAATAAGATTTTTGAGTACATTAGAATAGACACTTAATTGCTCTCTGAAATCTTGCAGTGAATGTAGTGCCTGAGTTTTACACCCACATCTCATATTCCTCATAAAGCCTAAGGGAGAGAGGAGAAAGCAGGGAGTAGGGAAAGAATCATAACTCATTTCTCCTATATATTATTTAGACTCCTTCACATTAAAAAAATATATACATATTTGAGAAACATGACTCTTAACTTTCTCAATGAAGGTCACCATTAAAAGCTGCACAATGATTTTGTCCCAGTAGCATGAAAGCTTCAACAGCACCTTGTAAAAGACCTGCTGATATATTTACAGAGCCTTAAATATTATATATTTTAGAACCAATTTCCAGATACTGTTCATTTTGTTAGAGAACACTTGGTGCAAATCAGCTTGCCTGCACTCTCAACCAGCAGGGTTGAAAGGTGGGAGTCCTGGTCAGTGGCTCTGTTGGAGCTGTGTTGATTGCAGAGCCCAAGAGGGAAAAAAAAATGTTTCATATAAAATTTTTCCACCTCTCAGAATTTAGGGCCAAATGGGGGTCAACCTCTTTGACAAGAAAATAGGAATCCTCTGAAATGCCCTGAATTCAAGAGCTGAAACATCTCCCAGTGAGCTACTGTAATAACCTGGAATTATTTTCCTTTAGAGCAGCGGTTCCTACATGTATCCTTTTTCTTTTTGCCAGGAGTGTTGATAGGAAAGAGCAACCACACTCTCCCACAGTGACATTTCACCATGCCAGGAAAACCAACTGCTGTCATACTGTGCTGGCTTTACATATGCTTTGTGCCTGGTGGAACCAGGCAGGTTGGACCCAGATGCTGCTGCTCAGAGCTTGGACACAGTTTTGAAGAGCTGATTTGAACATCAGGGCTTTGAATCTGGTAGAAGCTGCATCTATTTCATGTTGGATCTTACACTGTGGTATGTAGGGTGGTAACAAAATTATCTGAATTCTTTTTGCAGCCAAGATGCAGCACAGGCACAGTAATAAACATGGTTCTGCAGGACAACAGTCTTGAACTCTGAAATGCTCTGACAGTGTTCATGGCAACGAGCAAAGATCTTAAATTTAGCGACTGTCACAATGAATTAGTTATAACTTGCAGAGGGAAGAAAGAAAAGAAGACAAAATCAATGCTGCATTAGAAAAAGCTCTAAGTCTGTAATCAGGATAAGGCTTGTCACCAGCTCCCCCAAGGGTGTCTATGGACTTCTAGGATACCAGTCCTTTGGTGAAAGCTTCAGATTCTCCAAAGCCCACTAAATAGTGGCAGGGAAAGGGAAAAAAGTCACCCATACACAAATCAATCAGAACACATTGCTGTGAGCAGTGCTGTGAACTGTGCAAGCAGTGCTTGTTTTCACCTTGATAACTGCGAGGACAGGTCTGAGATATGAAAGAAGCAAGAAAAGGGAAAGCCAAGTGGGATATTGGGAATAAATTCCTCCCTGTGAGGGTGATGAAGCCCTGGCACAGGTTGCCCAGAGAAGCTGTGGCTGCCCCATCCCTGGGAATGTTCAAGGTCAGGTTCGATGGGACCTGGGGCAACCTGGCCTAGGGAAGGTCTCCCTGCCCATGGCAGGGGGTGGGGTGGGATGAGCTTTAAGGTTCCTTCCAAAACAAACCATTCCATGGTTCTCAGTCTTCCCAGCTTCTCTAGATCCCACCTCTTCCCTTCAGCTCAAGAAGCGAAGCAGACGGACTAATCCATCGCTTCACCTACATGCCCAGATCCTCTTAAGAGTCATTAAAAAAATAATAATAAAAAAAGTGCGTGGGAGTTCAGGACAAGCGTGGTGAACATCAGTACCTTTGTGCAGGTTCTCCAGGGGCTCTAAGACACCCCTGCGGAAGGAGGCCATGGGGTCCTGCACGCAGGAGCGGAGGCTGAGCAGGCTCTGCAGGTGGGGCTCGCGCAGCAGCTGCTCCCGGTACGCGACAAACTGCGGCGAGCGGCACAGCAGGGCGGCCACGTTGTGCACGAACTCGGGAACCAGGCAGGTGTAGGCATTGTCAGCCTGGCAGTAGTGGTAGGCGACAACCTAGCAAAGAGAAAAGAACAAAAAAACCTCATGTCTTCATCAGAGCCACGTGGGGACAGTTGTAAAAGCAGCAGTTTTTCCTTTGGTGACTTTGATCTGTTCTGGCAGGTGAAGTCTAAAAGAGCAATGAGTGTTAACTATCCACGACAAGAATCTAGACGAATCAGTTGGTAAAAACAGGCACTGATCCTGAAAAATGACTGGACCTGCCACTTGAAGAATAAATGAAATTAAGCTGTACCTGTTTGCAGAGATGGACAGTGACAGTAGTTGACATCTCTGAGGTGCTGTGCTGAGCTTGGATTGTGCTCCAAGCTCTGTTTAAGGACTTGATGCCAGTAATAACTTGTGATTGTTTTCTTGAACTTATTTTTTATTTGCTGTTTTCACATGTCAGGCTCTGTTAAAGTGGACAGAGGGCACTCCCTGAGTCCATCGCAGCAAGGCAGCACCTTGGAACTACAGATTCCCCTGAACTGGGGGTGATGTCAGACTCACTGTACTTTACTCATACACTGCGATCCCACACTTCACTCAAAAAATCAATTCAATTTAAAAAAAAAGTTCCTTTTTTCCCAGCTTTCCCCTGATTTTTCCAGATCAGCAAACTCTGCTAAAACCCTTCTACATTCTGCCCACTTAGTAAAATAAGCAGACAACCAGTGATACCTTCTCAGGCCATGCTGCCAACTTTCCTGTTTTCTTTTGCAATATAAAAAAGGCCCTCAAAAATCTGCCTCTGCTTGCCAATCCCTCGGGAAGCTGCTCCGGCACTGCTCCAGCCCAGCTTCTCCTGCTCCCTTGCTGCCTCCAGCCTCGGGCACTGCCTGCCCATTTGGAATGAGCCTCTGCCAGGGCACAAAGCTTTTCTCCAGCTCCCATTCACTGGGTTTTCTTTTCAAATGTCACTGAACATCCAAAAATATCCCGGCAAGGCAGGTGGGAGCTGTTCTGTACCAAAACCACCGCTGCCCTGGAGCACTGTAGAACAGAATATTGCAAAATAAATTGCATTTTTGAACTTGGGAAGGACAATATAGCTGAGGACACTGTGCAAAGGAAATGCTGTGGCCTCCCTGGAGCTCAGAGCAGCTGGGACGAAATGTGCCCATGGCTTTGGACATGATGAAGGCTTTCTGGCTCTCCACCTGCAATACCCATCCCTTGGATTGCAGGAGTCTCCAGGGTGGCCGGGGCAGTGAAGGATGGTACCGAGGAATGAATGTATCAGGCTGCAGGGTCCTCACTCCAGCACAGCACTGGCTTTTCAATATGAAATTACCAATGGGGTATAACATAATAATTTCTTTTCACAGTCAAAACAAGGTGTGACACATGCAGTGATGAGAAACTTGGGCTGTTATTTCAAGCACCAAGCCCTAATACATGTATTTAAGTTTTAATGGATACCTCCAAATTCCTTACAGAATTTTTCCTACCAGCCAGTTAAAATATGAATTCCCTTAGAGAACAGCACTATGTAAAGCAATTATAAAGGTAATGATTTCTTTTCATCAATCCTATTTATTTGGGGATTATAACTTGTGGATTTTACAGAATGAAGTTCGTAAGTTGCTATTCCTTGATATCAGGTTCCAGTAACAGAAATTACTCTGATTTTCTATGCAATTGGTGTGTAGACACAAAAATAAAGTCTCCTTTAATGAGAGGCCAATTAACTTCTTCCAGGAATCTGAAGAGCCATGTCATGGAAAAAGGGTCATGCATAATAGGAAGGGAATGGTCACTATCAGATTTTGGGACATACATACAATTACAATGCAATTAATTTCAGCCCCTTTCCATACATTACGGTTGGACTTGATGACCTTAGAGGTTTTTTCAAACCTTAACAATTCTGTGATTCCATGATTCCTGATCCCTGTGCTTGATTTACTGGCGCATCAACTAAGCCTTATAACCAGTAGCATAAACACAATGCTTAATGGGTGGATCTGAAGCTAAAGCAGTAAGCAAGGCAGGTTCTGGGAAGTCAACCAAAGCAAACGCAGAATGACATTCTCAGAAAATGCAACCTGAGCCAGAATTTCATCTTGATGTTATTTATTCTCTGTGATATTTTCTGTATCTTCAAATCACAGAGAGGCTGCCAAAAGCCAGTGCTGTGAGATTGGGCTGGGAATCAGGCTGGGATTCAGGCTTCTCACTTACACGGAGCTGGGTGGGAAATGGTTTTCTCACCCTGTAAAACTTTTCAAGGTTTCCAACCCTGTTCCACCCTTGGGAATGAGACCAGGTTAATATAAGAAGTGAGTGCAAGAGCCTCCAGGATGGCCAAGGGCTGCTGTTGACGGGGCTCACCCCAAACAGGTTCAAACCATTCCTTCTCCCCTGTATTTGCTGAATGCCACTAATTCTCTGGGGAAGGTTCCTTTCCTTAATAAAGTCTTTCCCTTAAATACTTTATTAATTGTTCAAGGTTAATTTCTCCAGGCAGAGGGATGGATCACCAGCTTCAGTGCTAAGGATTATCTTCTAAGATATGGGAGACCATGTCCAGACTTCGCTCAGCATCTGAAAGGATCACTCTCTGTGCTAATCATGATTCTGAGGTGATTTTGATCTCTTCTCCTTTTGCTTGACTGGATAAGACAAAAAATAAATCCAAGCAAAAAAAAACCCTAAAACCAACCAACAAAAAACCCAAACCAAACCAAACCAAACCACCCCCACAAAAAAAACCAACAAAAAAAACCAACCAAAAAACAGCCCAAACAAAAAAACAAAACCAAAAAACCACACCCCAAAATCAAAACAACCACTTGTATACCCTGGAAATTAACTTTTCACTGAAAAAGTTGTGCTCTCTCTCAATAAAAGCTTCATTTTCATTTTTTTGTGAAATTATTTCCTTGCTTTAAAGTTTGACTAAATTTAAATCACCAGATTGCAAAGTACTCAAGGCCTTTAGGCAACCCTAAAGCAAGGAGTGGGTTGCAACAAAGGACAGAAAAAATAACACCTCCATCCAGTTGAGTGCTCAAAGTACCTGCTCACGTAATTTTTGTAAGGGCTCAGACTCGAGTTGAGTGACTCCATACTGAGAAACCAAGGTGTTATGTTTTTTATATTAAATATCAAATGGCCGAAGTAAAAAATTTGTATAGTTTCCTTTCTTGCTTGAAAAGGAGCTGCAAAATAATTCACACTTGTACGATGAGTATTTTACTTCCAAGGAGCACCTCCTCTCTTAAAATGATGTGGAGAGTCCAGCTGGCTACACACTAAAGCAGCACATTTATCATGAGCTTCTTGGCAGCTCATTTTTCTAAATATTAATTATGTGTTAGAAGGCTTGAGGAACACCA
This sequence comes from Origma solitaria, assembly GCA_013397895.1. Lineage (NCBI taxonomy): Eukaryota > Metazoa > Chordata > Aves > Passeriformes > Acanthizidae > Origma > Origma solitaria. Next base: position 153,714 of record VZRL01006201.1, on the reverse strand, counting down.
GATTTGGGGACAGTAGAGCACTGTGAACAGACCATGGCCAACATGACCTAATTCCCCCAAAAGTGGGGTCAAGGACCACCAGAACACTCCTTTACTCCGAAATGACACAAACTTAATCTTTGTAACTGTCAAAGCAGAATGATGAAGACATTATTAGTATTCTCTCTAGGTGTTTAACCCAGTAGGTCTTCAGGAGTCTCTTCTCCCAACCCTTCCAACACTACCCATTCTACTCTCCCTTCTTTGACACTATCACTTCCCACTTCTCCCTTCATCCAGCCTCACGCAACCTTCACCTTCCTGCTGTCCAAGGAAAAGAGTTGTTGGATGAAGGATGTTAAAAGCAAGACAGCTCTTTCGAGGATAATGGAAAATGTTGGTGGATGAAAGGGAACGAGCTGCACAAACGGAGCAGGAGGAAGAGGCTGGAGAGGGCAAAGGAGAGGGGAAAAGCGAGGCACAAAAGAGATTGTGTAGCAGCCTTAAAGTCCAGAGGGTGAGAAGGGGCTGAGCTGTGAGGGAGGAAAAGAAAATAAAGAGAAGGGGAACAAGTGACATGGCAGGAGAGGGAGAAGATGACAGTAACAGGGGAAAGGCTGGAAGCACAGCATGAACATCAAAGGAGTGGGAGGGGCTGGAGATGGCTCAAGGGAAATAAGTTATTTTTAATTATTAGGACAGGCCAATTTTAAGCAGTTCTCCAGCACGACTTGTGAAACAGAATCTACTCCATTTAGGCAGCATTCCTTTGCCATCACACCTCTTTTGTGGTTTGTCTTGGCTTCCTTCTGGAAGTGTGTCGTGCAAGGACAGCCAACCCCCGTTGGACCAACCTCCCTGACCCCTGGGCTCACAGCAACACCCCACTCCCTCCAGTGCTCTTAAAGGGCTCCAACGTTGTATTTTAACCATATTTCTGCACCTAATTTTTTTACCCATACAGAACAGCTTCAAATAAATGCATTGTAACACTTTGACCTGCCACTATGCCACATGCCAGGCACAGTGCTGGCTGTGATAATGGCCATCAGCACTGCTGTACTTAATCTACTGCATATGACTGCGACACAGCATGCGGCACGTGGTGACCCAGTTTATTGGGAATGTTCATTACTTTTACATAGCTGAGTATGCTGGTAAATGCCCTCTGAAATTCATTAGTGGCCCAGGGCATCAAGGCTCAGCAGCACTGAACCCCTCCACCTCCGTGTAAGGTAGGAGCACTCCCTTTCTTTTTATATGCCTGCAGCAGTGTTAGTGATGCTTTGGATATGGCTTGGAGGATGGGGAGAAGAGCCTCCGGAGCCACCAGCCGTGCTCAGCATCAGCAAAATGCACTAATGCAATGGACGTGCAGCTCCCTCCACCAGCTGCTCTGCACAGGGTACGACCCATTAGTGCAGCTGAGCTGGGTTTCAGGTCCATTTGTTTAAGTGCTGCGACCACAAGCCACCACACAGCATCCAGAAACCCAAAGAACAAAGCTGTTCAACGGGTTTGTTAAAACTGGGTGTCCAATCCATTAAAAATCCTCTGTGAGTAAAGGATAAACCTTCAGGGAAAAGGGGGAAGGTCAGCATGGCAGGACCAAGTGGAGCTCCTGCTTGCCAGTCAGCAGTTATTTGGTCCTAAAATTAAGGGTTTCTTCATCTCTGACATTAAGAGCTAAATGCAACCTTTGCCCCCAAGAACTTACTGCATGAAAACCAGACAGAAAAGTACAACCCTGAGTAATCCAGAGGAGGAAAAGCAACTGCTTGTTCACCTTTCATTTCTGTCATCACAGATACACAACTTCTGAATTTTGGGATAAGTAACATTTTCAGAGGGAAAGGGAGTGGGTGAGAGGACAACGAGCTTCCCACCAGCATTCTGGAGCCTGTGCCAACCTTTCCCTAAGACTGTTTGTATATTATTAATCTGCTTTTGTAACTATCTGCATATCTCCAGCACAGTGACCTCAGCCCAATCTGAGAACATCCTACTCTGCTCAGTGCAGGCAGAGGTGGAACATCTGCACACAGCTTTATCCAGCTCTTCACATATGGTTCATCTAGCTCCTAAAATAACCCTGACAACTGTGGTTGTCCGTCACTGTCAACACTTTCTTCCATATTTCAGTTCTGACTTTAGGGTAAATGCAACTATAAAACACACACATCCAAGAAATACTTTTCCATCCAGATCAACCGAAGGGCTCTTCCCTTCCCTTGGCTCTTTTTCCTTCAGCCAGTTGGACAAACCCTGTTAAAGGAGGCCATCAGCAACTCTTTTTTTATTCCACAGCTACTGACACAGGAATATGCTGTTCCTCTCCCCCTTCCTCCAGCACCAAAGGACATTCTAGTCTTTTTTCCTCCTTTTCTTTTTTGGATTAGACTTTGGAAAGCCTTTAGCTTATCTATGTGAACGTTTTCCTAAACTGTCCCCACGAACGCCTGCTGGAGAATGTGGCATCAGACATTCAGATTTAGCAGTTGAATTATTTTAACCAACTATTTTTACTATTGTCTACAACCATTCAGTAGTTCTGCTCAGCTAAGAGTTCCACATTTTCAAAGCCTCAAAATTCTCATGATGCCTCAAAGGCAAGTCAGACGTGTGATCGAGTTTCTGAAGGAGGCTACTGTATGCACAACAAAGAGCTCCACGTTGTTATTTCAACGGATTTTCAATTCTGTTGCCAGGTCAGTAACGCTTTTTCCCCCAGTGTCACTCAGAGACATCAAACCCCACAGCTGCGGTAGGACAGGGAGTGTTTGTTTTATCAAGGAGGACATCACATGGCACAGCTCTTTCCAAGCATATCAATTTATCCGCTGTTGACAGCAAGGATTCCTCAGTGGTGATGCTGAGTTGTGCTACCCAGGAGCTTACTATGAGTGCACTCTGCACACAACTCTCAGCTATCAATTTGACAAACATCCTTAACCATTTTATTTGTCCTTATTTTTCTTCCTGAGGCTTGATAATCCATCAAACTCATGGTTTGTAGTGTGCTCCACAGCCCTTCTGAAAAACATTTTGATGCAATAAACCAAAGTGCTGTTTACGATACAGAATAAACAGGAACATGGAGCTCAAAAAAATTAATTACAAAATTGAACAAAACAAAAAAACTATTCTTTCAGAACAATTTCCCTTCGAGGCAGGAAACAAAGTTTGAGTGAGGATTTAGGCATATGCTTTATTTCAATGCACCCAGCACACCTGGAAGTCACCCACTCTTCCTAAATAACAAACCACCAACGCTTGGGTATGTGCTCCTTCCAGCATCAGTTATCCACAGACCATTATCCGCAGGGATCACTCCCTTTACTAGCCAGGGAACGGGAGTGAGGCAGATGAGATGCTGGTCTCCAAGGATCCCAAAAAGGGTAAGAGCAAAGCTGGGAACAGACCCAAGGCCTCCAAATGCTGAATCGAGCCATGCCGCTGCTCTGAGTCATCCCAGGAACTGTTTGTTGAACGTGATGGGAGCTTTTTGGAAGTTACACATGCTGTCTCAGCAATTCAGCCGTAAGAAGTGATTCCAAGTGCTCTAAGGTCAGCTCATCGGCCTTGGCATTGATCTGTTCATCAAGGCCTGACGTCTGGAAGCCGGGGACCGTTATTTCTGGAATCTGCCTACATTCACAGTAGTGAAGATTTACTGGGAGATTAACGATCTTGCTCCCAGTGTGTAATTCTGCTGCAGGCACTATGGGCAGCACATCTCCCAGTCTCAGCTGTTGTGCTCTGACAGCAACACACTGGATTTATTCTACAAAAAAAAAATTTGGCTAAAGGGTGAGCAGGACTTTAAAACCCTTTCCTAAAGAGTCTAGAGCCAAGGTATAACAACTTCTTTTTACTTAAATTTTGGCTGTAAGGATTTTTTCTTGCTCTTCCTTCAGCGATCAGAGATGCCAAAAAGCTTCAGTGAGTGATCTATGTCATGGATGTGACATAGTGTTTCAAAGAGCCATATTCCTTACCTTTTCCAGGAGGAAACTGAAGCTAAAACTGCGTCCATTTATCAATTACATACCCAGCAGGATGACTTAAGCACTCAGGGGAAGAAAGCCGAGATAGATGAGGTATTTTAAGCAGAGATAGCACACTTTACTGCCCTTTCTGGTAGTCTGCAGAGCTTCAGATTTGCAAGAAATACAATGACTAATGCATCCTGAACAAAACCAGACCTGGCCATTGCATTCCTTTCAAGAACTCCACGTGGAAGAGGAGAGTATCAAGTCTTAATATTTATTTATGCAGCACATGCTCCCTGCCTGGCCATCTGGGTGCAGCAGGAAAGTAGACAGGACAAGACAGTATCTGGCACAAGAAGCCTAGCAAAACACGTCCTGATAATAATTTAGAACAAAGACTCTCCTTGCTATTTTCTTCTCCGAAGTGGGAGCAGGTGAGAGGAAAGCATTAACTGCTCCCATCCTCCCACAAGGTGTAGGAGGAGCAAAAGCAAACTCCTTGGATTTCAAAGCAATAGAATGGCACCTTCCCACCACCACTGAATTAAGGTTAAATTTCAGTAATATAACAAAATTCAAGCTGTAAATCTTGTGTACATAAGTGACAGTGTTCCATATGTTCCATACAAGCCACTCCTGCCATAACAACAAGTAATTTGTCTATTGCTTCAAAGGCTATGGTCTACTTTGGAGAATTTTCAAAAAAATTCCCAAGTGCACACACAGCAGTAACACTCAGCCTGTGCCTTCTCCAGGTACAATACCTGACCTGCTCAAACACTGGGCAATTCCGCTCTCAGTGCTGAAGAAAAAACACAATTATTTTGGTAATTGTGTCATATCCTAACATTTGTAATGAGAAAGTAGGGGGGCTGGGAAAGAAAAACCCTCGGAGTAACAGGGGAGTGTATTTGATGTAGCGGGAGTTTCATTTTAGAGAAATAACTTTCCTGGGTAATAAAATTCCTTCTGGAAGTCTCTCTTGAGGCTCCCCAAGTGAGCATTTGAACGCACAGATTTTCCAAGTGATGTCAAGCAGGAAGACTTCCAAGGGGTCCCATTAAAATTGACATTTTCCCAAGAACCAAAAAAGCCCCAAGCTGGGTGTTTCTGTACCTGTGAGGCCAATCTCCGCATGGCCTCCTCCTGGCGCCGGCGCATCTCGGGGGTCCCCGGGCAGCTCCCGCTTGTGATGGATGGGTGGGCAGAAGGCGCCTGGGTCAAGGGCAGCTCTCGGTTGGCATCCACATCTGTGCAAGGAAAGAGGTTAGGAATTGCCACAGGACAAGCCCTGACATTACTACTGACCAGGCAGCTGCTGTTTCCTATGCAGTTAAAATACTACAAGTACTTGGGTTGGGATTTCAAGGATTTCCAGGCCAGAGATTCCTCAAGAAACCTCTTTTGGAAGCAGGAAAGGACCACTAAGAAAAAGCCTTGAGCTTATCTTACTCATCTTCCCCACTGTAATTTCATTGACTTTATAATAATGACAATAATGGAGTGAACTGGGCACTCTGGAAGGCTCTGCCTTAAGGTTTGGTGGATGCAAATGCAGAGCTCTCCTGCTCTGCACTTCTGCCAACAGAAAATGTTATGAACAAGCACTGGTTAATTTGGTTCCAAGTCCTCCTTCAGCACAGACAGTCAATTTTTCTGAATTGCAGGCCTATTTTCTAACATAAATAAATGAAGAGCCCCAGCTAACACAGCCATCTGAAGCCGATTAATTTAATCGGGGGAAAAGAACAGGAGCAGCACCAGGATCTGAAAAAGGCTTGCAAGCAAGTAATAGATTATCCTGGAATCATCTCTGGCAAGTTTAACTGTATTCTATTGCATTTTAGCTGCTTCTTTTGCCTGGCAAAGCAGAAAGTGGCTTTACCAGCAGAGTGCTACAGAAGCCCATCCACCTGGCCTTTGTGGATAACATTCCCAAACCATTTTTATTTCCTCTCCTAGATACTCATATGGAGAATTTTTTAATGACACCACGACATGCAGCACTTGGTGATGTCTAGTTACTGATTATTTTAAGAAAAACACCACTCTGAATTGCAGTCTGTGCTGGCAGAGGATTCTCCTGACTGGATTGCTGCAGTGCATCCCTGAGCTTGACTGGAAATAATCATGCAAACAATGACCCATTTAATGGCAAACAACAGAGCAGGACGACTGCTGCCTCCGTAATTAAACCCTGAATGTGTTAGAATGAGGCATGTTCTTGATTCTGAGCATAACACCACTGTCACATGTATTAATTTTCTGAGAGAGGAATTAGAAGTATGAGGCTGTATTGAAGCCAGCTTAATAACCCTGATTGCACAACTGCCATAGCAGAGTCAGACGACCTGATTAGCACTTATTAATTAACATAGATTTAATAAGCATAACAGATTTTTTTTCTGCACGTGGAAAAAGAAACAACAAAGAACCATATACAAAATCAGAGGTGAATCACAGAATATCCTGAATTGGAAGGGACCCACAAGGATCTTGCAGAATAATTATCTTCTATAGCTAGACTAGTACTTGTGATCTCTTTAGGAAATCAAATCAAATTAATTATTGATTCTGAAGGTTTCCATCCTAATAACTAACACTGAGGAATAATCCAGCTTTCAGCTTCATAGACACACCAGAGTGAACTAAACAACGTGTTAGGTGGGACCAAGGATCTTCATCATCTGTGCATGAAGGGTGCACATGTGAGAAATCCATTTCTCATGTGAGAAATCCAGCTTTTAGTCCAGAAGGAGTTAACCACAGTCGTCTCTTTAATGTCCACCATCACCCTAAGCAGACTGGGGACACACACTCACAGCTGGTGCACTGCAGAGCTGCAGTTACAACACAGAAACAAGCCCTGCCTTTCACTACACATTGTTCATTTAGATCTGACAAGTGACACTATTCAGCATGCCAACCCCTGGTGACATTTCAGCTCTCTGACAGGGCAAGAGCACAGTGTTCCAGTAAACAGATTTAACTACAGCTTCACTGAGATACAGTGACCTACATCCTTAAAGATACCTTGAGGTACCTAGCTCAGTATTTTTAGTCCTGTCTTACTCACTTACTGAGAGCTGAGTGATTTTAAAATGTTGTCATCTCCACCTGCAAACCTGTCAGCGCATAGTGATGGGAACTGGATGGAACCACAGGAGGTAGAACAATCCTGGGTCCTGAGCCTACATGGGCTCATGACCCACACGGAATATTTATACCATGATACAATGAGACAATCTGTATGGGAAGGAGAATGCACTGGCAAGGATTCGTAATCACAGAATACTGGCTGCCTGATTTAGCTGGAGATGTCATGAGCAGAGGGATTGGACTACATGACCTTTAAAGGTCCCTTCAAACCCAAACCATTCTGTGATTCTATGATTCTAAAATTGGAGCCTTCCCCATCAGAGGAAGTCTGTGATGTTTCTAAGCCAGACAAATCAGAGACAGACTACTTTGACTCTTCAAAAATCAGCTTTGGAGGAGCAGCAGTATAGAAGCTGCCTATAGCAGTACCTAAAGGGACTCCAAGAGAGCTGAAGAGGGAGTTTACACAAAGGCATGGAGTGATAGGACAAGAGGGAATGGCCTCAAGTTGAAGGCGGGTAGATTTAGATTAAGTATTAGGAAGAAACTGTTCGCTGGGAGGGTGGTGAGGCCCTGGCACAGGCTGCCCAGAGAAGCTGCGGCTGCCCCATCCCTGGAAGTGTCCAAGGCCAGGCTGGATGGGGCTTGGAGCAACCTGGTCTAATGGAAGCTGACCCTGCCTATGGCAGGGGGTTGGAACGAGACGGGATTTGAAGTCCTTTCCAACCCAAACCATTCAGGGCTTCTATGACATATTTCTCACAGGTCCTTCCTTTGCCTGACAACAAAGGCTAAACTGATTTCTTGGGCCTGAAGAGAAACGAAGTTATTTCAGCCAAGACCACTCTAAAAGCAGACAGAAAAGCTCTCTGAGTTTTGGAGACCCACGTGCTGCCGTCCTTACGTTTCGGAGAGGCGTGTGGGCTATCTGAAGCAATCTGCCTCATCCTTGTGCCGTGGCAGCTGAGCGCAACCAGCCTGGAGATGATGGCGGTTTTCCCAAAGCCAATATTCCCGACGATCACCACCCCGCGGTTGATGCTGGCGTTCGAGCTCTGCAGCTGTGCATCGATCTCGTGGAACACCCAGTCCCGGCCCACGAACACGGACTCAGTGGTGATGCTGGGCACCTCGAAGAGCAGCGGCTTCAGGGAGATGTCGGGGGGTCTGTAGGGTGCGAAGCGCACTGGAAAGGGAAACATGTGGGAAGGACATCAACATCCAAGCCAGAGGGGAAAGCAAAGTTTGGAAATTCATGTTTTGTCTCACACAGAAATCTTTCTGTTGCAAAAGGTGAAAAGAAAACACAATTCTTCATCACCCGCAAGTTTGTTGTGAAAGCATCTGTCCCATCCACAGTATTTTCCACCAAAGGAGTTGAGGATTTTACAGGGAGTAGATTAGAGCTGGGGAAAAACTGTGAATGGAGAAATTAATTTTCTTGCTTAAATCCACCATAGTTAAAGGCCCCAGGCAGAAGGCTGCACTCTGCACAGCACCTCCTGGGAGAGAAGATTGATGGTTCAACATAGAGACACACAATGTGCGTTCTCCTGTTCAATTCAATGAACCCACAACAATCTCAGCACCTACAAGTGTTAACTCAATCTAAGCAAAGTTATTTTAACTCTTCTAAAGTAAGTAAGTTAAACCAGATTGCTGACAGGATGTTCCTGTTTGGCAATTGAAACATTTTCTCTTTTCACAAGGAAAAATGATGTTTCAAAGCAATGTGAAGTTATCAAGAAGAGCAAGAAGTACCTTCCTAACAGACCACGTGTGCTGGTGCTGATGAAAGACTGTGCAACTTCTGTAGAGCCCAAGCAACAAATTCAAACAATAAACTGAAACACTGCCCACCATATGCAGCCGGGCTCTTTCTTGTGGCCGAAAACTTCAATTCAAGCTAGATCAGGGTGTATTATGTTAAATTAAGCAAACGTCCGAGCTTATTTCCTTTACTTGCTTTAGGCTGCAACTTTTGGATAGTAGGGAAAATTTCTTCACTTAAAGGGCTGTCCAGAACTGGCACAGGTTGCCCAGGGCAGTGGTGGAGTCCCCATCCCTGGAGGGATTTAAAAGCCACGTAGATGTGGCACTTGGGGACATAGGTCAGTGGTGGGGGAATGGATGGACTTGATGAACTTACAGGATGCATTTCCAACCTTAATGATTCTGTGATTCTCCTAAGTGTCATCTTAAACATCTACATCCATTGGGATGAAACCAGTTCTTATTTTTCCCAGCCTCTGATTCTAAAAAGGGTGAACTATTTTTAAGTGTTTCTAAGAAGCACGTGAAACTCTCTTACCCACAAGTGGCAGTATTAAATACATACCATGAGGAAAATCCCTTGAAAATTATAAAAACAATGTAAGGAAAACATGCCACTGCCATAAAACATATATAGATCAACAATATACTGGGGGAGTAGGAACCATCCTCTCCTCCATCCCAAACCTCACCCAAACATCTTGGTTCTTCCCACCCTGCAGCACTGCTGACATTTGCTTTTTGGAGAAGAAAACCCACAGTACATCATAGCCATCAGTTAGTGCCCTGGGTTACAGAAACCTGAACAGCCTCAAATTCCCAGAGCTGGAAATATGGAAAGCAAAAATTGCTTTCCCCATTCTATTAAAAACCTATCACTGGGATGAATCCTTGTGACGCTCTTAGTGTTGGGATTTCTGTATTGCTCCCTGCTTAAAATAACTGATTTAACAAAAAATAGCAGAGACAATCTCCCATTTAGTCTCTCTCACTGGGATTTTGGAACACTGGGAACAGACAGTGGGATGTAATATGTCCCCCAGCACAGGGCCAGGAATGTCTTCACTATTTCAGCCCAGTGCCAAGACTAGGGATATTAAAATTAAACCCAGGTTTAGGATTTTCAGCTGGAACAAAGAGCTGCTGTTTGTACCAGCCCAGACTGATGCAATTTCAATGCGAAATGCAGCATTTTGGGGAAGAAACCCCCACATGCATATTGAATGACATGAAAATATTTCCAGATAGTGATAGTTTGCTTTTTCACATCTTCTTCTCCCTTTCTTCCTAAAAACAGCACAGCACCTCAGCTAGGATCAGAAACAAATTCCAAAAAAATTGAAACACTAGTGCTATTCTCATGCAACTGTACAAGACAGGGGAGAAAAAAGAACAAAACGCAGAAGGAAAACATGTAGCACTAGAAGGGTTTAAAAAGTGTGTCTGGAAAACAATTCAATTCTGTTCCTACAATAAAGTTAAATGTTTTGGATGCAATCACTGCAAATTATGCAGCCTTGGCAAGCTGCTGCCTCCGAACATATGGAAATTTGGTCTGTCAAACTTTGCTTTCTTCACTTACTGCCTGCTAATGTACTTCTAGAACTGGCTCAGCAGGCAGGGGGATTTCATCGCAAACTGCCATCCAAAGCTCACAAACCCACTTTTTGGGGGGCTCATGTCTTCGGTACAAAGCCCAGCCAGGCTGTACCAGGTTGAGCATGCTGGGTGAAAACCTAGCCTGTGCCTTCCAGCTCTCCAGTTCCTCGCCCTAACATGGTGGGCTCAGAAAAAAGCCCCTGGAGAACAAGAAAGTTTCATGTATGGCCAAAAGAAACCCCTCTTCTATGCACAGGTAGAATAAACCAGTCTCATGGCACAGGAACAACCTGAAAATATCCCAAACGAGCTTTATTGGCCATTTACTCAGCTGTGTGACAAATGATGGGGCTGAAGCCTGGTGATCTGCTGCAGACTCAGGGCTGTCACAGCAACAGCTTAAGCACGTGGTTGAAGACAGAGCTCAGATTAAAAGAGGGATGGAAGTTGAAGGTGGGCTGAAATCCCAAGGACATGGAGCAAATTGAGCTGGAGCTGCCTGGGAATAAACAAAATACTAAAATATCAAGCCTGGCTCATCTTCTCATTGCAAGCGTCTTGTTTGTGGAATTTGCTACGAAGAACCACAAAAATTTCCCTCTCAAAAGGCCTTTCAGAAGTCAAGGGGCTGCCTGAATATGGGCATTGTGAGCATCCCTACAAGTGCCAGCCAAGTTGGTGGCCCTGTCACTGCACTGGGCTCCCTCCCTACTGGTATACTGCAGAATGCAAGGGGGAGCTGCAATCCTTGGCCTTGATTGAAAAGATAAGAAAAAACAGTAGTAGTCCCTAAAATTTCTCATTTTTAATAACTTATTGAAGTATTAAGCTCAAGGAGATCAGCTGAGAGCTGGGGGTGTTCATCCTGGAGAAGAGACAGCAGAAGGCTCTGGGATACCCTTACTGCAGCCTTTCAGTGCCTAAAGGGGCTCCAGGAGAGCTGGAGAGGGACTTTGGACAAGGGCCTGAAGAGACAGGACAAGGGGAAAGGGCCAGCGAGCAGGGCTGGATGGGAGCTTGGGAAGAAATTTCCTGTGAGGGCGGGGAGGTCCTGGCACAGGTTGCCCAGAGCAGCTGTGACTGCCCCGTCCCTGGAGTGTCCAAAGCCAGGCTGGACATTGGGGCTTGGAGCACCCTGGTCTGACAGAAGGTGTCCTGCAGGGAGTGGAACGGGATGGTCTGTAAGGTCCTTTTCAACCCAAACAATTCTGGGATTCTGGTTTTCACATGGACATGGATGAAGTGGCTGCTGTTTGACTGAGTTCCCCATCTAGACACCCCCAAACTGAGCCCCCTCGAAGGCCCCATTGTGCTCCTACCTCGCAGGTCCTGCTGTGCCCGGGCGCTGGCCACACTCTGCCGTGGCATCCGCAGCGAGGTGCGCAGGGGAGTGTGTCTCTGCTCATCCAGGTAAGCCAGGTCTTCCAGGTGGGCTGAGCTGGTGGCTGCCATGAGAAAGCAAAGAACTACATCACACCCAGCTTTTGGATCTCATACTCTGGTTAGCGTATTTTTAAATTTTTAATGAAAATACACAGAGTTGTAACTACCTTGAGACAACAGAGCTGACAAGCCTTTAAATGCTCCAAGCTTTCAAAGACAATGAAATCAGCACATATGTATTTAAATTTATGGTGCCCAGCCTGCTCTGTTTGCTTTGGAAGGTGTTTACACAGTGTCATTTATAAGGAATTCATCTAAAGTAAGCAGGCTGAATTTTCCATTTTTTTCCTATCCCCTCTTTCCAGTCTGAAATCTCAGGTTTTCAGTCTGTGCTGTACCCCCATGCTCTGGGCTTGTAGTTCACCATCTATAAATCTCATTTCTACATCGCTTTTAGGTCTGTGACTGGCCGAAGTGGGATTAAAAAGGAAACCTAATTCAGTTATGCAATGCAGCTTGGTTCACCAAGGGATGCTGATTTAACAGACAATATCCCAGGCTCTTTGGGGTATCTCTCAGAATCATCTCTCGGTTTTCTGGAGCAGTGTCCGCTGAACTCAGAATTCAAAGTGTGGATTTCTCCACGTGTCTACACAGACATACACACAGAGTGTTCTACCCCAGAGAAGTTACCCATCAAGGAAAATATATGGGGCAATAAAGGAAACTGGAACAATTCCAGGCAAGCAGCTTTGCAGCAAAGCTTTAATATTTTTAATCCCATCTCTTTTTTCTGCCCTGCTGTTACCAGCTTCAGGGGGACACTCAGCAGGCTGGTAAAAGACAACAATAAGGTATGGCACAGCATCATTTAAAAATGTTTCAAAGAGCAGACATGAATTTAAATGAGAATAATGTTGATTTAATGCTAAGACAAAAAATATCAGTCATTAGCAAATGCCAGGTGCTGTGAGGTGTGAGATATTCGGGGCACAGTCCACCACGAGAGATGGGACCCAGAGCAAATCTTCTGTAGGCAGAAAATACCACCATTCTCTTAACTCTAGAGCTCTTAAGATCTTCAGATAACATCAGACACTTGGCTTTATTTGTAACAAATCCTTTGAAATAGTAAAAACGACTGTGATGTCTTAGTACCTTAAACCCAAGACATTTACATTGTAATGACAGCAAAGAATCTGTTCTTTTTCTTTTTAAACGTATTCTCCAATAATCTTGTTGTACAATTTCGTAAGAAAGGGACCACAAACTGCTGAAATAAGCATTAAACACCATCAGAAACAGTTTTCCACCCAGGAATTTTCCATTTAGAACCAATGAGTCAAACAAAAAGACCATTTTTGTCATTCTTAAGAATGATGACGCCAAAAAGGAGATTTCTTCTTGGATAAGGAGACACAAGAAGGGCTGTGACAGCCATGTGCTGTGTCTGGCTCTGGCCTAAAAGCACAAACATGAATTTCTTACCTGCTACTGAATTCGGCCGTGGCATAAGGTAAAGAGGAATTGACTGCACCGACTGGGACAGCACTGTCTCTAGGTTCCTCTCGGGGATTTTGTTGAGGCTGTAGGTGGAGGCTGTCATGTTCTCATCCACACGGTACAGGCAGGAGTCCATGCTGGATTTCTGGGATTGCCAAGGTTTCAGGTTTCCTCCAGATCCAAGTTCCTTACTGCTTTCCCCTCCATATTTAGTACGTTCCACATTTTCAGAGTAACTTGTCAAAGTAGCTTGAAGGAAGACATTATAAACAAAATGAGTAACAAAACAAGAATGGCTCGAACACGCTGCTCAATGCCGAGCTGAGCCATGCAAGAGCCAAACATGATCATCATCGTATTTTCCACATCCACATAAATCAGAGATTATGGATTTTAGTTTAATGATACTGTTTCTGCTTACGACTTCTAAAAGAACATTTAAGCTCTAATGTTTTGGCTCATACTGTTAAAAGCCATTTGTAATTACAAAGAGTATTAAAAATTCTGTGCTGCATTGTATTCAAATGTACCATTCCAGAAAGAATAAATTATTTAGGAAGAAACATTATCATGGTTCCTCATGTCTTTTAATTGCATCATAGTTTCTACCTTTCCATTTCCAGGAAATGTTTGCAGAAGTTTGCAAGGTCTTGCAAGGTCTGACACTGAGAAGCCTCCACTGACTTGCACGAACAACCAGCTGCCATGGATTAGTTTGGTTCAGAAACTGAACCCCTTATCTCATTTGACTGACAGTAAGTTTTTATGAAGATTTAACTGTAACCCACTCATTTTCCTTTATGTTATTTCATTTTACAGATGAGGATTGCTGCTATATTGACTTTCACACTGGGAAGCAACAACACTCAATTGATCCAGAACACCGCCATCTTCTCCCCAGATGTATTTTCTCTGTGCAGTTACCCCCAGCTGTAAATCCCTTTGGCCTGTTGACTTTCCTCTCATCTTTCGTCCCCAGTATATGCATTCAAGGTCATAATCTTAGTTACTGAGACAAAGTCCTAACATTCTCCCCAGGTTATCTGAGTGTGTCATAGAATCATGGAATGGTTTGTGTTGGAAGGGACATTACAGGCCATCCAATTCCCCCCACCCTGCCATGGACAGGGACACCTTCCACTATCCCAGGATGCTCCAAGCCCCATCCAACCTGGCCTTGGACACTTCCAGGGATGGGGCAGCCACAGCTTCTCTGGGCCTGTTCTTTATCCATCCTAACAGACTCCACAACAGCTTCAATCTTCACCCCTATTTCTATGGCTTTATTTGTCAGTACTGGGTTTCTTTCTAGGCAGTGGGCTCAGTATCTTTGCATCCCATCCAAAGCTGAAAAATTTAGTTGTTTGCAACATATTTTGAAATTTAAAACCAACCCATGCAACTGCTAAGAACTGGTATTTATTTGCTGGCATTTATACACAGGTTTGCTGTCAGATAAACATAGTCATGATTTAGGATAAGAAAATTAGATAAAAACAGAAAACAGCTGTTCACACACTTCTCTTGCTTCCTCAAATAGTTTAAGAAATATGTTTGAAATTATTCTCTAGGAAAATTTCCATTTCAAAATCTGGGTTTACAGGCCCAGGCATGCCATGTTGTCTATTCACAGAAAAAAACCCAAACCATTGATCCATTAAAATCCATTAATTTTAAAAGCCTATCTCAGTATGTGTCTAATTAAACTTTGTAAAAACAAATCAGCAGCTGACATCAGTCATCTTCCAATACATCAAACTGAGGAAAAACAAAATGACTATGTATCAAAGTAAGTTTTCTCTAAATGAAACAACAAAAAAGAAAAAGAGCTAGTAAGTCCTGCTGCCCCTTTTTCTAATCAACAATTTGTGTTCATTTTAAACACTATTTTCTCTGGTTTACACTAAAGCTGTTTTATGTACAAACTCATCATTGAATCAGGTATTTAGGATTGTTCCCTGTGGATTAATTTACCTGCTGAACAGCCCTGGATGATCCAAGTGCTGCTACACAGGCTGAAGTGATTGCTCTATGGATTTAATCTCTTCTAGGAGCTATTTTAAACCAAAACAATTTTGACTTTAGTTAAAAAGCAAAAGCATCAGGTTAGCTGTGAGTCAGCAACATGAACAGACACGCTGAGCATGTCTCCCACGGTGTGACCCCCAGAGCTGCTCAGACATTGCACCTTCACCCTGACAACAGGAGAAAGCAACAGCTAATTTCAGAAAATTTACATTACCTGCAACTACCAAGGTTGATGCAGAGTGATATTCAGAGGAGAAAAGTTGTGAATGGCAAGTTGGTAAATAAATACAATTAAAGTGTAAATATTTGGACAGCTTTGAAATGGTCAGGGAGTTGGATCAGGTGATCACTGTAGGTCCCTTCACACTGAAATATTCTATTCTATTCTATTCTATTCTATTCTATTCTATTCTATTCTATTCTATTCTATTCTATTCTATTCTATTCTATTCTATTCTAATTCTTACTCCATTCCATTCCTTCCCATTCCCATTCCCATTCTTTTCTTTCCATTCCATTCCACTCTGACAGGATGAGTAAACAGCCTCAGGTTGCACCAGGGAAGGTTAAGGTTGGATATTAGTGAAAATTTCTTCGTTGAAAGGATGGTCAAGTCCTGGAATGGGCTGCCCAGGGCAGCGATGGAGGTACCATCCCTGGAAATGTTCAAAAAACATGTGGATGTGGTACCTGGGGACAGTGCATTGCAATTGGAATTAGTTGGTCTTTAAAGGTCCCTTCCAACCCAAATCACTCTATAATTCTATGATTTTATAAACAATAGGATACCTCATCAACCAAAAGCTCAAAAAAAAAAAAAAGGAAAAAAGCAACCTTTGAACAGACTGTGTGCTCTAAACTGGGAAGAGATAAACAGATTAAGTCAAATCCATCAAAGTGCAGGAATTTTTGCCTTAGGCTATCTGCAGAGAGGCAGATCTTTCAACCCCAGCCTCCAAGGGACCCCGTGCATCAGGGGACAGTGATGGGACATACTTGGGGCTGCCACAGCACGAATCCACCAGCACACGAGAGGCTATGGGAGAACATTTGAGGCTCTTCAACTGCTAAATCCAGAGATAAAGCACACCCCGGTGAAAAAATCAGAACTTTGCCATGCCTGGGCACTGCTCCACTGGATCTCACCGACCACAGTGCATGCTGGTGGCTGCTGGCAACAAACAAGAGACACTGCAGGGACGGAGAAAGATGGGACAGTGTGTGAGTCACACACAGAATAGGACGTGCACAAACAGCTGAGGTTCTCTATAGCACTGAAGGAACACCACAGGGATATAAATATAGACGTGTGTATATATATCTATATATTTATAGATACATAGGTGTATCTCCAGTCTCCACTGGCACAGTCTTACGCAGTTTAATGTGAGCACAGACAGATCAGAGGCATCCAGATAATGTGAGTGCTGGAAAACACGTAAGGAATGACCCCACGGAAAGCCCCTCGGATGAGCACGCAGGCAGCATGGTGCCCATCCGCAATCCTGTCTGCACTTTTTTCCTGGGATTTGCTGTATCTCTGTCCCCATAATCCCAACCCACCCACAGCACCGACACCACCTGCATGAGCTTCAAGCAGCTTTGCAGCCACATGGACTGTGATGCCAGGATGCCAGGAGAGAACACACTCCAGAGGTGCTGGAGCCACTTCACAATCCCACCTTGCTTTGAGCACTCAAGATTTACTCCTGTGTTTCCTCTGTCAAACCTTCCTTTTCAAACTTGGCTTGTTTCCCTTGGGAACAAAAGTTCGGATTAGAACTTTTTTGCAAAAAACATGGGTGCAATAATTTTATTTCATTGGGGAAATAACAGAGCTGTACCAAAGCAGTAGCAGCCCCCCAAGACAGCACCTCAGCACTGCAGACAGCACTACACTTCTCAGAGAGTTTCGTGTATTTACAGGCCAGAAATACTTTTTCTCGTTTAGTTGCAAGCTGGCTTATGCTCTAGGCAGGAGGCTTTCAACCGAATGTGTCTCCAGACAAACACATGAGGGACTTTTTACCATCTCATACAATTCTCCTCGAGGCAAAGACCATGGCTGGAAAACATCAACCTTTACATTCACCTTCCAGCTGGAACTGTGGGAGAAGCAGTTTTTGTAGGTCCCATCTGACAATGACCAACAGCTGTAACATTATTTATATGTAAAGATTTATAATGTCTCAAGTATGAAACAGGGATTTTGTTGATTTAAAGAAATAACTGCAGCAAAGCAATGAGCTTTCATATGCTGCACTGCAATGAGCTACATACCCAGCCTGAATTAACCTTGTTTGACTTGTCTTCAGCACCACTTGCCTCATTAGAGATGCCCCAGCTAACACGTGTGAGTTGGCAAGGAGTGAAATAAATTTTTTACCCTAATCTACATAAGCCTCCATAAACTCAGCCTCAGAAGGATACACCTAAATATAGCCACGCCACCCCAGACCACTCCAGCTGCCAAACAGAAAAATTTGGCAGGCGGAAAGCGTAAATCCAAACCTTTCTTAAGGGAAGGTGGTAGCCTCAGGCAGACACATGCAGTCTGTGCCCCAACAACCCTGGTGCACCTTTAGAACAT
Organism: Origma solitaria; assembly: GCA_013397895.1. Taxonomy (NCBI): domain Eukaryota; kingdom Metazoa; phylum Chordata; class Aves; order Passeriformes; family Acanthizidae; genus Origma; species Origma solitaria. The sequence goes on along the minus strand of VZRL01006201.1, from coordinate 135,768 downwards.
TATTCTCTGCTGGACACCACCACACACTGAGTTTAAGGCATCTCCACGCAAGGAAACCCAAACCCAAATTCCCCTAGGTCTGCTCTGCTCAAGGCTTGAAGTCAAAATCCATACCGTTCGCTGGATGTTCAACCTCTCTTTCAACACTCATCTCAAACAGGAGAAAAAACTAGCTTAATTAATATAAACAATCCTGCAAATAGACAGAGATTAAACAGGTAAAGCCATTTCTGTGTCAAGCCTGGGAGTGTTATAAATCATAGTGAGCATGCAAAAGATCTTAAAATGAAAAATACCTCGACAATAGCATCACCTGACCCTAAATCAGTTCTGTGCTTAGATCTGAAATCCCTGCTGCACCAGCTGACAAGCAGGATGAGGAATGGGATGAGGAATGGGATAAAGAATGGGATGAATGCCTTGCAGGGCTCGATCCTGGCTGCTACTTAGGCTAGAAATGCAAGGTCTGAGTAAAACAGCAGTGCAACAGAGCGAGACCCTCCCACCTCCTGAGCCCAACTCCCTGCAAACACTGTGAGACAGAACAGCTCAGCAAAGCTTCAGTTTAGAAACTGCAGTTTATTACTTGCAGAAACAAGACAATTAATGTTCTAAAGCACAGTCCACTATTGTAAACATGAAAGAAATCCATTAAAAAGGTCCCAACTCTAATACAGAGGTAGCAACCTTAATGATGTTTACCAAAATATCAGACCCCTGACACATTATTATTTATACATACCCCTTTTACATAGCACACATGCACGTCTGGAGTGACATCTCTGTAACAGAGAGACACAAAAACTAGACACAATGGCTTATGGAACTGCAGCAGTGGCCATAAGCCACTGGCTCTTAACCTTGCCCACCCTGACTTGTTATGCTGAGCTTTCTCTCTACAAAGCTGTTCCTACAGAAACGACATCAAGGGGCTGGAGCATGTCCCGAGAAGGCAACAGAGCTGGGGAAAGGTCTGGAGCACAAGTCTGATGAGGAACAGCTGCGGGAGTTGGGGGAACTCAGCCTGGACAAAAAGTCAGTCAGAGAGACCTTCCTGCTGTCTACAACTACCTGAAAGGGGTAGTTGGTACCAGAAAGGTGAGGAACTGGCTGGGCATTGGTCTGGTGGTGATGAGCAACTGTTTGTCATTTGCATCACTTGTTTATCTAAGTTTTTTTTTCTTTTTCTTTTTGTTATTTTCCTTATAATGTCATTATTATTACTATGAGTATTTCATTTCAATTATTAAGCTGTTCTTATCTCACTTTTATCTGACCTCACTTACCTCCCACTTTTACTCTTTGGATTCTCTCCCAGTGCTCACTTGCTGGCTGGTGCTAAACCACAACAGCGAGCTCCAAGCAACCCCTGGATTTTAGAAGTTCAGAATTTCCCAAGAAGAAATGCACACACACATCCCTCTAACCCCACATCAGTCCCCAACACCTTGATTCAATGTCCTCTCTGTACTGTCCACCTTTCACGTTTTGGATCCTTCTTTATTTTTGCCTGTGTCATCAACAGCAGTTTCCCAGTTCCCCTTTTCTCCTTCTTTAGCATCAGCAATGACCATTTTGTTCCCTTGTTAGAGCCCACCATGTCTTGAAACTGGTTTTAAAATTATGAGATTTGAACAAGAAAGAAGAGGCACATGTGAGGGTATGTGCACATGAGGAGGGAGGTTATTTAAGACGCAGCATTAACTTTTAGGGCAAGCTTGGATCATTGTGAAGCTTTCCACAACCATGAAGGTTAAAATCTTGCTGCTCTTCAAATAAGAGCTGAGTCCCATCCAATCTCACATGATCAACAGCTAAAATATTAAAGAGAAGCCACTTATTACAGCATCCAAAATAACACCGTGGGAGCTGACAATGCTCAACTCTCCTCTAGCTGTCTTCTGAGCTGCCTTTTCACTTTATTCTTTCTTTCAGTTTTTCATTCTATTTTTTTTCCACCTACTGGGCTGGACCATAAACCAAACTCAGTCTCAGAGTTAACCATCTGTTCTGTGTCACTTCCTTCAGCTTTAAACTCTTTCTTCCCCCCTTTTTTTCCCCAGTAATGTAACCAGCACCTATTACCTCTCCAGTATTATGAGACAGAGTTTGGGGTCAAACCCAAACCCTGATGCCTCACTGGTTTAACAGGAAGAAGGCAGAAGTGTTGTTTCATGACTTCATGGTTTCTCACCCCGACATCAGCCATGAACTATGTCACACATGCAACTTTGCTTTCTGCTTTATCTCTTCTTTTAATGAAATGGAAAAAGAACGGAATTGGGATTCAGAGACAGTGCCCTTTTGTACTTCATGTGGTTGGGATTCTGTGACCCCAGTGATTTTGCTCCGGAGCTGATGAGAAACATGAAAAATTCTGGTTTTCCTTTTCACTTCCTGAACCATCATCCCCATCACCTATAATATGAAGGTACATTAGTGAACAAAACCTCACTAGTCAACAAGATGAGGCATTTTTCAGGAAGCCCCTCTTCAGGGAATGAGCCCAAACACAAGCCGCTGAAATTCAAAAAAAGATCTGTACTTCTCAAAAATCTTATTCATTATTAACAGAGCATTTAATAATACTGATGAGAATGTCAGAATTCAAATGTTTTAACTGTAAGATCACAAAAATATTTAACCTGAGTTAAATTTATCTTGATGCGCCTTTTGAGCTGCTCTTTGCTCCCTTCTCAAAGCAGTTAAAGCTGGAAACAAATCCATCTGGTTTTATTGTCAGCAGCATCTATTCTCCTTAGCAGCATCTATTCTGCTTAGCAGGCACTAAGGGAAATTCATTAACAAACCTATTTTTAACCCACAAACACATAAATCTGTAGAAGGCAGCATCGTGATAAAAGCTCAGGAATCAGAGGAAAAAAACAGCAAAAAAAGAGTAAGCGGGAAAAGCTACAGGCCAGGGACTCCCAGAAGGGGATAGGGCTCTTTGTATGCCATTTTCCATCAAGCAAATCCACAAAATCTAAGTGAAGGCATCTGGTCCACATGATATCAGACCTGTGCATTTCACAGCAGTGGTGGGGCCAGAGGACTTCCACTGCTCACTGCTTTCCCTTTAAAGCTGCTTCTCCCTCATAACTGTGTCTCTGCTCAGGATGATCCCCTGACAATTCAGCAGGGAACAGTGTAGACCATCACAGGAAAAAAGCATGGCCCCATTTCAGCTTGGGGTGTATTAACACACTTCTACAGGAAGATGCCACATGGAAAACAGTCATTCCTTGGGAGATTGCTGCTAATGACATAAAGTGCTGCTTAAACATCACTTGGATAAGCTTTGCAGACTGGCAAGAAAAGTCTGCTGGTTATTTTGCAAGATTACTAAGACTGGTGGAAGTTTTCCTGTATTCTGCTGCATTCCAGCAGCAAAGCTTCCGAGCTTACATTGGAGGGGCTGTGAGGTGCAAAGCTCCCCCATAGCAGCACACGATTCTTTTACCAGTTTTCTTTTCAGTAGCAGATTTTTGAACATTAAGAGTTGGCTGCTTTTACATAGTGAGAGCCAAAAAATGCTGGAAGCTATTCAGAGGTTACAGTCAGGTCAGGATTTTCACCAGCCATTCTGTTTCACATGGAAAGGATTCCATGGCATCCAGGAGAAAGGGCTGTACTTGCTCCTACCTCTCCTCTTGGCTCACCTTCTCCCCCATTCCCCATTGCTTTTCTTTTACAAGTAAAGAATATCTGGATTTGACGATCTGGACATTGTAACTTTTTTTATCCTTTCAACATATGCAGACTGAGCTTCCCTTTACTGTAGAGGATCAAAAATTTCAAAGTAAGTCTGCTCTAACCCAAGAATGCATTTATTAAAGCCATCACTAAGCATGAAATATTCCCCATGCTTTGCAGATCACAGACAGCACACTTGTTCTGTAATAACTGAAATTATATAAGAGGTGACATACAAACGGACGGGAATAACTCCAAGAGGACAAGTCATCAGAGAAAACCTGAATGGCAAAAATTTGGTCTTTACCTCCAAGATTAGAACATCACAGCATCCACTCACGTGGACAGTGGACAGTTACACTCTTAATGCAGTTAATTTGGTGTTGCACTCTGATTTAACTTTGACAAATGAAAGTTGTGTCTAGTAATAGAGACATGTAAAATGAGCTTAACATGTACAAAATTTCCTGGGGTGTGCCCCAGAGCAACTCTTGGGGTTAGCACTGTGCAGGGCCAGGACCTGATGATCCTTGTGGGTCTCCTCCAACTCAGGATGTTCTGTGATTCTGTGACTTTTAAAATATTTTACACTAAGCAACATCAAACAGAGAGAAGCAATTATACTTAAGGGTGTAAGGATGGACTTTCCGCCTTGATTAAAGGCTTTCTGTCCCTTGATAATTCTCAAATATTTTGCAAATAGCACATTTACCTTCTGGGACACATGTTAAAGCCTCGGTGTACGTATTTTAAAAATATGAAATTTGGTGGTGATTCAGCATTGCAAGATTTGGAGGTGATGCTCATGGCAGCTCAGGAGTGTCAGGTGACAAACAAGGAGAGATCATACCAAAACCATAACTTTTATCAAGATGAACAAGAAATATATTTGAGCTGCCTCTTACCAAGATACATCTACTTGGAGCTAATGGCTAATAGTTTAAATCAGTTATTTTGGAGAAACAGAAGGGACCATGACTCAGGGAACACAAAATACCCAGGGAAATGTTTACTCTTTTTCTATACAGAAAATCTGCACAAAGCCACCAGTAGTTCTGACAAGGAAATCTCCAACAGATTCACACCTTGGAGGTACCATGTGAAGCTGCTCCAGTCAAAACCCCATGACCACAGCTCCCCTCCCAGAAAACATGAGAAAGGAAGAGACATATAAGATCTGTACCCAAAACCACGGAATGAACCTGAAAGGGCAACCTGATCCCAGACCCTCCAGAAACCATGGAGCTGATGTGTTCCCAAAGGGGAGAGAAGAGCACGAGGTGGGCTTCGCTTCCTACAGGAGGACGATTTGTCTCCTCTGCAGTGAGAACAGTTCCAGGGAATTGCTGTCATGCAGACAGCACCTTTCCAACCTGTGCACACCCAATTCCCATCCCAGTGGGAGGGTAATGGCCCAACTGTGCACCTAAATCCTGCAGGGAACAGCTTCCCCTTGCTCCCACTGACCTTACACCTGCAGGACAGAGCAGAGGTACAGAAAATCAAGCCTTGTGGAAAACCTCCCTATTTTTTTGCTGCTGGAAAGTCTGGCTGGAGAAGACCACTTTCCCCACAGTTTTTCACAGCTGTTCAGCTTCAATCACAGGCCAGAATAAGGCACTGAAAAGTTTATTGTCCAAATAAAGCAGGAGAGGAAATAAGGGGGGAAAGAAGCTCTTGTCTTCCTTTTAATGAAAACACTAGCAGGGGAAGGCTTTTTTTTGGTGAAAGCATTGAAAAGTGCTTCCCTTATTCCACATGACTGCATTTTTACATGACTTTTCTATCTGGGATACATTCACATAGCCTTGGGATAAGCCACTTTCTATTATTTCCAAAGTTTCCACAAGAAAATCTAAGCTCCTGACAGAAGAAGCTCTAAGAGAGAACCTTCCTTGTGAGAGGTGAAAGAAAAATGTATCAGATTTAAAAATAAATCCCTATAGATGTACTAAACAGAGGGCAGGGTAGGGAATGACAGCAAAAAGACTCAACAGCTCACTGTATCAGGAATCGGGATGCTGCTGATACTTCTCTGACACCCAGGCAAAGCACAAAGGCCACCCAGAACCCCTCTGGAGTTCACATGGAAAAGAAAGTCCAGATAAAACCGAACTTCAGGGACCTATGATTTCATTGCCTTCAGGTTGCCAACACAGCCCAACGTCAAGCACAGCATGCACAGATCTTGTCAGGAAAAGCGTCTGGAAAAACAAAGCACAGGCTTTTTTGCCAACTCTGCTGCTCCATTTCAGGTCTCAGACGTGAGTGACAGCTTGGGCAAAGGCAGGACCCAGCTGGGATCAGGATCAAACATCCACTTGCCCTCACTGTGACCCTCCAGCCCAGCTTTGGGGGTGGATGTGGGAGAAGGTGCAGCTCTGATGGTGGGACGGGGTGAGCAGAAAAGCGAGGGGGTGGGATCCTGCAGTGACTTTTCCCAGGATTCATTAACCTACTTCAGCACACAACTCAGAATAGCTCACTCATTTGCATTTTAAGATCACACAGGCAGAAGTGCTGCAAGGGTTGCTGTGGCATCCAGGAGCTGAACTAAGCCCAGATTCCCTGATCAGCCAAGCAAAATGTTAATCACTACTGCAACTAACCTCCCTAAATTATCAGCCTTCGTTTCTTTTTCTTTTTTTAAACACTACATAAATCGTTGGCAAAGTAAAATCTTAAGGTGGGGAAATACTCAACCTAGAATATGTGGCAAGGACACCCAAGTGACGACCATTTGGTTTGATGTCATACAAACATTAATGTTTTCCCATTGTGCCTGTACAGTTACTGAACAGAATTAATCTGTGTATGTTATTTTCGCCAGATTCTTGACACTTGCAACCCACAGACCACTCAGTTGAAAAAGCTGCTACAGCACCTACAGAAATTCACTGAAATTTGTGATAATCTAGTTCAGCTCCTGCCCAAGGCTTCCTCTTGCACCATTTAAGCAAGTTCCAAAAGTAAATTAATTAATGCAAAGTTATCAACCTCATACATCCCAATTTTTTACTAACTACTATGTAGTTTTACCTATGAGGAATGGAAGATGGAGGGGTACAGCTCACCTTGGTCACTGCAGTATTAACCTGAATAATGCAAAACCATTCCCCTAATTAGCAAATGCTGGCGTGTGAGATAAATAATATTACCTAAATAGAGCACAGCATCCAGCTCTGGGGTCCCCAAGGGACATGAAACTGCTGGGGTGAGTCCAGAGGAGGTCACTGAGTTGATGACATGCCTGGAGCCCCTCTGCTCTGGAGCCATGCTGGGAGAGCAGGGGTTGTTCAGCCTGGAGAAGAGAAGGCTCCAAGGAGACATTAGAGCCCCTCTCAGAGTCTAAAGGGGCTCCAGGAGAGCTGGAGAGAGACTTGGGACAAGGGCCTGGAGTGACAGGACAAGGGCGAATGGATTCCCACCGCAAGAGAGCATGGTTAGATGGGATTTTGGGAAGGAACTCCTGGCTGTGAGGGTGGAGAGGTCCTGGCACAGGTTGCCCAGAGCAGCTGTGACTGCCCCGTCCCTGGAGCTGTCCAAGGCCAGGCTGCACAGGGCTTGGAGCAACCTGGTCTAGCGGAAGTTCTCCCTGCCCATGGCAGGGGTGGAACCGGATGATCTTTAAGATCCCTTCCAACTCAAACCATCCCAGGAGGAGGGTCCAGCACTCACCAATGATGCCGCTGTCTCTGCTCTCCAGCGTGGACGTGGGGCTGGTGACAGCTCCGTAGCTGCAGTCCTTGGCCGTGACACTGGTGCTGACGGGCGGCAGGGTGGAGCAGGGGCTGCTGGCCGGCGGCGAGGCTGTGCTGCTGGTCAGTGTGGAGCAGGGGCTGATGCGCTGTGTTACCGCCGAGCTCTGCAAAACGGGAAGCGGGAACACATCACTCACCACAGGCACTGCAAGGGGGAATGTCTTTCTATAGCTCACGCTTGAGGATTTGCTTTGCCTGGTGAGGTTCAAAAGCTCCTTTTCCTCTTCATGCCTCAGAGATCCCAGTGTCCGTGTTCAATAGGAGCCACAGGAAACAAACAGTGGTATTTATCAAAAGCCTGATTCCATACTTGATCGGGAGTTTTGATGGTCTTGTTAGCATTGAACTGAAAGCTTATAAGAAAAAAGCATAAATATGCAAAAATTGTGTCAGAAAGGTAAATTCTGTGCCTCTGTTCAAGTGGAGATCTCCGGGGCGGGAAGCATGCAGTGTGATCTCACCTTTACTTACAGCTACAATCATCCAGGAAATCCTACAAAGACCTCTGGGCTGTTTCCATCTGGTCAGAATCCTTATGGAGCCGCAGTTTTTATTTTTCTCTATAAATGTTTCCTCCATTCCAAGAAAACATCAGAGATCCCTTATCTAGATACAAGATGACCCTTCCCTGCCCAGGCATGCTTTCCCCACCAGATAAAAGTTTAAAAAAGCCCCTGTAATGTGGAAAATACAGCAGCACAAAGAAGATGCTGTTTTGAAAGTGATTTTGGTAAGAGCCTATAGGATACTATGTGCAAGGAACCTGGAGGAGTTTATCCATCTGATACTGCGGAGGGAGACGGATTTATTAAAAATCCAAAATCATTACTGAATTCAATTTGATATATGACAGAGCCCTTGTTTTAACCACAGGCTACTGGATACAGAAGCTCCCCTGGATAAAAGTTTCTCCCTGCTGAAGACACCTCCCAGAGAACCTGCAGAGCACAAAACTGCTGTGCAGGGTAAAGGGGGTTAGCAGGTGCAGGTGGCTTCTTGTGTACTCAACGCAAGAACTTCATCACCCGTACACCAGACTTCAGAGCATTTTGTGGGAAATAAACGGGCAATTTCAACACTTCCCTGACTGATCGACAGAATAGGCACCCATTCACAGGGTGGGTGCTGGAGGAGCTGTACCCTCAGGAGGGTGAGTCCATCACCCCTTGAGGATGGGAAAAAAGCAAGCATTAAAAATTGGGAGCTTGAGCATGTGATCCTCCCTTGAGCTCTTCCTTAGGGTTCTGCAGAAGGACGTGAGTCCATGTCTCCTTGGCTCAGGGGACAGTGCAAAGCACAGCCAGTTCTCCTGCACTGCTGCTGTTGGCTGGAGCTGGGCTTGGCAGGCAGCACTTAACTCACCATACAATGATCCTGGTCCCAAGGAAGGAACAGCAGAGTTTCATTCCCCATCTAGAATTTGCTTAAATGAGATTTCTTTTACTCTGTGTGAACATCCCCTAATAATTGTGGGGCTTTGTATCCCCTTCTCTGCGGCATTTGAAGACCATAGAGAGCATACCGGCAAACTGCAGAACAGGGTTGACATGCCATTTTTTTCCCTCCTCTTGATTCCATGTTTGAAACTTAAAAAATGTCTGGGATGGACATTTTAAACTTGAACATGTAAAGGATTTACTGGTGTTTTATATTAGGAGGCAGCTACCATGTGTAGCTACCAGGAAAAAAACCTACTTTGTCCAAGCATCCCCACGGGTTTTGTAAAAATCCTTATTCAGAGCGTAACTGCCCTGATGCTGGAGGCAACACGGAGCGTCGCTGGCAGGGGGGATGGGGCAGCCCTCGGCCTCCCCACAGCTCTGCTCTCACACCAGAGAGAACTGAATCGATCTCAACTTAATTACGGAATATCCCCAACATGGATCAGCGCATCAGCAAACCAGGGACACAGTGCCAATGTCACAGCCCCGCCGGCGGGTTTGTGTATTAACACAGACATCCCAACACAGCAGAAAATGAACTGTATGAGTATTTCCATGATAATTTATAATCTCCCTCTGGTAGTATCCATTGGGGTCAGCCTCTTCTCCCAGGCAACATGCAGTAAGGTGAGGAGAAATGGCCTCAAGTTGAGCCAGGGGAGGTTTAGGTTGGATATTAGGGGAAATTTTTTTGCTGACAGGGTGGTCAGGCATTGGAATGGGCTGCCCAAGGCAGCAGTGGAGTCACCATCCCTGGAAATGTTCAAACATTAAGTAGATGTGGCACTTCATGATATGGTTTAGTGACATGGTGGGATTCAGTCAAGGGCTGGACTTGATGATCCAAACTTAATGATCCTGTTATTCTAAAATAGCCACAGTGTACGTGGTGGCTGCTAACACGTGGTCATCTCTTGAAGTACCTGGGACAAGCAAACCAATGCTCTCCTCTTTCCATCCAATTTTCAGTGCCACTCGTAAATCCCAGTCATTACTATTTTCCATTTTTTCACATTCTAGGTACTTACCAGTACCTCTCCTTTTTCTCCAATGCCTTCTAGAAACTGCAGGCAAGCTGACTGCTCTGAGAATTTTGGCTCCCTGAATATTCTGGTTTCACACATTCATTACATCACCCGTCATGTGCCTTTCTCTCCCAACAAACCTTTTCCATCTCCTCATACTGCAAGTTTTTCAGATGTCTAAATACACTATTGATTTTTCTAAATGTGCATTTAATTTTGCAAAATTATTTCTAGCTCATTCGTTGTAGCGGCCAAATTAAAAACTACTTCTGTGTCATAGTCAGTGAAGACATTCCAATACTTTTTTCCCTTTAAAATTGCTGGGGTTTATTATTATTCTTAATATAACCTAATATAGAGCACTTTTTGGCCTGCTGTTGTCTGCCATACAGATGTTTTCACTGAGCTACCCACCACAGTGGGACTATCTTCAGATTTATCACAGCTGATGTGACTCCATCAGCACACCTGAGCCATTAAATCAGCTTTTCCCAATATTTTCTTTAACTTGCTGACAGTCCAATGAAAGGCATCAAGTTTAAGGTAATACAATTGGGGAGATTTGGACAAGGAAGGCCATGGGTATCCTAGTCTGCATGTGGAAGAGTGATGCTGGCAGAGGGGAAGGGAGTGATGCTTCTCCTCTGCCCAGCTCTGCCCAGCTCCATATCTTTTTTATGTTGAGGGCACCAGAACTGTACAGAGAATTTCAGGTGGAGAATAACCTAACCCAACCTCAGCTGGCCCTGCTTGAAGGAGAAGGTCGGTTTAGACGATCTCCAGAAGTGCCTGCCAATCTCAGACAACAGCATCTAAAAATTCCATCAGCTCCCATGTGGGATCTTTCATAATGTAAAGCTTTATAACTATTATAAATTCTTTATGGTGAAGTTTTTCTATGTCTTTGTTTTAACTGTCATTTTAAACAAATCCCCAAATCCCATTTCTTAATGCAAAATAACACCCACTAACTTTAAAACACAGAAGTCATTGCACTTTAAAGCCAATTAAAATTCAGTGCAAGGATGGTACACTCATCTTCCCTCCAGCTGATAAAACTATTGTTTCATGAAATGCCAGAAATGATCGAAGTTCCTTTATTTGCTATGTTATCAATGCAGCTCCTGAAGAACAAGCTCCTTGCAAGTGGAAATTATGAAATAATACAGTATATCACTCAGCATTGATGGACATGTTTGATTTTTGTATTGATATAGAAAAATGTTCCTCTGTGTGAGTTTTAAATATAAATTTCCATTGACAGAACATGCTGTATTATTATTGCTGCTGTTTCATCTGTCACATTTTCACAGAGCTTTGAAAAATTACTGTATTCTGCCAGAGCCTCAATGTCCTTTGTGTTGCTCTGGCAGACAGTGCAGTTAGAAAGAGTTTCCCAAAAAGTAGGAGAAAGAGGATTTAATCCTCAGCATCGGGGATCTCTAATTAAGGAAGTCATGATTAAAAGACAGCACAGAAAACATACTATTTTATTACCATCTGGATTAGAGAATATCCTTGCATATATTAAAAATAAGGAAACTGGGGGAAAAGGCAACGTAGAGATGTACAGATTGGGCAGTTTCAGTGCAAACATTCCCTTGCCTTATCTTCCTTTCAGCTCAAGCACTGGTGAGATGGCAAATAATTATTGTCTTGCCTGAGAAGGCAAAGCATGGCTGGAATAACAAGCAGCAGCTTTTGATACAAAGAATGTTGTCTTTGCCCAGCTCATGTAAATTAACACATTAAAACCCAAAAACTTGCTCTGATTTTTAAATTCAGGTGCAAAGTACTGGCTAAAGTCTCAAAGAGATTTTAATTTGTCAATGATTAATAGAAAAATTAATCTTTACAAATCCCATAAATGTCTTATTGAGTGATTTTCATCATGACTGGAAGTAAGGTAGTGGAAGAAATTCAGTTTGTGGTAGAGATGTAGAGAGATTTTCCCAAAATTTGCTGCAATTCAGAAGCAGCTTTAGCTTGGACAGGATTTGTTTCCTGATACACCCAGTGGGAAATGGCAGAGACAGAGGAGGGCCCCAAAACTGTGAGATGGCTGGGGCTGAGGTGGACGGGCTGATGAAGAAAAGGAGAGGCTGATGGAGGGAAGGATGAGGCAAGGCTGATGGAGGAGCATGAGATGCTGGTGGAGAGGAGGAGGAAGAGAGGCTGACGCAGAAGGTTTGTTCAGCCTGGAGAAAGGACAGCTGCACTGGACCAAAGGATAGCTGCAGCCTTCCACTATCTGCAGGGGCTGGAGAGAAGACACAACACTCCTCTCAGAAGCGGAAAGGGCAAGGAGCTACAGTCACAAGTTCTATCGAGGAAATTTTCTACTAGGTAGAAGAAAAAAAGTTCTTCACAATTAAAGTTGGTGAGCCCCAAGACAGGCTGTCAGGAGAGCCCACTGTGTCTCCATTCATGCAGACCTTCAAACCCCTGCCTGGATGAGCCATGAGAACCACGGTCCCTCCCTAAAGCCTCCCCAGGCTGACCTCCCAAGGCCACTTCCAACCTTGAGTATTCCAGGATTCTAGGGAAGTGCTGACAGCAGGAGATGCTCACAAAGGAAAGAAAAAATTAACTTGGTGATTGAGGAACTAGCCTCTCTTTATCTTCTCCAGAACATGAATAGCATTCAAAGACCCTGGAAAACTTTTTCATGCAAAAATTAGCACACAGCCCAAGATACCAACCTATTTTAGAGGACAAGTCTCTGTTGTTTCTCTTTAGATTTTTTCTTTTATTTATTCTCCAAAGACATCTTTGGCTTTAGAGAAAAGATGGGATTTTAATTTTTGTCAAAAGGCAACAACAAAAGGAACCATTTATAAGTAGAAAGCTCTGCTTGGCTTTAAAGTATTCAGTTCAAATAGGTGCCTGTTAAAAGGACATTTTCTAGCCCAATGTATAGTAAAATCAATTTTAAATCCACAACTTGCTTAAAAAAATTGAATGGGAAGTGTTAAAGTGAAACATATGTGTTAAAGGCAAAAACTTTACAAAATTACATTTCTTGGCTCTCAAGCAAACTAGCTCATGCAGGAGATCAAAAACCTTTTGTGTCAGTAGACTTGGACGCTTCCAGGGATGGGGCAGCTACAGCTTCTCTGGGCAACCTGTGCCAGGGCCTCACCACCCTCACAGGGAGGAATTTCTTCCCAACATTCCATCCAACCCTGCCCTCTGGCAGAGGGAAGCCATTCCTGTCACTCCTGGCCCTTGTCCCAAGTCCCTCTCCAGCTCTCTCCTGGAGCCCCCTCAGGCACTGGAAGAGGCTCTAATGTCTCCGTGGAGTGTCTCTTCTCCAGTCTGAACATTCCCAGCTCTCCCAGCCTGGCTCCAGAGCAGAGCAGCTCCAACTCCGTGGCCTCCTCTGGACTCGCTCCATAAGGTACACATCTGTTCTGTGCTGAAGACAGGCTGCTTTTCACTGACTCTCTTTTTAAGGAATTCAGGTTCTCTGAATTATATCTATGTTAAATATCTGAGTGACTTGCACAGAGTTGCCCAATGACTCTGCTAAAAGAACAGAGAAAAGGAAGTGGCTGCCGAGTCTTGTGCTCTTCTGCTACATACTGGACTATCCATCTGTCAATTTAAAACCAGAAAGGGGCGGGGGGAAATGTCTCCTATTTTCATTCTCAGCAAAACTGCAAATTGTCCACACTAGAGGAAAAGAAGGGAGAAACTCAGGCTCAGGCAGTTTCTACAAAATCTGTATCATAGCCCAGAGCTTTATTGCTTTCCAGTCAGCCAGGGGGTGTAACAAGCTCTATCACGATAAAGATTTTATGATTTGCCTTCTCTATCTGTTTTCAAGCACGAAATCACCTTGTTGGGCAAATATGAGCAAGAACTGTGACTATCTGTAAAATCAGGCTGTTACTATTTCCTTCCCCTTTCTGCAGAGACTGTGAGTCTTTATGTAATACTACTAAAGTACTTCTGAAATATCACAGAGAAGATGCCAGGGAAGTACAGATTATTTTGGTCACTATAATCTGATTAGAAACACTGCCCACTCCTACATTTGCAGAAACAGAAAAACAACAGAAGCTGTCTCACATGGCTGTTCCCTGAACCATGGCCTGCTGCTCTGTAAGGATGAAACACCGTATCATGAGGAGATACAACCTTTACATCAGCACCATTATTTCATGGTTAGAAGACACCGGGTTGCCATGGAATTAGACAACAACCACCCTCTCCCAAGCTCCACAGCGATCCCAACCCATGCCATTAGGGACTGGGGGGCGGGGGTCATACCTGGTTCTCGTCCTGCACCTCCATGCTGTACTGGGGCCCTGGCTGAGCCTCTGTGACTTTCTCTCCGAGGAGGAAGCCCAGGCGAGTCATGAGTGTGTTTGCTGCCTCATCTACGGATGGAGGGGGTCCCAGCTCCTGCTCAGTATCACCTAAACAGAAGAAAACCAGATTCAGACAGGAATTGTTTACCTTGGCTGCTGCTCAGTGGTTTTACCAACACAACACTGCTACCTGTTCATGCTGTACCCTCCGTATCCGAGTTTTCAGGTTATTCACATTATTCAAGTCTGTTTTACCATTCTGTGCTGGTCATTAATTTTAGGTCCACGCACCACAGATACATGTTTTCTCCAATGTTAATTGTTGCTTCTCCTCTCACTGCACCTTATTTTCTCAGCACCTCCCATGGAAGGACACCCAGGCATCCCGTCCCTGTAGCAGAAGCACCAGAACCACCAGGGAAGAAGATTTTCTGGACCAGCATTGGAGAAGAGTGTTTGCTCTCCTCCCTCACACAGAAACTGCCTCCAAGTTACTCACAGAGAAGACAAGGCTACGAGAGCCATTTGGAAAGCACTCCGTGAGCTGCAGAGCAACCAGCTTGTGCTACTGACCAGTTAACAGAGAAGACCAGGACAGAAGATAAATGTGCAACTTCCACCACCACCTGCTGTCTCCAATATGCTCATGGTCATATGGAAATCAAGTCTCTCCAGATACAACCCACCTTCTGCACTCCCCCTACGGGCCATGCCCCAAAGCAAACTCCACCTGCCAATTCCTCATCGAGTCTACAAAATAGGCCAAACCCAACACTGAAAGTAATTTTTCTGAGGTTTTTTTTCCACCACCTGTAAGAAAAGCAGCACAGACAAGCTTCCAGCTATCAATGCACACTGGGAAAAGGCCAGGCATGTATACCAGCATTTCTGTATCATTTTAATCTTGTAACAAAAATATGTGGAGGTTTTTGACTTGTAATATCACACACATAATTTGGTTTCTGAAAGTCAAGTTCCGCCCTGCTCACACCAGCAGCACGGTTAAAGCCTGAAGGTCAACCTTCAGGTTACACTGAAGTAATACTGTGCTTAGTGCAGTTATGGGAGACTAATTAGGATTTGCAATTAGTCTACAGTTAATTATTCATCTGATAATGTACAATCTGGAAAAGAGCCCATCTCCATTTCCCAGCTCTGTCCTGGTTTGGGCTGCTCCAGCACTCAGCCTGCAGTGACAGTAAAAGGATGGCACGTTAAATAAAATATTGCTTTTTGATAACTAACCAAAACCCAAACATCACGGAATCCGGGATATGTACAAAACCTCAGGAAATTTAAGCCAGTTGCTTCCAGAAATTCCCATTTAACCTCACAGGGTACAACTCACAGAAGTTTACAGCAATTTTTGGGTGTCTCATCTGCATTACTGGAAATTAAAAACCTGGGAGCATCTCCCAGGCAACCATGACTGTGATCCTAAGCACCACCAGCTCTGGGAGTTGAGCATCTGGAGCTGTCCTTCCACAGCGGCTTCACTATTATGAAAATGGTTGATACAGTAGGTCCACATAAGCTGTCTTTAAGTTACTGAATCCCCATTGTACTGCTTGAATCAACGCTGACGTGAATCTGATAGATTTAAGAGAGACAAATTTAGATGGATGGCCCAATTTGCCGAGCTGCTGACCACCCACAGTCAATCTGTGGGCATTTACTGGCACTAGAAGCCCAAGCCAGAACAGAGACATTTACGTAAAATGAAAACTAGAGGGACTTTTATTTCCAAGGTTATTTCTTTCTTTAAAAAGGTAGACTACCTTTTTAAATGTAGGCTTTTTCAGTAAAAGCCATTCCCAGGATATGGCTCCACAGTTTATTGTGCATTCCCCATTCTGTCTTCACAACCATGATATTAATAATATTCAAATGACTTACACATCTGGGCAGAAAAGAATAGCTGGATCTACCTCTGCACTGCCCACCTGGGAGGATTTAGGAGTGCCCAGGTGAGGCAGCTGCATGGTACTGGGCACAGCCAGTTTCCTTTGGCTAGGGCTGGGAACAGCTCCCAAACAAAATTCACTCCTTGGAGGCTGATTTTAACCTTGTCTTTAACCACCCCCCCCCCTTCTTTTAAACTGCCCCTAAAACATCTCCAAGGGGCATAAAGCTGGCTTTCGCCTGTAAAATACAGAAAATGACAAGCTTACCCCACGTCACTGTGTAGGTACACTGAAGATATAGAGGATAATAATTATGTGCTTTGGTAATAGCTCTAATGGCAGGGGGATGGAGCCACAACAACTTCAAGGTCCCTTCAACACAAACCAGTCTGTGATTGTAATTCACAGAATCATGGAAAGATTAGGAATGGGAGGGACCTTAAAGCTAATCCAGTTCCATTACCTGCCGTCAGCAGGGATATCTTCCACTAGACCAGGTTGCTCCAAGCCCCATCCAACCTGGCCTTGGACATTTCCAGGGATGGGGCAATCACAGCTTCTCTGGGCAGCCTGTGCCAGGACCTTACCATCGTCACAGGGAAGAATTTCTTCCTCATATCTGATCTAACTCTGACCTCCTTCACCTTCAGGCTATTTTGCCTTGTCTTGTCACTCCATGCTCACTCCCTGTGAGATGCTGCTTGCGGCACAGGTTATCACCAGCTGAACCGAAGCAACGGAGCTGTGAGACCTCCATATTTCATGTAGAACTACCAATTTTTTTATTATAACCTGGCTTTCATAGTACAGATAACTTTGAACTAAAGCAAAGCTCTATCGTACTGGATTATCCCCTCCTTAACTCTTAAAAAATAAGTGGAGTCATTTAACTGAATGTCAAAGAACAGACGTAACAGCTCTGTGGTGCCTGTGAATGGGTATTGTGGAAAAAAGCTGTAAGTTGCCTTTCAGGGCTGACAGTAAGACCTAATATTCTCTTCCTATGTTCAGTGAAAGGGTGTAACTGTTTTTTTCTCCCTTCCCACGTGTGTTACCCAGTTGGTGCTGCAGCCGCATTTTACACTCACTTCAGCACACTCCCATCTCACCGGGGAAACTGATAACAGAACTCGCCTGAGATATTTTTAACTGTTCTGACACCACTGCTATAACCAGCTACAGCAGCTCTAACACATACCCGAGTCAAATCCAATAATAGTGGTATCCCAATAACCAGTAACACACTGCTCGACTATGTCCATGCGAACCCCAAGTCAATCAGTGGATTAAAGAGATCCCAACGTGTTGATGGTCTGAAGCTGTTGCACTTACTACATGAGCTCATGTGCTTCTGCATCAACACTCAGTAATACTAAGAGGAACAACCAAATGCTTAGTGCCAGGAATTTTAAAGAATAAAACCCTCTCCCTGACTCACTGCACGTGCACAAGTATTTTAAAGAGTTCTGTGGGCTGTGTAACTTGATGTCCCTTTATGTTCAGCAAAAAACTTGTATTTTTTATACAAGCACGCACAAAACAACAGGAGGAAAAGAGTTCTTGGGAGGTGGAGTGCTGCTGTGCTGGAAGGTGACTGTAGCCACCCACCAAGTCAGGTCTCTGTCAGCTTCCTCATGGCCACCAGACCGTGTAACTTGGGTTTTCATGCCAGCTGACAGCTTTACTTGGCTGTTCCTGTCATTCATGCCTCATGGAATCACACTCAGTAACTATCTCCCAACATTTCACAGCCAGGTAAATGCTGTATCCCAGCACACTGTCAACATCTCCAAGTCAGCTACATTTGCCTGTCCAAGTCTTCCAAGTCCTTTAGAGCAGACATGTCTTGAATACACCCCTAAGTTCCTGGTGAAGCCACTATCCACCAACTTAACCATGGCAGGGAAGGCTGAATTCCGTTCCTAATGAGAACAAGAGAAACAATTCTTTTACAGGTGGAAAAAAAAAACCCAAACCAACAACAAATCTTTTGTTGGCTTGACAGAATTTGGGATGATGCAAATGGATACTGAAGTGCTTTGGTTTGTTGCCCACCAAAGCAGAGCCCATCCTGTCCCTCCACTGGTGGACCCCAGCAAGCCTTGGCTGGCTGTCAGCAAGAGAGTTTAACCCCTCTGCAGAGAAATAGCCCTAGAAGGGACACCAGAGCCACCACAGTGTGATCCAGCCTGCCACGCTTTGGTAACTGGCCTAGCTCCCAGGGGAATCCCAGAATGGTTTGGGTTGAAAGGGACTCTCAAAGCCATCAGAGCGATTAAGCCACATTTATGTTGGCTTTTCAGCTATTCCATTATGATGAAGATGGGACGTCTCCTAAGGGAGTGCTGGGCACAGGTACAGGAGTCTCCTGGCTGGGGCCGGATTGTGATTCCCTCCCTTCCCTGGCTCTGTGCTGGGAACAGGAAGCTCTCACCCTCCTGGGTTTTCATGCTGTTTGTCCTACTCCTGATCACTCTGTGCATGTGGCAGCACTACATCCACAGGCTCAGAGTTACTGTTCCCAGCATTTTAATGCTCTGGTAGATAAAAATGCCAGATAACCTGAACACAGGGAGTATTTTATTCTAAAAGGACAGCCTGTTTCACATCTCTCTGAGAGCTTTTAGTTATTCCTGACATACAATCCTACAGTTACCTGGTTTTTCTAAAGATTAAGGATTAAAACAAAGAAGCATGGCTATTAGTGACTACTTAAAATTTGATTGCAAATCTCATGTAATCTTTTGAATATTATCTTTTACTTTTTAGGAGATATGTTTAATTTCTGTACAGCTCACTACAAAAGAATCTTAATGTCTTATTTTTGATTTCTTTTGTTTTTGCAGTGCCAGGTAAGGCTGGTTGTTTACATGTTTCTTACAAAAAAGTAATAAACAGTCCCTGTGCTCCTTGGACAAATTACCTCTGCTTCCAACCAGGCTGCAGCTTTGGAGACTAATCTGTCTTGGAGCTGTTCATTGATTTTTATTTAGAAATAAGAAACTTTATTAGAAATAAGCAATTCACTGCAATGTGTTTGAGCTCTGTAGGCTGTATCTGTGATGAAAGTCCTTGGACCAGTGGCAAACAGCTCGTACATCTTTGATTTCAGTACCTGAATTGCTGACTCCAGGTTTGGAGCACTTGCATTCCAATTAACCACAACGAATTCCAAGTGGGGAAAGGTTTTTCATATTAAATTATTGGGAAACAATTTTTAGTAAGGTTTAGAAAAGGCATTTTTCATATGGGATCAGTAAATGCAACAGTGTGTGCAAAGGCAACGTCACTGGAAGGGGTTTCATCTCTGGCTAAAGACTTATAGACAAGGTAAGTCTGGACTCTGTTGGGGCTGCCCCATCCCTGGAAGTGTCCAAGGCCTGGTTAGAAGGGGCTTGGAATAACCTGGGACAGTGGAAGGTGTCCCTGTCCATGGCAGGGAGTGGGACTGGATGGGCTTTAAGGTCCCTTTCAACCATCCCACGATCTGCGAAAGTAAAAGAAACTAGAGTATGTGATTTCTCCACCTCAAGCCTTGAGGAACATGATTCTTTCCTGTTTATTTTGCTTCTGGATCGAATTACGCCAGAAGAGATGCCACAAGAGGTCTGGGTGGGCAGGGAGACTGGCAGAAGGTTAATTAGATCAGGGGTCTGGAACGCTAGGAGGTCAGTGCTCCAAGGAGAGTGTGTGCAGCCCAAGGCAGGGCAGGCTGTGGAAAGCCTGGTGAGGCAGACATGGGAGCGCAGGGAGAGGAGATCGATCGATCGATCGGCCGGGATCAGGGGTGGGAGCAATGAAGTCATTGGGGCTCTCAGGATGTGGGAGGAGACAGAGGAGCTCCGCCACAAACCTCCCGAAAGAGCTCCTCACCTGTTTGATACTGCAAGAGCAAACTTCAAATATTACACTTAAGTCATTAGTAATAATAATTAAATCCAACATTCACTTATTTAGACACTTAAGAAAGAGTGGAGATACCAAAGGCTCACCCATATACCTTTTCCCTTTATTTTAAACAATTTCAGCAGATTCCAGCAATGAACATTTTCCAGCTACTTCTGCCTCCTTTAAAGTTAATGACTTTTTTCTTTGACCGAATGGCAATAACGGAAATTAGAAAGATTACAACCTGAGCTTGTCAAGCAATTTAATACCTCTGATCCTTCCTCTTCAAAAAACTCAACCCACTTTAAGTACGTCAGCAGATCTCTGCAATGCACCCCGGAATTTACCTGATTTAGGCCATTTAGGAGCAATTTTACAGAGCCTGGCAGCTCTCTCAGATGTCTTACCTACAAATACCCTTTGGATTTCTGAAGGGGTCAACTCTAACACCTCTATAGGCATCACAGGCAGAAGGATGGAGTTCGTAAGTGCTCATAAATGTTCAGGACATTTTTTGAAAACCAAATATATAATTTTATGGGAGAGTTATTAGGTTAGCTTTTTTCAAGAAACCATTCAAAATGTACAATGTTTTTGTATATTGTCATTTTCAAAAGCGCTTCTGTTATCTCCTTTCAATTCCTATATGAAAGCTGCCACATATTTCAGCTGCAATTGCTTACAAGCAAATGAAATTTCTGTATGATTTATTTGGTAATTCTGTGGCTGGTTTGATAGCCACCATCATCTAATTCCAGATAATGATGGAGGGCAGTGCCCCTGGGAGACATTAACAATGCATCTGTACTCCGGAGAATATTTTGGATTTGATGGCTGTACTTTTACTTTCAAAACATCTGAAATCTGTTTAAGTGAGTGTCTAAAAGGAACTGGGTAACAGTTCCCTTAGTGGCACTCATCCCTGAATTTGCCTGAATATGAGACTGATTTACATTTAAGAAATCAAAAATTCTTAAATTAGCAACGAAAAAAAGAGAACAGTTATGTGCAAAGAGTGAGCACCTATGGAATGCCAGAATTAAATGATACCATTTAGGATTTTGATCTTCGATTACATAACTGCAGAGTTTTATCTAACAACTTCCCTCCCTTCATGTGACCTGAATCTGTCCCATTATTATGTACATCTGCTTTAAATTATTCTGGATACACTTGAGCTCTATTTGGAAAATGTCCTTGACCATTTCTGCATATCCCCCTAAACTCAGAATTAATGGAAGATTTTTTCATTAGTCTTGTTTACATCAAAAAGAGATTTAAAAAAATTTAACCACTGAGGGATGAAGGCTGCCCCACACGCATCACTATAAATGTCAGTTTTTGTACTGCTGCACCTCCAGTGCCAGGTTCACTTTGGGCCCCTCCCTATGAGAAAGACATTGAGGAGCTGGAGTGTGCCCAGGGACAGGAACAGAGCTGGGGAAGGGTCTGGAGCATGAGGAGCGGCTGAGGCAGCTGGGAGGGCTCAGCCTGGAGAAAAGGAGGCTCAAGGGGGACCTTGTGGCTCTCCACAACTCCTGACAGGAGGGTGCAGCTGGTGGGGGGGACCAGGCTCTGCTCCCAGGGAACAAGGGACAGGATGAGAGGAAATGGCCTCAAGCTGTGCCAGGAAAGGTTTAGATCGGATATTAGGGAAAATTTCTTCATGGACAGGGTTGTCCAGCAACTGCCTAGGGAAGTGGTGGAGTCCCCATCCCTGGAAGTGTTCCAAAAACATGTGGATGTGGCACCTGGGGACCCAGTTCATGGTGAACATGGTGGTGGTGCTGGGGGAACAGTTGGAGTAAATAGTCTTAAATCTGACCTGTTCAAGTATTAGTAGTTCTGTGGCAGCAATGGAAAATGGTCTGACCAAATTCAATTCCACCACAGACAAGTGGCAAAGTAAATATATTCTCCCTAGATATTGACACCAGAGCCTTCTCATCAGCTAAAACCCCACACTGAACTCTGGAGATGTTAAACTGTGCTGTCACAGCTCCCCTCAAAGCCTCTTGTTCCATCCAATAATTTCTGTAAGAAACTGCAAGAATTTCCACCACTAATCCCAGTACATCAGCCTCTTGCACCTCTTCCACAGACACTTCCTCCAAGAAGAAATTCAAACAAAAAAACCTTTCTTCAGCACAGAATATAAATGCTGTTCCCTCCCCACTGCCTTTCCTGATGATGCCCTTTAATGTGCCTTCAAGTGGATGGTCAGAAAGACAGTTATTTTTAATCTCAAACCCTACTGAGCCAGAGCAGGCAATGGATGTAACTCCACTGATATCATAAGACCTGGTTCAATGCATTTCATGTTCTAGAATTAAAACCCTCTCTGCATGCACATTGGAAATGAATTTTCCTGGAACTGAGCTCCCTATTAAGGATCAAAGAAAAAAGAATGGGGGAAATGAGAGGGCACTCATTATTGAACATACATATAAAAAAAGAAAAAGGCCAGTTATCATAAGTAATGAGCCTGGGCATGTGGAACATCTTCTGGAAGCAGGATTACACTTTGACACCTGAAAACATTCCTGAACTCTTTAACGGATCAAGGACATCAGGATGGAAGCAGCATGTTCCCCCGATGGGAAGTAGAGATGAAATTATTTCTTCCTTTAGATTTTTGGCATTTCTAGCTCTAAAACATTCCCTGACCATGAACAGAGAGCTGTGCTCTGGCGCTGGATATCCAACCCATCGTCCAACACTGACTGATCAAAGGCCTTAGCTTGTAAATAAAGTTGTCTGTGATTATTTTTAGGTCTTTGAACTGACCTTTTATTCCAGACAAGTTTGAGGGCGGTGTACTACACTCTCATTCATGCAGAAGACTTTTTTAATATCTAAAAAGAAGAAATACTCCCTTAAATACTATTTGTTTGCTAAAGCCTTTTATTTTGCAATATTAGGCATGTTGCATTGCAACCACCCAAATAATCTCTTTAATTTCAGCAACTCTCTTTCAAAACCTCTCACATTCCTTCCTCTTATTTTTCACATCATTTATTTCTATCAGGTGATAGAAATCTGACACAAATTTTGCAAAACCTGCTCCCTTGTGGTAAGGCCAACCCTGGCCAACTAATAGGGGCACAAATAAAGTTGCAGGAGACTTTCCGAAATCTATACATACATATATAACATAATATTTGCATAATTTTCTTGGGGAGAAAAGTCTGTAGAAGAGGATTTGACAAGCACCTTTTTTTCTTACAAGCTTTGCCAGGTCAAAACACGACAAGCATTAAAATGAGCCAAACTTCTAGCAAGACAAATGACACTTTACTGTCACCTTTGACCTTCTTAAGTGGGGGGTCATGGGTTTGTAGCTGAGCAAGAGACTAGACAGCTCAAAGACCTTGTCTTTACCTGATCTGATCTATTAGCACATCCCCAGGATAAATTCATTAAAAGCAAATCTGACTAAATTATGATCTTTGCATTTACAACACTGCCAACAATCTTGAAAACCTACTACCCTTACGTACCTGAGTAAGACTTCAAAAGTTCTGTTTGGATGTAATAACTACTACGGAGATGGAATAATCTACTGTTGCCTGCTTTTAGAATAACAAGCCAGGCTGGACAGGGCTTAGAGCAACCTAGTATAGCAGAAGATTCCCTGCCCTTGGGAGGGGTTAGAATGGTACCTTCCAACCCAACCCAGTCTGTTACTCTCTGATTCTTTTGGGGACTATTTTCTAACAGAACCAATGTCTAGGGCTCTTGATAATTGTGTATCTTCAATGATTGGAGAGGGAAGACTATACTGTCCATGTGGAGAAGATCCATTTAAAATTTGTTCTTTCTCTAAAGCATAAACTATATTAACGAAAATCTTACCCCACTCAAATAAAATCACCCGCACTGTCTTCACAGTGCCCTTAAGTTACACGGCGTAAGAACTGTAATTTCATCCACAAAATTTAGGTGGAGAAACACCACTGAAGTTACTGAAGGGGGCAGACACAGGTGACAGCTATGCAGGTAACTGCACACATCACCACAGCTCCTCTTGCCAGGCAAGACGGATGCCAGGAATAGATGAGAATAGAGCAGGGAGCCCAGGAATGCTTCCCCAGGCAGACTCTACCAGCCGCCAGGAGCCGAGCGCGGCATCAGAGACCTGCTCTAGGT
Source organism: Origma solitaria (assembly GCA_013397895.1). Lineage (NCBI taxonomy): Eukaryota > Metazoa > Chordata > Aves > Passeriformes > Acanthizidae > Origma > Origma solitaria. The sequence continues at coordinate 111,587 of VZRL01006201.1, read as the reverse complement.
GCCAACCATATGCGGTGGGACAAGGCTTCCCCACAGGGATGGGACTCCTCATGGGAACATATGGAAGAGCCAGTGGGGACTTCACTCTGAGAAAACAGAAACAACAAGCAGAGGAGCCAGGGAGGAAGGCTGCTACAGTCTCAGTCCAAACACAAGGACTTTGGAGCCTGCAGTAAGTTCCAGGGCACTGGAGGAATTTGAAGCTGGGCTGGTACAACCAGTGCTTCCGAGCAAGGCTGTACTTTCAAACTGGCAGCTGGCCAAAATGATCATGTTTGCACTCAAGGTAATTATTTTCAAGCGATTTGGAGTCAAATAATTAGTGACATAAAATGTCCAAAATTCTGCTTAATGAAGCAGAAAATCTACTGTGGTACAGGAGGTTATGAGCAAATTGATCTCCCTTCTTGAGGGTCCAAGTCCAGCTGCGCTGCCCTGGAGAACAGAGCAGACGGGATGGAGGGAATGCTGACGATCAAACCCAGTTTCACCCGGGGAACAACAGTCACGCCGGATAAGAATAAAGAAGTCCTTGTTCTGCAGTCCCGGGGAGGGTGGAGAAGTCACGGCAACTGGCAAGAGAGCACAAGTCATGGTGTGGCTTTCAGAGCACTGCATATTTTCACTTACTGGCAGCTCTCCATAGCATCGCTGAAATTCAAGGACTTTCATCCATAGGCACTGGAACATGGGAACCAGACTTATAAAAGAAAGGAGCAGTTTCCTACAAATGCAACCACTCCTCCTATTGTTCCAGCTAACAATAATGATAAAATGAATATGGAGGGGGTTGCCTCCATAAAGAGTTAAAACAAAATAACAGCATCCCAAAACACTGTAGGAATAAAAGAATTATTGACCACTTCCTCTAGACTCTAAAGTACTTGGGAATAAATATCTGAGCCAGAAGGAAAAAGGGAGGACTGATTAATCACTCTAGTCACTAATCAGCACAACCATGACCAACCATGACTTCCAGCAACCATTATCTCCTTCCTTTCTGCCTCCTTTAGCACCCTTGTATTTCCACTTAGGGCAGGCATAAACACAAGGCGAAGGCTAATTTCAAATTAAACCGCACCTAAAGAACTCCTAAAGAGCTCAACAGTGAACTAAGAAGAAAGATGAAGTTTGTGTAAAGACTTCAAGGGCATTGCAAGCAGGAGCCCAAAGACAACTGGGATGGTGCTGTCACCGACAGGTCAGGTTGTCCTTGTGCTGGGACCCACTGTGTGCCGACACACAGCTAATCCAGCCTGACAGATGTGAGTAGGAACAGAACTGCCGGCTGCCCCATTCCTGCAAGTGTTCAAGGCCAGGCTGAGCTTGGAGCAACCTGGTCTAGCAGAAGGAGTCCCTGCCCATGTCAGGGGGTGCGACTGGATGATCTTTTAAGGTCCCTTTCAACCCAAACCATTCTGGGATTTGGGAGTATCAGTGCAGGCTGCTCATTTTGAAAAAATAATATGCTAGAAGGGAAAACTCCTCTGCCAGAGTCACACAATGAAAAATCTGTCCCACCTGCTCAGATGTGGAAGAAAAGGTTTTATACTGATCCTTGCAGGTCCATCACTGGCAGTTTCAAAACCATCAGGGTTGACTTGCTTATGTACATATTTACTCCCTCGCAGAAAGCTACAAATATTCGAAAAGCCAAAGTACTAGCACAAAAATGTTACTACTTCCGAATAGGCCAGTTGAAAGCAAGCACTGCTGCTTGATGAGGCAATACAACTCATTAGATTGGATGGGCAGCCAGAGGTGTGAGGCTGCAGAATTGCTGCTGCTGAAGTATCTCAAGTGAAACACACCTCAGGGGCCATCTAGGTTACATCTCCGGAAGCAGTTACAATGCTTCGAAGTTGGGCAGCTCATCACAGAAACAGAATTTGGATCATTTACAGCCTTTTCCCCTCTTTTTCCCTTTTTTTTCCTTCCAGGCAGATGAACCCACACGATAGGTTGTAAGGGTTGGTTATTAACAGATTGCCGTCTCCAATTAATTGTTGTCTCCGATTATTTAACAGTTAAACATATGGGAATATCTATGGGATTCCTATTATTTTCACTTCCTATTTTGAACAACTCCACTTTGGTAAGAAGATTGAATAAACCCTAAACTCTGAACCCAGCCACTATTCTCCAAGCTGCAACTTCCAGTTCAAGCAAATTTGACAATACCTAATGGCAAGTCGTCTGTAGGCAGTCCCATATGAGTTCAAACCTGGGAGTCTAGCAGTTCCTTCAGTATTGCTCCTGCTGATCCAGAATTTCAGACCAGACTGGGGCTTGTTTTGCTAATACTAGAGTTTATTCTGAAACTGTTTCCATCTCTTGATATGGCAGAAGGAACCTGTAGCATCCTCCCAGGAGCAGCATGAGAAAAATCAATCGCTTCCATAGCAACCGATGTGCCGAATTATGGCTCTTCTGCAATTAGGGCTGATCACAACGATTTCCCATTCCCTTCAGGTCAGTGGGCTTGACAGTGCTGGGACAACCACAAGATTCAACAGTAAAACCATTTCTCAGACCACGGTTGGTTTGATTATTCCCTCTCCTTCCCCCCAATTCGTCACTGTCCAATATGACAGAGGCTGGAATAGGATCCTGCTGGCTGAGTTTCTTTGGGGTTTTGTAGGTTTTTTTGGACTATATTTTCACCACAAAAAATCAGAGAGCAATGCTGGTTCCTGCAGCACCTGAGCAGTGTTTTGTTGTGTTTAGGAGAAACACATGGATAGTGTGAAATGAAAAATACACATTTTACATGATAAAAAGAGAGAAGTAGCAGCAAGCAGATGTCAAGCTCAATGACTCTTTAACAAAAGGAAGAGAAAAAGGAGCAATGAGATGAACACAAGTGCCAGTGCCATGGTAAATCACTCCCCTCCCTGTCTGTGGCAGCAAGCACTGCAGTGGTTTTTAACTCAATCAGGGATGGAAACAGATGCCTGCCATCCTAATGTGGAGCAAGCAAACCAGACACTCAAGATTTGTGTCCCAAAATTTCTGAAGAAGGAGTTAATCAAATTAACAGATAATGTCATAACATACTCAGCCTTTGGAACACAACGACAAGATAATAAATTACATAAAACGCAATGGCAAACATTAACCTGAGGCAAAAGGCCATTACCTGAAAGCACCATCCATCTCTAATCATTTCCAATAGGCTTTCCGAGCACTTAGAAGTCAAAATATGTTTTAGCTACCACGAAAAACAAGAAGCAGCTCAAAGAAAGATGTCCTTGTGATCACAACTAAGAACCAAGAAGCCAAGACAGAGTTCACCACACAAGCAGTGCCTCTTGGCAGAGTGGGGGTCTGATAAAGTGGGGGAAAACCCCTACATATTAAACTGAGTCACCAGAATCCCGGCAGAAAAGGTTCGACAGCTGAACAACAGAGGTTTGAAGGTCAACTCCTGCTATTTTAAGCTATCCCCCTTGAAGAGCAATGATGGATATGCGGGTGCCATCCCCAGCCTCCCTGCCTTCAGAAGGTTGACAAGAAGGAAAACACGAACATCTCTGTTGAACAGAACTTGAAGGATTGGAGCAGAGACAAGGACGGAGGATGGATCAGAAACCTCCCAGACCCTCCTTATAAAATTTCTGCTAAGTCACAGAATGGTCTGGGTTGAAGGACACCTTATCCAGTTCCACCGTCCACCTTCCACTCTACCAGGTTGCTCCAAGCCCCGTCCAACCTGGCATTGAACATTTCCAGGGATGGGAAACCTATGCCAGGGCCTCACTCCTCACACAGGGAAGAGACAAGGAACAACTCCTTCTCCTCCAGGGACACTTCAAGTCAAGAAGCGCTGGACCGAAATCTGAACAACCTCTGCAACCACAAAAACAACCGCAGAAACATAATTTGACTCGATGACCCTTGTGGATCCCTTCCAACTCAGCTTATTCTGTGATTCTGTGATAATTCTGATGGAAAGGGATTTCTCAAAGTCACAGAACAGCTTTTTTTGTCATCATCTTAGATGCAACAACTATAAAATGTGGGCCAATTTCTGATTTCACCTAAGAAGATTTAATTAATTTTAAAGTGCATACACTCTTTTCTCTATACAATGAATATTAAAAAAAAATTATACCAAGCTTAAAACTTTACTGTGTTTGGTATTAGAACTCCCCTCCAAAGACACTCAATATCATGATCTTCTTTCTCTTTCCTCAGAGTTGGAATGTTGGGAACATGTCACTCCCCACACTGACTCACAGTGAAGATGTCACAAGCAAATCTTCCCCCCAAGCAGCGTGAGGGGCCAAGCAGTGGCACTGTGGTTGCTCAGGAAACCACCTCCCTGGAATGTGCTGAAATTTGCCTGAAGCCTTAAAATAAACATTTTGATACTGAGCAAAATTTCACCTCTTGGCATCTCATATTGAAATCGCCATTCCTATATATGCAGAGTAGATAATGTTCTCTTTTCTTTGCTATTTAGTGTTTTAAACTGCTTTCAAGTGTATAATTAATTACATTTTTTGTCAGGGATCACATTACAAACCACTCCACCTCCACTCCATTGCCAGGCAGATCATCAGCCTAATTTTTTCCTTCTTTCAACTCACACCATTATTCTTGGAAACACTCGGGATTTAGCACTGTGTGCTATATCCTTCACAGGATGCACACGTTTTAGAAGAGGGTTAATGTATGCCTAACAGGAGAAAGGAGTTCTATTTTCTTGGAAAACTGATTACAGGCAGTGCCTGAAGCTTTGCCGTAATCCAGAGCAGGACACATCCCCTCTTCCTCCACGTTCCCATCAGGAGCTGGATGCTATGCCCCCTTTGGTCCCTGTGAGCTGACAACAACTTTGCTCTTTCTTTCTTTCCTTCTTTACACAAGGATTCTCTCCCAACCGCCTACTTCTTCCAAGGTGTCATATCTCAAGCTCCTTCAATCCAGCCTTCCAGACCAGCAAAACCTCCAATCCCCACATTACTGCTACTTTCACAGAAGGATCCATAAATTCAGGCAGTTTCTTCCATGAACAGCTTCAGAAACCCTTTCCCAATGGATTCTTCCCTCCCCTCTTCCCCTGCCTGTCCCACACTGCCAACGTTAACCTGGCCACAGTCCCTGGACCTGAGCACACACAAAGAACGAGGCTACCCAGCAGCTCCCTGGGAACGCGTTTAAGGAACCTGAAACAACCTGAATCCCCAGTCTGCAGTTTCTACCTTGACTCGAAGTCTTTGCTCTTCCCTGGCACGTACTGTTCTGTTTTTATCCTGTTTCCCTATTCCAAGTATACCAAGATGGCACTTTGGGACATAGTTTCACGGTGACCTTGGGAGAGCTGGGTTTACAGTCGGACCTGACAGGTCTAAAGGGCTTTTCCAGTCTTAATGGTTCTATGATTCCACTGTGACAACTCCGCCGTTGTCGCTTTTTTCCTTCCTTAATGATGCTTTGTGCTCCTTTAATGACACTTCAAAGCAGTACAAAACTCCACTTTTCCTTTCAGATCACTAAACTACCAGCAAGAGAAGGAGACCAAATAACAAAAAAAGAAGTCAAAGAAATTGCAGATCCCATTGTCAGAGCCCATTCTTGGGCTTGGCAGGAGGTCCAGGCAGGACGTCCTCCAAAGGTCTGGCAGAGGAGAGACACACATCCAGGTGTGGGAATGTGGAATTTATGTTTCTTTGAACTTACAATTCAATTATAATTCTCCATGAATGCAATCATAATAAGTTTATAAGTATTAACAATTATAAACATGACAGTAGAAGCCATTCAGTTAGAAAAGAAAGGTTGCAGCAGCACAATTTTAATTGTAATTCATGATGATTGGAAAAGGACTAGCGCTTTTCAAGACAACTGTGGCCTCAATGAGGCACTGCCAAGCACAAGAACTGTCTTCTGATTTTCTAGAACAACTTCTCTTTCAAATACAATACATTCAAGAAAGTCCACATTCAAAATCTGGACAACATTCAATTAATTCCTCCAATTTTGAGTACTCTAAAAGTTCTTCTTCAAGTTCATCAGCCACAGAAATAAGCAACACCCTGATTTCACAGTCACATATTAATATGACCTTGGCTACCGTAGCTACGGATTTCAGAGGCAGATGTCACACATTTGCACACCATTTCAACACATTAAAAACCCTCTTTCCCATCAAAAGTCTATACTGAGTATGGATCCCATTGATTCATAATCAAGGAAAGCAAGAGGAAGAAACTGCAGAATTCAGCAAAAAATCCACCAAAACACTTGCTGCTGCTTTCAGCCTTCTCCCAGTACCTCTACAGCCTCCAGCCCTCTGCAGGTTGCCACTTCCAAGTTAGGAAGAATCTGGGGAATGATACCAAGCTGCAGATTCCAGGCACTCACACGTGCTGGGTCTGTCAGGGCTTGAGGGGATTTAGACAACGCCTGCCCAAGCTGACAGACATGAATGGGGTTGAGCCAGGAAGGGACATGACCCACTTCTATTTATGTTTCAACCAGAGGCCTCAAGCAACACATATATGTTTCAGAGCAACTACTACAGAATACATAAATTAGGAGGTACTTCTTTAAAAATAAAAGTAAAAACCCCAATATTTTTTGATGCAGGTAACAAGGTCCCACAGTTTTGCTTAGCTGATTTAATGATATTTCTGAAACGTGGTTTTATTCCAGCCTCTCTGCAGACCATCATTAAAAACTAAATTCAAAGCAGTATGTTTATTGGTTCATTTTTATCTTCTCAAAAACAAGTCTCTAGACCTTCTAGATTATTCTGAGAGTGGCCACACGCAAAATTGCAAGAAACAAAGGTAAATGGGCAATTATCAGAAATTAACACTTATTCAAGCTTCCAAAACAATGAAGCTTGGCAGGGGAAGGTCCAACTAACCACCTAGCCAAAGGAGTCATACTACATTTAAAAAATCTTTCTGGCAGTTGCCCCTGATCGCAGAGAGCCTTTGCATGCAGCTTACCAGGGCAGAATGCATCAACGTCCAGCTTCTGGGCAGAGAGGGTTGGGGAGCCAAGCTCAGACTCTGGGATTCGAGGGCTCTCAACAAACTTTGCTTTCCTCAGAGGGGCTAAAGGAGAAGGAGGGGGAGAGAGAAAGAGAGGTCATGAGTAAGGAAAATAGCAAGCAACAGATGGAAGCACTTAACTAAACGACACTGTCAGACTCATATCAGGTTACTCTTTTTTTTTTTTCTGCCAGGAAAAAAAAATTATCTGCATTCTTCATGAAGGAGATAGCTCTTGGTTAAACTTACAAACTGCACAGGCTGGCTTTAAAGTGTGTGAGCACTGAAGCACATTCCTGATACTCTAAAACACTTCCTTTTCTCCTAGTTTATTAATTTTTTTTTTAATAGGAAGCAAATGAGCCTGGATTCAGCAACTGCGGAAAAGCAAAGATCATAGTGAGGTACGCAGAGCCCATCAGGTTTTAAGATATTTAACTGTAAATATTTGAACACATAAATGTTATGTTCAATAATTGTTTCCTTTGAACATAAAATTCTAATTTCAAAACAGTCTCAATGTTGGACCAAACAGGCTTGGTGTTCAACACAAAAGAGCAGAGCAAAGCTAAAGCTGTCCAAGCCAAAAAGAAGCACTCTACTTTTATCCTTGCAAATCCATAAAAGAACAAGAGACTTAATAAAGAATGAGGAAAAGGTAAAAATGTCTGTAACAAAGCAGCACTGACCACTAGTGCTAGAAAGATGGGATTTTCTCCATGTTTTAGCAGTCTGAACTCTAAAAGACATAAAATTCTGTATAACATTTGTTTGGAATAAAATTAATAAAAGTGGTTTAGTAAGAGCCTTTAAACATATTCCTGCCAGACCAGAGAAAGAGAACTAGAGAATAAGTTACATGCAGAAATCGTCATATTGCACTTCCAAGTTAAACTCTCATGCCCATTACAGTGAAAGGCTAATTCGAAAAGCCCCTCAGCAGTGATTCTGGGGGTTGGTGGCTTCTGCCCCACCATTTACATAATTTCTATAGTTCCCTGTCTTGCAAATTAAATTTGGGATCTGAAACCAAAGACTGGAAGGTTGTTTTTTTGCATCTCCTGTAATAAAAGCTCAACAAGTCAGAGAATTAACTCTGAGGCAGCAATAAATCTCTTGGGTTTAGGGAGCTGCCGTGGTGCTGGGAAAGGCTGAGAAGGTTCAAGGATCGGGAGCCTGACAGACAAGGCACAACCAGGTCACTCTAACTGAGCTGTACATTAGTGATCCCAGAAATTATTAAAAAAGGGGTATGCAAAACAGCGGTGAAGATTAGAGTATGGTTTTTCAACAGAAAGTCCCTGTGAAGCAGAAGGAAGTCAAGGAATGAACCCACCATCTCTGCACCAAAACAGGTGTGCTAAAAAACCTTCTCTCTTCCCCCTCATGATCCATCACAGGAGATGTGCAGAGGGAAAACAGGTACCACGCTTTCATTTTACACAAGAAAACCCTGGATGAATCTGAGACATATTTCCAGCACATTCCCCACAAGTCCATCGGGGCTGGTGTAACAGGAGCCCTGCCGAGCAGGAGGAATGCGAGAGACCCAGGGAGATAAGGACAGCCTGGACCCCTCCTCCTCCCCCCCTTCCCACGATGCTCGTGCATGTGCAGCCCCACTCCAACACACAAGCTGATGCTAAAAACCACAAGCCAGTAGTCGATTCTATACAAGCGCCCCCTGAAAAAAATCCCACATGGGCACACACAGGCACCCCACAGCCACAAACTAGCCAACACCCATGAGAAATCATTCCCAGTAACAATCTTGGGCCAGATCTTGATGCAATGAAAACATTTAAATATTGAGAAGATTATTGCTATAGCCTGAAAATTGTTTACAATAATAATTCTGCACTGGTCAATCCTTTAAAATTTCATTTGTAATTTCAGTTTTAATAAATACGTTTTACTACAGCCTCAGTAACAGTCATTTTTATGATATATATTAAAAATAGGCTGTCTTTTCTTTCTTTCTCTGTAATTTCTGGCTGACTCCAGGACCATACATCATCCCATGTACATGTGGCAGTGCTCACTGTGTTCTAAAATACAAAACTAACAGAATTTACACAGTTCAAGAAATGTTAATGACTGACAGGATTGTCACTAGAAGGTTCTGTGCTAAAGATTACTTTAAAGAAGAGGAAGGAGAATTTTAATAAACACAGAGAGGGCAATGTGACCACTATACCACTTGCGGTGTGGACACACAGGTCTGTGGAAGATGCAGGACCTGCATGTTTTGACAGATCAGCACTGAACAGTTTGCCTCTCACCTGTAAGAGATGAATCAATCTCCCATTCCATTGGGTTTTATTTCTACATCTACTCTGGATCTCTTTTACTCCTCACTGAGGTGCCTGCTACCCCACTAGTTCCTGCCTTCTCCAAATAAGTGACTGACGACAGCAGAAGGGATCAGCTCGTGGATCCAACAAGTTGATCCACCATTTCTTCTCTTGAGGGCAATAAAGAACATCATATCACCAATGTGGTGAAATCTTGATATACTGCAAGTTCAGCCATACACATAATTTCAATGTACTTCTTAGAATCACAAAATCACAGACTGGGTTGGGTTGGATTGGAAGGGAATTTAAAGCTCATCCAGTTCCCCTCCCTGCCACGGGCAGAGACACCTTCCACTACACCAGGTTGCTCAGAGCACTGTCCAGCCTGGCCTGGCATATGTTTTGTTTTTGTTCCTCAAAAGCATGACTTGAGCCTTAAAAAGACGCTTCCACCAGCCAAGACACACCATGTCACCATGACTCACAGACAACAGTTTACTTTAAAAGGCTCAAGTCAATACAGTCCTCTCAATGTAAATACAGGTGAGGAAAAGCCACAGAGGAGGAGTTTCCGTTATTACAAATATCCCAAATGTGAAAAAGACAAAAACCCCTCCTACCTAACTCACCCGTAACCTGATTACAGAAAAGGAGGATTTTCACATACAAGAATTAAGCACCCCTGACTTGTGTCCAAATGAAGATTATCCTGACAGATTCAGATTTGGGCATTAGTCTTCTACTGGAATAAATAACAAACGGAAATGTCATAAACTCTGAAATCTGGTTTTACACTCTTTAGCCAAATGTTAATGGATAACATTGATCTTTTTATAAAAGTGACTTTTCAAGGCATAATGGTTTGCCTCGGTCCTGAACCCCTTCCTGTGAGCACAGGCAAGTCTTATGATCAAAGTCATGGGATGAGCTTTTGGCACAAATTATGAAAACTAACAAAAACATGAAACAATTACTTGAAGTATTCTGTACCTGCTCAGTCCTTTTGGCCTCTTATTCCTGTAAGGATTTTCTGTATAAAACAGAAACAACTCCAGGCCTTAAACAGCATAAAAATAGCCCTTCCCGTTACACAACTGCAGTTTTTTGAGCAGAGAACATTATGTCTTCCAAGAACACTGGGAAAAAGGGTGTCTGCAATAACCAGTTATAAAAATATGATGGATTGAGTAATGATGGCAGTCACTAGCAATGCTGGCTTTCTTAGTGAGATTAATGCCCATTGGTGCCCAAGCCAGCAAAGCAAAACTGAAAATCCTTCTGTTGGTCCAAGTAAAATTCTCATTTGACTTTGCCAGAAACTCTTCCTGCACAAGGAAAAGCGATGCTAATTCCAGGGTAGGAATTAAGCATGTAATGCAAAACAATTAGCAGGGCCAGCAGTCAGAAAATTTAATTAGCTGGCTTGTTTATGACACTTTCTGCAGCGGGCTGACTGTCTTCCAGCAGAGGCAAAGACTGTTGCCTGTGAGGGTGGTGAGGCCCTGGCACAGGTGCCCAGAGAAGCTGTGGCTGCCCCATCCCTGGAAGTGTCCAAGGCCAGGTTGGACAGGGCTTGGAGCACCCTGGGATAGTGGAAGGTGTCCCTTCCCATGGCAGGGGGTGGGACCAGATGAGCTTTAAGGTCTCTTCCCAACCCAAAGCATTCTGGGACTCTGTGATAAACTAGCCCTAGGGAAAGCATTTCATTAGTAACTGCAATGTCACCAGCCTGACTCTTTAAGACTCTCTTTAAAAACAGAAATTCAGAATACTGGGAAAGTCCTGTTTCCACCTGGCAAACTGAAACAATCAGCCCCACTCATAATATCCCTCAAACTTCCATACCTGTTGTTACTGGTTACCACTGAGGCTCCCATTCCTGAGGCTGGATGAGCAGTTTGGGAGAGCTGTGTGAGCCCTACTGTGACCAGGAGCTGCTGGTGGTTTATCCTTTTGAACATCTGCATGGAGTATTGGGATCAATTCAGTGCTGTTTGTGATCAATGCCAAGCATCTATTCCCACATCAAACCAAACCAAACCAAATCCGGATGTGTGTATTCTTTTGGAATAATCACTTTATCTCTAGTAGCACTGCATTCTCCTTCAGCCTATTGAGTTCCCACATTCTACTGCATTTTCTATGACACCATTTAATTGTTACATAATTTATAGATGAGTTAGTATTTTAATTAAAAAGGGTTTTCTTTAGATTAAAAGGCATCAATAAAAGGAAATTATCACGGATTAGCAATCCATGGTAGTAGTTCCAACTATGAAATTCAGTCTGAGCTCTGAAAGGAATGTTGACTAACAAGGAGTTATTAACACCTAATGACCTGACTGAACAGGGTTTTATTTCAGCAGATCTGAATTCACACCACAGTTCGACTACAACACAGATGCACACCTAAACCTTTGTCTGTGTCTACCCCATAAAGACACAAAGATTTATTTATGTCCAAGGAAGATGCTGGAGGAAACAGCAACTCTTTTCCCATTGCAAGAATGATGGACTGATCCATCCCAGGGACCCTGGGAACCTCTCTGTGTACCAGCCCTTTACAAGAACTAGGAAAATGAACATGAGCGTCCAAACTGCATCAACACAAACAACTGCAGTTTTTTACTCCCAGACTCTCACATTTCATTACTGTAAAACAAAACCACATGTGGCCACATGCCTGGATTCTCCTGACTCACTCCTATAGCAGGTCCTGGGCAGAGTCTGGCCAAGGAGCTTGGCTCAAAATCAGCTTGAGTGCCCAGTTTTGTCTTCTCCCCATGTTGAACAGTTGAATTTTACCTGTATTTTGAACCTCCTTCTGCCATGAGAGGATGAAATAATGAAACTTACTCTCTTTGTGTAAAAATATTTTGTTTATCACAAGCTGAAGAGCTGAAAATGTGCCAAAAATGATGGGCACATTTCATACAATCACAAACTGGTTTGGATTGGAAGGATTCTTGAACACCACCTAGCTCCAGCCCCCTGCCATTGGGTGTTTACCACATGCTCATCTCTTGTGACTAATTCAGCTGAGGAAGGGCTGAATTTTGCACATTAATATTGTGTTTTTAAGTATTGTAAGCACAATTTTATCATAGAATGTTAAGGGGTTGGAATGTACCCTAAAGTTCATCTAGTCTCAATCCCCCCTGGATGGGCAAGGACACTTCCCATTAGACAAGGCTGCTTAAGGCTTTATGCAGCCTGGCTTTGAACACTTCCAGGGATGGGAAAGCTACAACCTTCATAACCCCCATAACCTCTTTCATATCGTAAATTTGGTATTTGAATTAAATCCTCAAAATCTGTAAGTTTTACAAAATCCTGCACAAGTTGTGCTGTGTTGGGAAAAGCCAGAGTAATGGTTTGAAGAGTGAAACTTGGATTTAAAGAGAGCAAAAGTGGGCGCTCAGTGCGTCCTCCACTCCCACCTTTCACTCATCCTGGCTCATGCCAGAGCCTGACTCACGTTCGGATGCGTCCCAGCAGCTGTGCTGTGTAGAGCTGACTTTATTGAAGTCTCCCTTGACCTAAAATGCTCTTAGTGCTGCAGAGTTACTGATCCATGTAGCTCCTGTAACAAGTAACTGTCACATTCAGCACAACTGGACAAAACCCAGTACACAGGAGATGGAGCTTTGGTCCTGCCTCTGGCCCGAAGGACGTCAGAGCCATAAAGAGGCACATGATTGTTTTTGCTGTGGCACTAATCCTGGAATCCCAGAATGGTTTGGGTTAGAAAAGACCTTAAAAAAATCATCCAGTCCCACTCTCTGTCATGGCCAGGGACACCTTCCACTAGACCAGGTTGCTCCAAGCTCCATCCAACCTGGCCTTGAACGCTTCCAGGGATGGGGCAGCCACAGCTTCTCTGCAACTCAAGGTAGAACCTTGGTCATGAGGGGAGAAAGACAAAAGTCGAGAAAGGAAGGCAGCACCACTTGCTCCAGCTTTCTAAGTCATCTTGTTATGAAAACAAGCAATAAATTTCTGTTGCAGTCAGTTTTCAAGTTTCAAACTTTGTTTGCACTAAAAAAAAAAGCCAGAGTGACTGCAGAGCTGGGACTACAGGACGAAACCATGTCATCAAAACTTTAAGCCTAGATAAGATCTGCACAAATACCCAAAAATCCTCCCAAATGACAGAAAGAGGGAAGAGCCAGAGGGGAAAGAATTCTTCAACCCCTCGTATCCCTTTTCCTGACAGTTTTATTCCATTAAATATTAAATTTAAAACAGAGGAGAGGAGAGTGCTACAAAACACGAGCGCTGAATTGCATTATTCCCATTCAATCTCCTACTATCCTGGAGTTCTTTCCGTAATTCAGCAACTCAGATATTGCACTGGCACTAAAAATGAGGAAAACTGTCCAAAAAGGACCTGGATATACTGTAAAGGACATTTAGTCTACAGAGAGCAGCAAAGAGCTCTGTCACTTTAATCAAATTACAGGCAGCTCTGGTAATCCACTGGTTAGAAAGAATCTGTTACACCAATTTCTAACAATGCTCAGATTTCAAGCTAAACTTTTATGACAGAAATGAGAAACTAATTAAACATCTACTGGAGAAAACACATTTTCCTCTCTCTTGCATGAAGCTGACAGAGCTCAGGGAAAGCTGCCCAGTGCCAATCTATCCCGAACACGGGGCTTGTGTCTCATGGGGCTTTTAAAAATGGTCTATGCTCAATGTGTCAGGCTGCTGAATCCTTTCTGAACATTGACAAAGCTTAATTTAGCTCAAGGCAGCAGAAAAAGAGAAAATATATTTAACTGATGATTCTTCCCACAGAAGGAAAGAGCAAGTGCCATACAACCACTTCTGAAATGCAGTTTATCTCGCTAGTGTTTTCCGCTCTTGCACAGTTCTTCTAGAGCAGCTTTAAGGTCCCTTCCAACCCAAACCATTCTGCAACTCTATGAATTTCTCCATATTTCTTTATATTGAGAAGTGTACACAGGAACTTATCCCTGCGTGTGGGAGGAGGTGGAACTGTTTGTAAGGTCCCTTCCAATCCAAACCGTTCTGTAACTCTGTGATTAACTCTGCCCTTCAGAGCTCTTTCTTTTTTAGCATGTTCCACATACATACCAGGCCAACAGTCTGCAGCCTCCCAGAGCTGCCTCCGAGCCCTTTTTAGCACTTGATGCCACAACAACCATCTTTCAGCTGCCTGGTGTTAAGGGAGCTATAAACGAGCAGTTATCAAGCAGAGAAGTAACTCGGCATCCTTGACCACCTCCTCTGCTCCTCATGCCTTGGCCCGGCTTGCCTTCATGACCTGCTCTACCTTTGCTGCCATCCCAGACGCTAAGCTCTGCCATCCTGTCTTTGCAGTGCCTGTACCCACACAGTGGGTACCCTCTGCCTCTGATTCTGGGCTGATTCCCTGTAATTAGAACAGTAAAAAATTAAAATCTGCACCAGGGGCTTGGAAAGGAACTGAAAAAGAGCAACAAAAAGGAATTGTTCGCTCTAGATAGCACTGCAAGAGCACTGCTGAAGTATTTTACAGGCAGCCAAGAATGATCAAAGATAGGTATCAAATTATATAGCCAAATTAAATTGCAACAGGAGTGGCAGGGCCAAGGCCAGCAGCAAGCCTAAGATGCATGTAAACAAAATCTCATTAATTCTCCCACCATATCCTTAAGATCAAACCACGATACTGTAACCATAAAAGAGAGAAGAGTAAACTGTAAAATATGTGACTATTCACAGCCCAAGTAATCCCAAGTTAGAGTATGTGAGACTGTATCCTGTTCACTATATAAACCACTGTTTATGACCTGGACTACACAGCTACAAAGCAATATAAATTCATTGCTTGATACCAGCATTTTAAAACAAGGGCAAGAGATATAAATAGATAAGGTAATTTTATTTCTGTGTAAGTCATTCATATTTTGCTATGCTAAAACTAATTTAGTTGGGTTAGTTGATACCAGCAGAGCTGTAATTACTCTGACACATATGCAAAATTGTTCCGTTTTTATGAAACTGGATTTAGGATCCCTATTGCTTTGCTGGTAGCAGCTTCACAGAATACACTGTCCTTAAAATGAAGCTGCTTATCTGGCAAGGCACAAGCCTGAATTAGCTGAACTTGGTTGTCAACACTTGAAAAACTGCATTATGCTGCATTTACAAGGTGGATTTTACCTAAGAAAATTGCTAATTCAGCCACTTGTAGTTTTCAGTAATTTATTTGCTTTTCAAAGTCTTCATTTACTTGCAAAATTAAAGGAGCTGTTAGAAATTTCTGTTTTGAGGAGTGATGAGGGCTCATCAGCCTTTCCTTCCACAGAGGAGCAGGGACAAGGACACATGGCATGCCTCAAGAATTTAATTGAAATTCCTAATAACCATGTGATTATTTGTGTGAACACAGATGGCTGAAGCAGACTGTCACTGACACGGGAGTGCTGCACTCCTCAGTGTGAGGGGATTTAAGACCCAAAATCTCTCTGAGGCTTGGGTGCACATGAATCTGTGACAGCATCCATGTCCCATGACAGACCAGGTCTAGTCCTTTAAGTGTAAATAATGGGAAGGCAGCACTCTCAGGGCCCCTTTCCAAGCTGAAAGAGCAACAGCCACGACATGCAACAGGGCCAGGACCATTTATCAACAGAAATGCACCCATCTGGCAACTTCCCTTCAAAAAACCACTTTCTCGCTTACACCTACTCACCTCTACAGCTGAGAAGATAAAAAGAAAAGTGTAACAAGGATAAAACCTGTATTCTCCTAAGCCTGCCTTCATCTCTTCAGAGAAAACCCTTGTAGAAATTTCCAAGTTTAAAGTTTTCACAACCTGCAAACATCTGCAACCAAAGGGGCCCTGACTGCTCCATGACACACCATCCGTGGGATTCATCATATGTGGTGGCTACCTGGTCATAAAAAATACAGCCGCAGGTGACTCTGTGTGCCTGAGAAGAAGCAAGCTCCATTACGTACACACTTTTTTAAAGCAGAGAAGAAGAAATAAAAAAATGAAAATCACCCTGCAATCCAAGAGCGACACACAGTCCAATTCCAACAGTGAAGTGATGCTGGAGACCTCTGGCACGGTGGCTCTTCCTCCTTCCTCTGTGGAGGGATTTTCCTCCCCACCACAGAAACTCTGGAGCAGGACATTGCAATGGAAGGGTCGGACATTAAGGTGCCTGTCTGTGAGCTCCAGAGTGGGCTGTGTTTCACAAAGACAACCCCACAACACGCACTTGTTTTACAGCCGGCCGCAGAGCACTGTCCTGCCCCAGCTCACATCTGCCTCGGTTCCTCCTCGCACCCTCAACACCCCTTCCTCACTTTAGTACTACTTCTCTTGAGTAGAACAAAAAAAAAAAAAACCAACCAAAAAAGCTTTCAGAAATGTTCTGATCTTTCGGAATATCTTCATTTCCCTTTGCCATGCCTCTTGCCTGTATGACCAGGCTGATTTGGGACACTAGTCCAGAAGTATCTTTTCTAACTGAGGGGATGAAAGAAGAGGATTAAGAAATAATAATGGGATGTTTAAAAAATCCTGCAGAATAATTGTCTATCGAGACCTAAAGCAACACCTGGTGATGCACCAGGCTCAGTGCAATCTGCAGTGCTGTGACACACAGAGCTACAAACAAGCCACAGGAGCCCTTTGAAAATCAGGGTTCAGACCATGACAGACAGTCCAGACCTGTGGGTCCTGTCATATACGCAACATTCAGTCAAGACATGGCATGTGTCAGGACCCTAAATATTTGATTTAATGAATACTGAAATACTGAACCAAATACATACTGAAAGCAAGGATTTTTTTTTTCCTTTGGTCAAAGCACCATTTCAAACCAGTTTGGGTTGTTTTCTCATTTGATTTAGCTCTAGGATGTTTCTTCTCTGTTGACACAAAAAACGCCCATCTCCACCTGCAGCATAAAAATCTCAGGCCATCAGCTACAGCTCAACAAAACGGGTGCTTAGAGGGGGGTTGTTTCGCCTATTAAAAAAGCTGCTGCTGCAGGAATAAGAAAGCAGCTTGTTCAGAAATGTATACACACAATATGTACTTGGAAATGAATCAAGAATCGTATTTTGGTAACAAACAATATGCTATTTCTTAATGAAGTGCATGGAAGAGGGATGGATTACACTATTGCATATTTTGAGGTGCAAGAACCCTTGGTGAAGGTTTCGGGCAACGGAAGGTGCACAAGTATATTGGAATACAGCTTGGATATTGGGCCAAAGACATCTTTGATAGAACTCCAAATAAACTTAAAACATCAGTAAGCTTAAAACAGCAATATATCATAGAATCATGGAATTGTTTTGGTTTGAAGGGACCCCAGAGATCACCCAGTCCCACCCTCCTGTCATGGGGAGGGACCTTCCACTAGACCACATTGCTCCAAGCCCCATCCAACCTGGCCTCGGACCCTTCCAGGGATGGGGCAGCCACAGCTTCTCTGGGCACCTGTGCCAGGGCCTCACCACCCTCATAGGGAAGAAAATGTCTTCCTAATATCCAGTCTAAACCTACTCTCTATCAGTTTAAAGCCATTCCCCCTTACCCTGCCACCACCACCCTTGCAAAAACTCCCTCTCTGTCTTTACTGTAGCTCTTTTATCCAGGAATGGAATTACAGAGCATCAACAGCTACTCCAGGAAAATCACCACAGAGCAGGGAAAGACAAGCACTCCAAAACAGGCTGTCCCCTTGTGACAGAAGTGGGAGAGGACCAGAGAACATGCCCAGCAGGAGATGAAGGCTTTCCTTTAGAAAACCAGCAGCCCAGGAGGATGTAAGGGCTTAGTCCACACAAGTGTATCCTGTGAATGCCGTTCGGCTCTCAAGTGCACAGGACACCTCTGAAGGCACGTTCCAGGAGTAGGAGGAAAGACTTAGCCAAGGGAAGAGTGATGGCCTGATTTAACTCCACAGGAGGCTTCCTACACCACCTCCTCTTGCTATAGAAACCTCTTAGCTCTGTCTAAAAATTAAAAATTCTCACACACCAGAAGTGCAATCATGACAGATGCTCCATTTTGTGCAGCCCCGGTGTGAAATAAGGACAATTTCTCTGAGCCTCTGAAAAGCCATAGAGTTTCAAGGCAATTTTTTTGCCTTTTTAACTATCCACACCAGAGAAACTTCTGGGGTTCTCCCCCTGTTTAAGCATCTACACAATTATCTGAAATGCAGAGCCACTATCACCTTTTCCCAGCTCCAGTGCTGTGATGACATGTTTACCACATCCTCTGCAAGGCTGAGCAGTCCAACAGCCTTGATGCAAATAAAAAATATCTGTGGGAAGAGCAAATTCTAAAGGTTCTGCAGCAACCTCATACCAGCACCAAGGGGAAAACGTGGGATTTTCTGCATATCTCTATTGCAATTTCTACTCTGTCAATATGAAAGACAGTTGGGTGTCAAAATAAGACAGATAGGGCTTGTCTTGAAAGCTGCACTGGGGAAAATCCATGCTAGAAGTGCTAAGTGTCTTTCAAAAGCCAATAAATATGCCAGTTTTCCCCCTCCCTTTATTTAAAAAAAATAAAAGTTACATCCAAACTATCGTGAAATTAATGCAAAACCATCATGAGTTTGACAGGTCTCCAACAAACAAAAACCCCTCAATACAGGATTTGGTTTAATTCCAGAAGTTACAGACATACTGTAACTGCCTAAATTTCATGGACAGTTTTGGAGTGCCAAAAACCTTCAATGGGAAATTTTCCCATTTCATACGAAGAGTGGCGTTGGTTTAATATAGATAAAAGTCCATCTGCGGGTACACAGGGACACATTCATCCACCTGTTTCATCTCTGCAAGTCCGGTTGGTTTCCATTTCAGTACGTGCCTGGCAAAATAAATCACATGTCCCAAAATAATGGATGAAGAACCCCAAAAATGGATAGTAAGACCTGACACATCAGGAAAAAAAATATTCAGCATATGTTATTGTAACTGAATGAGGATCCTCCTTCTCCAGTAGGTTTAGTTGCTGGAGACAGAATCCCAGAATCACCAAGGTTGGAAAAGATCTCCAAGACCATCGAGTCCAACCTGTAACCGATCCCCACTTCGTCACCAGTCCACAGCACTGATTGCCAAGTCCAGTCATTCCTTGGACACCTCCAGGGATGGGGACTCACTGGCCTGAGCAGCCCTTTCCAGTGCCTGACCACTCTTTCTATGAAGAAATTCTTCCTGAGACAGCGGGGTTTGCCACATTAAGAGCACAAAACAGGACTGAAAATCCACGTGCCCAAACCACAACAAAATGCTCTATGTGTTTTAGGTAATTTTTTAAAAAGGGACAACTCAATAACTCTGACAAAACACAGTTTTCTACTCATGAAACCTCTAGACAGCCAGAGATTGCAAGGCATCAGGGAAAATTCAACAGAAAATTAATTATGCCCAGAAAAAATACATTATACGCCTGCAAGCCCCCAAATCTAATGGCACTTTCCAAGTAACTGGGTCCTTGGCACTGCTGTGCATTCTGAGATACAGAGTGGGCCTCCCACTCAACCTCCACTCCTACACAGGAACAGGAATTTCAGATCAGTGTCATGCTGACAGCATGACAGAGAAGTCAATGAAAAGAAATGTAAGCCTACTGCAAACACCACGGTATAAAAATTCCTAAAAAGGAGCAAAATCTCTCCTGACACCAACAATTTGAAGCACAATATCCCTCAAAAATTAGCTTCAGCATGAGTACCAGGCACTTCAACAGCTTTTCCTCAAATTCTACCTTGGTAATGATCATTTATTTACTTGTATTTCTAGAAGCTCACTCTTTCAGTGAAAAGCAAATATTTCCTTCCCTCAGCACAAAAGAGTTTTATAATCCACTCAAATCTAATTTGTGATCATTTTGCAACACAGAGGGAAAATATTATCTCAATCCCATTGTTCTAACATTTTGAAAACAAATGACTCGATATCTGTAGCATTTGCAACTCACTCCTCAGCAGTTCTGTTTCAGCAATGCTGAGAAATGGAATCTTTTCACTGCACATTCATTTTACGCTATTTTATGCGAAATTATGCACATCTGAGCAAGGAGGTGACAAACTCAGATTATGTAAAACTACTGCAACAACAACTAAAAGACAACCACCAGCAGCATCACCCTACCTGACACTAACTCCCTCCTAGTAATGGCTTCCTTGCCAACTAGGATCCCCAGAATCCCTTATCGTACATTGATTTTCTGCAGTTAGAGGAGGCTGAGGAATGCCAAACACAATCCCAATCAGAGTCCGTGCACGACGAATTGTCCAAATACTCACAGGGCTTTGTTTGCTCTCCCCATCCCCTGTGCGTGCAGCCCAGCAGCGCAGTCAGCCAGGCTGGGAATTCAGGGGTACCGCTGCCTGGAGAGCACTCTGGCACAGATCCTCCTCCGATCCCTCCCTCTCCCTAGCACCGGCTCCATCCTGCTGCTCCCCACGTCAGGGTGATGTTACAGGTGACACCTCCTGCTGCTGATGTCAAGCTCCATTCCCAAAATCACAAGCACTGTCTCCCCGCGGCGCCCGCTGCCCCTACAAGCATCATCACCTCTGCATCTTCTGGGTGCCAGGGAGTAGGCTCCGAGAGGATTCCAGAGAAGCTTATGGACACACAGCCTTCCCTCTTCGTCAAGTCTCCCAGTGTTATAGAGCTGCTTTAATTCCTTCCAGAACGCTGCAGCAAATGTAGCCTCTACGCCTCCCTTGGGGCGAAAAGGAAGGATTGTTATGGTTTCTTTCTATGGCGCAGCTTAATTTGCTCTTTTCCTAGAGCAAACTGCTGAAAGGACAGGGAAATAATGGAGCAGGAGACCAGAGTGACTGACTCATGGATGCTCTCCCGAACATTTCAGAGTAAGCTCAGGGGCTGGTGATGCAGCCCAGGACCAGAGCTGATGAATGGTGCAGTGCTGCTGTTGTCATGGCAACTAAGAGGGAAAGGGAAAAAAAGGCAGCACCATATAAGGAGTTGTGACATGGATTCTGGGAACAATTTATACTAAAAGGCTGTAAGACTTAGGATGCTTTAAAGCTGCAGCATCCCCTTGGTCGGACACAGGTTTCGTTGCTCACATTAAAGCAGTTGGCACAAATTTCCAAACGCAGGATCGCGTCCAGCCCAGACATATCTGCATCGGGGGAGTTGTACCAAAACACAACAAAACAACATGATTCTGCAGTGTGTTCAAATAACTGGAATTGAAATAACTGAAATTATTAATTAGGAGACATGGCTGGATGCTAATAAGGACCCAAACTAACATCTGTGAAAATACGAGTACCACCGAGTCCCCCAGGTACGTGCAGCCCCTCACAGGTGAGGAGCTCTGTCCTTACCGAGGGAGGCTGAGATGAGCCAAACTGCAGCACCATCAGGTGGCTGAGCGCCTGAGCAGCGCTGCCACCAGCACAGATCCCTCCAGGCTTCCCAGAGACAGGAGAACACCCCCAAATTATCCCATAACCCAGGTACTGCTGGGCAAGGGAGGCTGGCAGAGCTCCCAAAGCACCTTCAGGTATGGCGGGGCAGGGAAAGCCAACTCATGCACCTACCACCACAAGCTGTGAGAAAGGCCAAGATTTGTGCTCCATGTGCAACACTGGGGAAAAAGCACATTATTTACCACAACCGTCATCAGCTGCTTTTCACTTAACGCGTGTTCTCAAACGGACAATACACAGCAATGGATAGAATGGCCACTGTCGCATCCAGCACAACCACAACACTGCAGTGCTGGAGGCTGGGCTCAGCAACTGAAACTCTAACATTCAGAAACCCTTCCCATTGATGATTTATTTTATTTTTATTTTTTAACGTAGAATTCCACAATGGCCTGGGTTGGAAGGGACATTAAAGATCATCCAGTTCTACTCCCTGCCATGGGCAGGGACAGCTTCCCCTATCCCAGGTTGCTCCAAGCCCCATCCAGCCTGGCTTTGGACACTTCCAGGGATGGGGCAGCCACAGCTTCTCTGGGGACCTGTGCCAGGGCCTCACCACCCTCATATCACAGAATCATTGTTAAGGTTGGAAAAGACCTTGAAGATGATCAAATCCAACCATCAACCCTGCAACACCATCACACTCCACACTACACTGTGTTGTCAAGTGCCAGAGCCACACATTTTTGGAACACTTCCAGGAGTAGCGACTTCACCACTTCCCACATGTGCCAGCACTGCCGGCTTCCCCCCAGCACTCCCACCCCTGAAGCTGTGCCTCACCATCTCTCACGCTCCCACCCAACTGAGCTGGTGCAAAAATTTGGAGAGAACAAGTGGTCCTGGGGGCTGCAATCATTAATCTGGGCTTGTCACCACTAAACAAGAAACAATTACAGTTTTCAAGTAGAGAGATCTCGGCTTTTTAATCCCACAATTATAGTTAGCATCAAAGAATATTGAACAATTTGCTGAAGAAATACAGAAGGGAGATGTGACAATCCTTGTTGCCACTCCGAAGAGATACAAGCTATCCCCATGAGGGATGGGGAGAAGACCCAGCACTACAAATGACTTGGGTGATGGTGGCACAGGTGATGTGTGTGAGATTCCCAGCCCAGATGGCCCTGGAGGGTGTTGAGACTGGCGCCACTGGGAAGAGCAAGTCTCCATCTTGCTCAGCTCTACTCTCACCATCTCTGAAGGATCCAGTGAAAAAATACACATTTGGGAAAGAGGCTGCTATTAACTGCCTGAACACACCTAGGAATATTCCTACTCATTTCTATGAATTTTATTCTTCAGAAAAGTTCCTGCATTTCCCCAAGCACAAGGAAGGAATGCTCTCAAAGGGGAGATTTGCAATGAAATCAGTTCCCCAGGCCCATGTCTTTGAAGACAGTGAATCAACTAATTCACACTGGATACAGGAGGAATCAGGCCTCTGAGAATCCAAACCAAAACATCTAGGCCAGGTTTTTGTTAGAAAAACACAATTTCTTTTCTAAATTTCTAGCTAATATCCTCCTCTCCTCACTCTCTGCACAGGCACTCACACGTGCTCTTTCTAAGAGAATCCTAATGCCTGCAATCTGTCATTCAATAGAAAAAATAGCCATAGCCAAGTACAGTGATGAATAAAATTATCCCTGTGCATATAAATGTACAATCTGTAAATGAACACTCCTTCCTGAGGAGGAGAAGTGGGATGCGGCACAGGCCTTTGTGCAAACCCTCTGCACGTTGTGGGTTCCACAGGAATCAAATAAAACATTAGGAGCTGAGTCTTTCAGCCCAGAGTCCCCTTTATTAACCTAATGCAAGTATTTTTGGCACCGACTCCCAAAAGCACTTATATACATTCATCCCTAAGCACCCTCCTGGAAAGCACTGATGTCCTCAAAACAGGTATACAGAGCACCTGCATTATTTTCATCACAGTTATGGCTTTGAGTCAGCAATAACACACTTCTGATGTATATTAGAATATTTGAGCCCATTGTTTAGACAGCAGTTGCTCTTCGTGCAGCAAGCACAGTAACTTTTAAGTGCTAATTTTATTGCAGACACAAACCAAAATGGTGACTTCACTTACTTATCCTGGGCTGGGAGGGCGGGGGGTTTTCTTTCTTTTTATTACCCATTTTTCACATATTTTTGTGAATAAAACCATTGCTATAAAAAAAATTAAACAACACAAACTGAGGTTGAACATGCTGATTTAAGTATGTTTTCAGCCAGTGCTAAACAAGAGGTGACACGGGCAGGAGGTGGAGAGCTGATTACTTATGCTGACCATTACTTCATCCATTGGAGCCACAATGATCTTAGTTTTTCTTAATCACCAGACTATTCAGCAAAGTAGAAATTGCACCCACATGGAATATTTATGACCCTCTGAATCCAGCCAAGTATTCACACCCAGCAAACCCAGATACCAACATGTGAGCGAGTGACCTTAGTTCCTCTCGGTAGGAAACTCACACTCTGTGGAATATGTTCCTGTGGCTTTTTACCAAAAATGGACATTTTAACTTTTCTGTGGGTGAAAAGCTGACTTGGTTACAAATCAGACAGATTAAGAACTTTAAAAGATTACATTAGCATAGAATTATGCAATGTTTTAGGTTGGAACAGACATTAAAGATCATCCAGTTCTACTCCCTGCCATGGGCAGGGACACCTTCCACTACACCACATGGCTCCAAGCCCCACCAAGCCTGGCCTTCAACACTTCCAGGGATGCTGCAGCCACAGCTTCTCTGGGCAACCTGTGCCAGGGCCTTGCCACCCTCACAGGGAGGAATTTCTTCCACATATCTAACCTAAATTTTCCCTCTTTACAGTCTGAACCCATTGCCCCTTGTCCTGTCAGTCCAGTTCCCCACTAAAAGTCCCTCTCTGGCTTCCTTACAGGCTCCTTCAGATACTGGAAGACTGCTCCAAGTATCTGGTAAATGGTCCTAGGAATTAAATTTTTAGTTTTTTAAAAAAAAAAGTATAACAGGTAGCAAAGATTTTTATGTAGCAAATGGTTCCATCCACTCACCAACCCCTCTGCAGATACAGAATTATGACAGGAACAGGGTAGTCCCACACAAATGTCTGTGTGAAGCAAATGGCATGAAAAGCCCCAACATTTCAGTAATTTCTCAAAAATTTTCCATGCTCTGATGGTCATTTTAAAAAATCCATGTGGCAACTGTCAGCTCGACAAAAGCCTCTCTTTTAACTTCGCTTTCCCAGAATCACCTTCCTCCCTTTTTCAACAGAAATAGCGGCTGTTATTGTGTAGGATTAACCACTAGACAGTGGAATCAGACAGAGCACAGGAGGAAACCATCACAGAATCAGAGAAACATGCAATATCCTGAGTAGGAAGGGACCCACAAGGATCTTCACAGCCAGCAAGCCCTGGTGAAACCTCTCTGGGCATTCACTGTCCAGCTCCTGGTGTCTTATTTTTATGTGAAAACTCCCTCAGTCACATGAATATTTTTGAATCAGGTCACATATCAATTCTGCCAGGTTTTCAGTGTGTTGTGACAGCATTTACAAGGCTTCTGTAAAATCAGAGAGGGTTATTGGGTGAAACTGGGGAGAAACACATAAAAAAATTGTACAAGGCTGTGAAGTTGTCTTCACAAACCTAGTATCAACTCCAATTTTTCCTAGTTTTATAGAACATGCTGCTTTACTAAAGAATTAAAATGAAGAGGGTCTTTACCAACTGCAAGTCAATATCCCCTAGCAAAAAACCACCCAACTGAGTAGTTGCTGATATAGTCAACGGTCAGTCATTCCACAGCCACCTCATCTCACCTCAGGGAACGGTTTGAGCTGTGCCAGGGCAGGATTGGGCTGCATATCAGGAAAAGGTTCTTCACCCAGAGGGTGGCTGGGCACTGCCCAGGCTCCCCAGGGAATGGTCACAGCCCCAAGGCTGCCAGAGCTCCAGGAGCGTTTGGACAACGCTCTCAGGCACAGGGTGGGGTTGCTGAGGTGCGTGCGCAGAGCCAGGAGCTGGGCTGGATGATCCCTGTGGGTCCCTTCAAGCTCAGGATATTCCATGCTTTAATGATACTTTCTGCTGCTGAGGGATATTTTTATTTTCTAAATCTCTCAGATCAGTAGTAAATAAAAGACAGACAATAAGGAATAGTTGAGGAAATGTGATAAACACTGTGAATTAAAAAGAGCAGAAGCACAGCTTTTCCAGCTCCTTTCCATGTCATCTTAATGAAAGCAAACAAATTCCTATCATGACTGCAGGAGGATGTAAAATAAAACACCTTTGTTTTATAATACCAACAGTAAATTAAACTAATAATTTAAAAAATCTTCTCCACCAGTGCATGGAAGCACATCCTGAACTCTAAGTGTATTGGGAGCTTCGCTGGAGTCATCCAGACAAGAACGTGCAAAACATGAGCAGGGGTTTGCCTGGTGTGTAGGACTGGGTCCAGCTGGAACGAGATTTTTAAAGCAGATGGAAAAGGCAAAGTATGCAAGTAGAAGACAGATGTAGTCACCTCCCCAGTCCATTTCCAAGAGTTTTTTGTGTGACCCCAAAACGAACCTCCGAACAAAACTGGGAGCCTATGCTTTTCTTCTCTTGCTTTTGTGCAATAACAATGATCAGTGTTTTATTGACATCCTGGTTTGTACCCAACCTGTTCAGGTCTAGATTTCATGGCGTATAATTTCCAAACCACACTGACAGAGGAATGGTATCTTCACCAGCTGAACACCAGCAGTGTGTTCCAGAAAGCAGGCTCCAGAGAGCTCCCAGCCCCTGAGGTTTGTGGGAAACCCCATCCCTCTCTTTTAACTACCACCTGCAACAGCCACTGCTAGAATTCCAGATCTTTTGAGGAACTAGTGGTATGCTCCGAAGAGCAGCCCTGCCCAACTATGGAATCGTGGCTCTGTCACAACTCAGAATCTCTCCCTCCTGTCCTTTCCAATTTATCCTTTCACCAGCAGGCAGAGGAAACAAAAGGCAGCAAGTGCATCAGAGCTCCCTCTTGTACACATAGCTCAGATTGTATCAAGTAAAAACTTGGTTGGGAGGTTTCCCTCAGCACAAACACAGGACCCTGGGTGGTTGTTCTTAAAGCTGGGCACAGAAGTGGGGTCAGATTTTAGGCAAGAAGCAAGTTTCTCAAAAACTGTTACCAGCAGAAATACTTCTCAGGCTTTTATACAGATGTAGGACTCCAAGTGCTTTTGAAAATCACAGTACTGCACCATCTCTAGGTATTCAAACCACAATCCCAGCAGGTTAGATAAACAAAACAGTATCTAAAAATATGCATGAACCAAAAATAAATCACTTTGCTGTAGAAGTTCATCATTTCTCTGATGTTCTCTTGGCATTCAAAATTTAAGCATCAACTTCTTTAAAATTACTGTAATGCTTCCACTGTGCATAAACCACAACACAAAGTGGAACTAAAACATACTCGGATTGCAATTCCTCAAAAAATAGAGAATATTTGCAAACCAGTGACATCTTTTTCAGCACAGAAAGATTTCTCTGTCAACACAAAAATCCAGTCCATCCCTGGGTTTGACTGAAGCAGATGCTGTAATAAACAAGGGAATGACTCGGACACAGAAACTGTTCAAAGCTTTTTCTTACAGACTTTTTGCACCAACGGACCGTAAAAGCCCCAGTGAACTTTATTAAAGTCCTTACCAGTTAACTTCTTCACAGGTTGGAGCCGAACACTGATAGACTGATGTGTGAGTAAGGGGGAGGATGGAAGGGAGCGGGACATGCCCTCCATAATCCGAATGTGCTGCATACCTTCGGTCACTGGGAGTGGCGGAATAGCGTAGTCAGGTTCAAAAGCACAGTCGTTCTCTGTGGAGGTGCCTGATGGGGAGAGGAAAATAAAAATGAATTGGTTAGAACGCAAGGGTAAGAATCCTGCT
Source organism: Origma solitaria (assembly GCA_013397895.1). Lineage (NCBI taxonomy): Eukaryota > Metazoa > Chordata > Aves > Passeriformes > Acanthizidae > Origma > Origma solitaria. The sequence goes on along the minus strand of VZRL01006201.1, from coordinate 83,873 downwards.
TCCATCATTCCAAAAGGGCTGGCTGGAGGGAGCCCTGCGCAGAGCCGACCTGCCAACTGCTTGCTCATGTTCACTTTGCACAGTTGTGACACATCCCTTGAAGAAATTTGAAGGAGCATCTCAGCACCCCTCTCTATATGATGAACAGCAGACCCATGAAGAATTTCCTTCAATGTTCTTAATTTGTCTTTCATAGTCTCAGAGTCACCAGTTTTCAATACAACAATCATAGTTTTTAGATTGCCAGTTTCTAATAAAAAACCTCCCAGCTGAATGAAGTTTCAATATGAGGGCCTTTAGCCTAAAAAAAAATCCCCAAACCTCAAATAAAATGGAAGAACAAATGCCTCTACAAACAGCCACCAGCTCCCGAGAGACACACAAAGCTCGTGTGGGGGTTGCATCACTACAGATCCACAATGGAATACATGGAATACCATGAGAACAAGTGGAGACAAAGTAATAAAAGGACACATTGTTAATTGTAGTCAGTATTAATGAACAATGAAGGGAAGGTGCTTCAGCTCAGCAAGAGTAAGGAACCGTAGGGCTCCTCCCATTAGCTGCAGATACGGAAATCTTGGGGCAAAGGACATCTGGATCTCCACTCTTGTCAGTAATATGAAAAACCTAACCCAGACAACTAAAAATTCATCTGCAAAACCAACCCGAACTGTTAACATTCATATTTCAATAATGCGAGAAGGCCAGACTTGTGTCACACTGTTACAAGAAAGATTTTAGCTCTTATTGCTTGCTGATGTTTTCCCTCCATAAAGACATTCCTTACTCGATTTCCACCAAATAGTTGTGCTGTTCTCAATGCCTTGTGAGAGTATGTTTAAAAGAGAAAATGTTTGCTGGACAGAAAGGGAGATGGACAAGAGTGGGAGTAAGACAAAAGGGTAAAAGCCTCAAAGACGTGGTACTCCAGAGGAGTACAATGTGAACAACCCAACACAATGTTTATGATCAGTGGGAAAACCCATGTTGAAATAACTGTCAAAAATCTTGGACCAGTTCCTGAAGGGGTCTAGGAGGCTGCAGCACCGGTGGCTAAAATCCATCCGTTCCTGGTGCCAGCATTCAGGAATGTCTCTCAGCAGTTTTGTATCGCTCTTTACAGAAAAGCCAAATAAGCACTGTCACCCTTCACACCTACACTGGTTTTGACAGTTCCAAACACAACTCACTCTCTGCTTGCTCAACCCTCACCAATTGCCATGAGCTCTCTACAGGCTCTGCCAGCCCGGCCAGGCTCACCGGGAGTGTCAGGGAAGACAAACCACCATCACTGCCAAAACTAGCATCCAAAAAGCCAGCCTGTGATGGGTTTTTAAAATACGTTTGGTGCCAGGCATGAAGAAAAAAGATTTGCCACCACTGATTTTGATTCTTAAAAATAGTTTCAATTGCCTCAGGCTAAATTTTAGGGAACTATAAACCATGGGCATCTCCTGTAACTAAGTCTGGGAAAGACTTGCAAGTCTGTGTGTGTTTCACTGGTTACTGTGGTGTAAGTTCCCAGAGTCTTTGATCAATCTACTTAAAATCAAGAGCAATATCTTATACAGAAATGAAAGTAATTACAGGTTGCAAAGTTTGTAGCAGTACTTTCCCTCTTAAAATTCAAATGCTTTACAATAAAGCAGTGAAATCACAAAACATCCACAAGGTACTACCTTCATTTCACACATATTAAAATTTCTCTCTCCTCCTCCGTAGAGTAAATAATCACACAAACAAAACCACTGAAACAGTCTGAAATTTATTTTGATCAGAAAGAGTGTTGGGTTTATCAAACCCTGGAATTAGAGCTCATTCGTGGCTGAACTGCAACTTTAACAGTTTGCTTATATAATATCTTTGAATAAAATGTTACTGCAAAGTGCATATTTGAATTACTAAACTATTTCTTGGAGTTTTACAAGATTATCACAGAATCACTCAGGTTGGAAAAGACCTTTAAGATCATCAAGCCCAACCATCAACCCGGCATCACCACTGTGTTCACCATTAAAGCGTGTCCTTAAGTGTCACATCCACACGTTTTTGGGAACACTTCCAGGCATGGTGACTCCACCACTACCCTGGCCAGTCTGTTCTAGAGCTTGACAATTCTTTCTATGAAATAAGTTTTCCTACAGGAACCTAGCCAAAACCCCCCACATAAACCTCCCCAGGCACAACTTGAGGCTGCTTCCTCTTGTCCTGCCAATGAAGCTTTGCAGACACTGTGACACTTGGGCATCACACACGGTCAGAGAGAAGGAAGACTACTGTCCCATTTCAGTTGGATGCTTTATCGAAGAATAATAAACTTCCTTAATGCACCATCATGAAAAATACTCATTAACATGTGCAGACAGATTTCAAGTGACGGACGCAGAGCTGGGAAAAGTTACAGATAACGCTTCTATAGAGCGGAGAGACTTCTCCTTCCACGTTGCAGAAAGCCTGCATCTACAATTGCATCCACTGATCCAAACGGAAATTTTTAACTCAAAAAAGCTTGTTTCTCCAAGAACTTGGAAGAGTTTATACCTTTTCCCCATCAATTCCCTCTCCCACTGAAACTTCTTACTAGTTACTGCAGTTCTTCAGTCACAGTCACCAAAGTGAACAGATACAGGCTGGTCATTCATGGGCAAGGATTTGCAAAAAAAATCCCCACTTCCTCTGCCAAAACCCATCCCTTTCCCACAGCAGCAGAGATCCAGAACAGATGGGCTGAAAGGGAACCTGAGATAGCAGAATGTGTGAAGGGAGCTCCGAGCAGCGGCTGCATCTGAGCTGCTCTGTCCCATAAGAAGAAACCATTGGACACAAGCCAGACAGAGCGAAGGACATGCCAGGGATCCAGGGCAGAGCAAAGCTCTGCCTCTAGCAGCAACAGAGCAACAACTTCATCTGAGCTCAGAGAGGGAAAAACCAGCCCCTCTCTCTGAACCTCAAAGCACTGCTCCTTGCATGCAAACAGTCATGGGATATGTACAGCTATAAATTCTCTGGTTCCTTCCTAATTTTACTTTAACTCTATTTTAAAACTATAAAATTTAAAATAATATATTTTAAAACAGTAATTGAAAGATCCCATGTGAATAGGGCACTTCACAGAGCTTCAGGGTTTTAACTACCAATTCCAATCCCCCTAATTCTGATCACAGCTTCAATCACTCAAAATCATTTCACCCCGGCAACACTGGAATACTGCCAAAAAAAGGACAATGCTCCAGAGAAAATGTCTCCATAATAAGTCATTAGGACACCATGACAACAAGAGGCTTGAGCCTAAATGAAAGGAAAATTATTGCTGCAATGCCAAAGAGAACAAGTCAATGCACATAGCACCTACTAGAGCCCTACTTCCAAAAAATGCTGCTCAGTCTCAAAGCTGCGTGAGAATACAGCATTTTCACAACTCTCACAAAGGCAAAAATGCTTAAAACTAAGTAAAGCTGCTTCAAAGGACACGTAAAGCAGCACAGATCTAAGGGACAGCAATCCCCATTACAGGGCTCTCTACAGTGTTAACCAACCACCAAACCTGCTCTGAGCGATGGGTAGTCAACAAAAGAGTCTGTAGAACTGTTATTTAAAGAATATAAACCTTATTTTTAGTACTCCCTTCCTTGGACCTTTTGCCCTCTTCCTGTAGGATGAAACAAACCAAAGCAAAAGACATAGCGTAGGGCTGTTGAGCCCTGAGGCAGATACACACACGACCTCCTCCATCGCATCCCAGGGCTTGGGGAAGGATAACCTGGTTATGGTGAACCTGCCAGGTTCCCCCTTTTGATATCAGGGAGAAGGCAAGTAAAAACCTGGAAACCAAGTGTTAGTTTGGGCTGGTATGTGCTTAAGAATTTGAGCACCACCAGCTCCAACAGCACAATGCTCTGTCCCTCTGGCTGCAGTAGGGAGATATAGTGCTCTGCAAGTCCACCTGTGCTACACTAGGAATTATGATAAACTCCTTCAGCCACTCAAAGATTATCTGCTTTGTGAATCTCAGTACACTGGTAGCTGTGTGGATAATAAGGATGGGTACAAAGTCTGTCAGATCACACAGTTTGACGAGAAACACAACACATGGGAGGTATCAAAGGTAAACAAATGAGACGAGTCCCCAAGGCAGAACAACACTCAGGTTTTACCTTGCCCAGCTCGGCTCTGACGGGAGTCTACACTTGCCTGTCTTCGGTCGGGTGGCTCCTCGTTCCCTCCATCTGCATGAGAACCAAAACAGCACAAGTAGAACATCATAGCGGACACGTCAGGCAGGTTCAACTTTTCCTTGAGTCCCATCACCTATCTTAGAAGAACAGCAGGACAAAAGGTCCCTCTGGCAGACTGAAACTGGGGAAACTGCTGCCTGACTCTGCTGCTCCTTCTACCTTTTCCCCAACTCATTGCAATGAAATCCATGAGGTCCTTGGGACAGAAGGAAGGTTTTACTTGCTCCTATTGATCCCACAGACATCTGAATGAAATAAAAACCCAGTTGTGCATCTTCAGTGAGTTCCTTCACTTTGGACTGTTATATCAAAATATAAAAATATTAAGCATTGGAATAAAGAGATCCAGAAAAAAAGAAAAATATACTTGAAGTATGAAATTTGAAATTGTGTCCCTTTAAAATTATTTGTCTGCTAAAAGCCAGGAAGGCTGGGAAGAACAAAACCTCTTATTACATCCTCTTGAAACTGTTTAGGAAAGCAGCTACACTTAACAAATCTCAAATCCATCTGGATAAATGCAGAGTGGTACATTGTGTACAGTATTATACAATTAATTACAGGCTGCTCTTCATTGATCAACTGACCAGATTAGAAACAATAGATACACCCATCAATACAGATGCTCGAGTACATGGAGTTTCTGGCAGCTGAGAGCAAAAAGAAGCCCGGCTCCGCAGACTGGGAAAAAGCAAAACCAGAGATTTCAAATGCAGGATGTATTTCAGCAGTTCTTACCCCTTATGGCACAGAAAGGGGAAGCTTTTAAAATCTTTAAAAACAGGTTTGAAATAACTGAATTCTTAAATAGCTGTTTAAAAACTCAATAGTTGGTTTAGCATTGATATGTTTTGATGATACTAAAAGCAACTGTATTCTGATACATTTATATCTCTTAACAGCTCTATAGAAGTTATTTGTTGAAGGAGCCTGTTATGTCATAAAGTAATTTAACTTTCTTAACTCCTGCGACACGTGAGCTATGTCTGGCTTGAAGTGGTGAATTGCAGCACAGGAGCAGAACTCAAATGGGGTCTAAAAATTTCAGTCTACTCCCACCCCCAAAAAAAGAGGAACCACAGCTCAGGCCAGGAGAGGTTTTCTGTTTCATCTTCTCTTGGTGAAATGCTTCCAGCCCTCAGTCTCCCCGAAGCAATGCTCAGGCACGGTGAACAGGTGCCAGCCAGGCCATTGCTGTCACCTTTGCATATTTCCCTGCTGACACAGCAGCTGCACACGAAGGTCATCTGGCTACAGCAGCCCAGAACCCTGGTTTTAAATCCGCTGCATCTGCCCCGATAAGCCATCGGCTGCCAGGCGTCAGGGAGGCCACAGACTAAGACACTTTCCCAGCTCCCTTTTCCACTCTGGTTGCCAGAAGGATGTCACACTGCAAATACAACTGCCACTGGGATGTGTCTGTAGGAGCTTTTATTAGCCTGGAGATGTCCTCTTGGGATTAGCTGCACTGAGCCTTCCTACAGTCAACAGCATTAACAGAGCCCTTACTCTGTATTTTTGCTGGTAACACATAGTGTTGGTTTGGGCATCGCTGTGCACATGGATATCATTATCATCATCATCATTCCTAATGGCCCCTAGCTATGAGCCACCACCAGCAACCTCTAAGTCACGGAGAAATCAAAAACCCTCTGAGCTCCAAACAAAAATCCAAATGAAAAATAATTGTAAGGACTAAACATTTCAAAAGACAAGAAAGTCCCGGTATTAAAATCAGGAATAAACCCCTGTATTTATCCAAAGATAAATACGATCACCAGCAAAAGACAAATTTCATCCCTGAAAGTTTCACCATCATTAGAAGCGCTCAACACCAAGCTAGACGGGGCTTAGTAGGTGGAACTGGAAGAGCCTTAAGGTCCCTTCCAACCCAACCAATCTTGAGATCTCTGATGATTCTATGAATCAATCTCTTTGATCACTTGGACAGACAACACCTCTGCTCTACAGTTACCCAGGTGTATCAAACCCTGCCTTGAGAACAAGCCTTGGCCAAGGCAGAGGGCTGGGGGCAGCAGATCTGGGGTCCTGCTCCCCAACATGCTCTAACACTCAATGATGGGACAAAAAATAGTGACAACAGTCTGCCAAAGCCATCAGATTGGAGAAGAGGAACAGCTACACAGGAGTCAGAGTCTGGGATGGATCTCCCTGAAAGTTACCTGGCATATTAAGGGGGAAAGAAAGCTCACAGTAAATTAATTTTCAGAATGCATTTAGAGGGTGGGAAAGGAAAAAATAAACCAGATGACTCAGCAGACATTAGATCTTCAGTTAGCACACAACTGCTGCTGCATTTGGTATGGCTGCAGCAAAGGCAGAGCTTGGGGGAAACCAAGGATGGAAAGAAACAGCCACAGTTAAGAGCTGAACAACTTAACTATTTCTTTTTCTCTTCACTACAAATCAAAATGTTGAGCACACTCTGCTGCTGGCAGTGGAGAAGCAAGGTTAGCAGGGAATGATACCACACGTAATTATGGAGTTATCTTACTGTTCATGCAAAAGAGGAGAGATTACCGTTTCTAAGGGAATATTAATCTCCACATTTTTTGAACTTCCAAGCGCTTGTATTCACATCCACCTCTGTGTGTGCATCAGGACTCTGTCATTGCAACAAGATTCCTTGTTTTTTATTTATGCATGATTTTAGGTAGTTGTTACTATTTGCTTTACCAATAGGTATTGTGTATAGACATGACCTACTATTGAAACAACCGTTTGGGGACAGTATCACTCCTGAAGTTCAATCAACTCAGTTGCTGTAACGACTGCCAGTGTGGTGGAACACCAAAGTTATTGACAAATCCTTCAATGCAACAGCTAAAAGAGGTCACCCAAAGTAAATCGGTTGTGGAATCATTGCTAGAGAACACAGCTATCTGTGTTAATTTAAAATAAAGACCAGCACAGACTGAGATGAACCTTAAGGAGCTTCCACAGAAGTTGTCAGGCAAAAGAAAAAATAGTCAAATGCCACAAGGGAAGCAGATGATGTAGTAAATAAATATTGACTCAGTAATTCACATTCTCTTGCATCTCACCATGAGAGGGAGGAAAATTTTTGTGAATTTTTTAAAAAACTCAGCGTTAAGAAAATCCATTAACTCGTACACATTATTTTAGTTTTTGAAAGCTGCTGTCTCATCAGTGTCCAGCATGCATCCATCTGGGATGCTGGAAATGGGTCAGAAACCCGACAAGGCTTCTCAGTGCCTGATTCTATGGCAAGAACAGAGTAAAGAGTCACGGCTATTAACTCTTTCTCTCACTTACAAAGAGATTAAGGGATCTCAAAGATCGTGATTAGGCACAGCTTCAGCAGAGCAGCTTCTCCTGCTGTAGACAGATCTGAGAAACACTCCTGCTTCCTCTTCTCTCCCCACCCCCCATCCCACCATTTCTCCATTAAAACCAATGACACAACAAATCTTCCCCAATACACACAACTGGATTCTTTGAACTGACTGCTCTGACAGGAAAAGAAAATCCTGAGCTTTCAGCATTCCTAAACAAATCCCCTGCACAAAGCACCACAATTTGTATGAGGGGGCTGCAAACAGGAGCCAGATGCATCTGCACCAGCACATCTGATGTCAGTAAATCCCACAGCACTTCTGGCATCACCTCCATCAGCACCTCCTGCCAGGTGTTCTTGTTAAAGGCAAACCTAACAAGTTTTATATAAAATCAAGTGCCAGCAGCCCAATACTCCTGGCTTCCTGTTTAATTAAAAGGCGTTTAAAACCCACACTGTGACTAAACGTCTCCCAAGATCTTTGATCTGACAAAGCAATTTTTAAGGCAGAAGAATCTACGGGTGGGTGAGGCTGCTCCACGCATGCTGGGAAATCTGCGGCAGGAACCGACTGCATCGGATGTACTGCTGCTCTTACAGCAACTGGCAGAGCATGCTCCGCTGTAAGAGCTGATAAATCAATAGTTTAAATCCATATCGTATCAAAATTGTATCTGGAAAAGGTGGAAGACTCACACAAAGACAGTCAAGCCGTTAAGGATGGATCCAATTCCAGCCCAGCCCAGCATCCCCGCAGAAGGAAAGGTCTGTGTGCACAGCACAGCGTCTGGAGATGGTGCTCTCAACTGCCATTGTGCTCCCAAAACACGGACGCAGGGTAAAAATACCCAAAATAAATAAATCAAACAGCTCCAGGGGCCTAGAGCCCACCGGGAGGATCTTGGAGCTGCCGGCACCGCCGCTGCAGGAGCCAGCGCTGAGTCTGACCCTGGCATCCGCCGCAGCGATGCTGGCGTAGGAGAGGGAGTTGCAAATCTTGTTCTCAGCACTCCCGATGGATTCCAGCCCGGTAAGGAATGACACGTGCCAAATGATCCGCCTGCTGCTCTTCCAGGGTGAGATGCGCCTGGAAAGGGGAAAAGTGTTCCCCAGCTGGAGCAGGAGAGTAGAGGGAGCCCAGTCTGGGACTGAAAAGAGTTATTTTAATCGAAAGTCCTGCCCGATTATTTAGTTTGTATTTTTCTGCCTCAAAAAACAATATGCACCACCATCACAAATTATTATTTTGCTATAATTAATTATATTATAAAACTATTATTATTATTATCGTTGCTGTTGTTATTGCTATAAAATTAGTATTGTGGTAAAAATTGCTGTTATGGTTAGAAATAGCATTACGGCAGTGTTATGATTAACATCAGTATGACAGGAATTATTACGATAATTAAAATTCTTAAGAACTGCATTAAATTATTAACAGAATAAACATCTACCCCTGCAAAAATAACTCCCTGGTGGGAGTGCCAGAGTGCAGGGGGACAATGCAGGAATGGTTGTGGGTGTTGAGGGTGGAACATATTTACCGATAGACCTATAGCACAGACCTGAGTTGTTAATCACAATATCATTAAAATCCAGCTCCCCAATCACTTTCCAACATGCTGAATCCCTTACCAAGAATCATTAAGGTTGGAAAAGACCTCCAAGATCATTGAGTCCAATCCATGACTGATCCCCACCTCATCACCCAGCCCAGAGCACTGAGTGCCATGTCCAGTCATTCCCTGGACACCTTCAGGGATGGGGAGTCCACCATTTCCCTAGGCAGCCCCTTCCAATGTTTAAGAACACTTTCAGTGAAGAAATTCCACCTGATGTCCAACCTGAACCTCCCCAGGCACAGCTTGAGGCCAGTGTGAGATCGAAGTCACAGAAATGCTTTCATAAATATAATATTTATTAATTGTAAATCCACAAGACTTTCTTCCTCTTTTGCAAATGACCTGCTAGTATTTTAAAAATGGAAATGCCGTGCTGCGTTTTGAAATACTTCAGCTGGAGTGAAAAATTAACATATATTTAATACAGATAAACATTTTAGTTTATTGTGTGTCAAACATAGTCCCAGAGCAGTCAAGCAAATGCGGAGTCAGCACTGCCATGGCCATGCTCTGACTCTAGCTGGGTCCACAGCTTGAAAATAACCTCGAATATCATAAAATGTTCAACATTATGATCATATATGGGAGTCCTGACTACAGCAGGGCCTCGTGGAGAGCAGAACCTGGGGATGCTTCATTAACACACCCAAAGACCAGGACACAAGTATTCTGTTATCACAACAGAGTTTCTTACATTACATGATGGATTTTTTCTGTAACTATAAAAATGTATGTGCACTTTGTACTTGGGGCACTTTAAAATGCAATTAATAAGTATATTATCTAACTTCATAGAGGCCAGCTTCCCTCACACTGACAGTACGGAGTCATCTCTAGAGGAGGAAACAATCCCTCTACGCAGGAGATAGAAAACACAGGCAATGATAAGACATTTATTTCAGATAAAATATCTGCTTTGCTATCGAATTCAGAGGAGCTGGTAACTCACCCAGAGCACCATTTGTCAAAACACCATTACAGCACCATTTTGCATTTTACTTCTAACTTTTAGCTTTGTTCTGACATGTAGATGAAGACCTTTTGTTCTCAAACCATGAGACAACCAGAAGATAAATGAGGTTAACAGATAATGAAGTATGTGGCCTCCACAGACTATTAACCTGGACCTTCTTTCTCTGAATTCTTCTTCCTTTAAAGCAACCTGCACCACTATCGCTGCCCAGGCAATTTCCCTAAGCCCACAGGGTCATTCCCAAGTGACAGGCTCTTTATTATCAAATCAGCATTGTATCATACAACAAAAATATAACTCCAACCTGAGGAACATATCTTGGAATCCAAACTTCAGCACCCGCAGCACAGTCAGCTCACGCTGCATTTTGATCTAACATTCCAGAATTTGCAGTTCGGAGTTACTGAGGGTTATCTTACAAGAAACTTTGTTAAAAATGCCCATAATTGGGAATTTGGGAAGAATCAGCCAGCTGGAGAAGTCACGATGAAGCAGTTAACACCAGGAGACTGTTAACCCTGCTCCAGCACAGGGAGAGGAGAGATGAGGCCATTCCTTTGCAGAAACACAGAATCACTGAGGCTGGAAAAGCCCCCTGAGATCATCGAGTCCAACTGTTCCACGGGCACTGCCAAGACCACCACTGACCCATGTCCCCAAGTGCCACATTCACACAGCTTTAAATCCCTCCAGGGATGATGACTCCACCGCTGCACCGGACAGCCTGTGCCAGGGCTCAACAGCCCTATCCATACGAAGGAATTTTCCCAATACCCAACCTAAACCTCCCCTGGAGCAACTTGAGGCTGTTTTCTCTTGCCCTGTCCCTTGCTCCCAGGGACCAGAGCCCAACCCCACCTGGCTGCACCTTCTGGTCAGGAAGCTGTAGAGAGCAAGAAGGTGCCCCCTTGAGCCTCCTTTTCTCCAGGCTTTTCTCCTTGACACTCTCACGTCTCCACAGTTCAGCCTCCCACTCCCTGCTGCGGCTATCCCTGTGTTACCTCAACCACGGTGACATGGAGAACCATCCTCACGACTGCCTGGAGGAGCAGAAAGACCCCCGTGCTCACCCAACCAAGCCTTGCCACCTCCCACAGACCTCTTCAGCTGCTCTGACACCCACATGGGGCTCTCTCTCGTGTTGTCCCAACGTGCCTCAGGCTTCCTCCAGTTTGTGGTAAACCTGCCTCTGACACAACACCCAGAAGAGCTTCCATGGGGGAAAACAGCTTCCACTATTCTTATTCCCTAACACATAACCCAGCGCTAAAAGTTAAGCAAACAGGTATGAAAACAAATATGCTTTCATTGACATTGAAGCACAAACTGTTTCTTTTCCTGCAGCAGAACAAAATGCCATCCTGACCCGTTGGAAGATGTGATCTCCTGTATTCTGGTACAAGGAGATGTTAGTATCAAAGTGAATTAGCACAGAATTAAATCTGGGGTCACAAACAGAATGAGCTATGAGGTGTTTCACCTTCCAGTCTGAAAAAATGTAATAATAAATGTGTATTGGGGCGGGGAAAGAGGTAGGAAAACATAAAAATAAGCAGAGTATTTTCAAATATTAAGGAATAACTCTACAGCGAGGTCAGTCATTCACTTTTTGAAACTCATTGCAAGTGGTGGGGGGGAAACCCTTTGTTTGGTACATGAGAGCTCTGGTGTCTGGGGGGAAGCGGACACGTGTCAGGGAGGGAAGGGGACAAGAGAAGGAGGCTTAGCCATGACTGACTTCTGAATTTCCTCCCTGTCATCACTGACTCCACAAGCTGTCACTCTCCATCTGTAAATTATAAAATACTTGTAGACTCTTACGGGCCTGTCTGAGACCTTCAGCAACCACAAGTACATATAGTTTAAAATAAAAAGCATGATAGATATACTAATTATTCCTTTTGACTATGTCAGAATATAATTAACTGAAAGCAATTGGCACTCTATATCGTATTATTTTCTTAACTGCTACCTCAAGAGTTACCTATTTCATAGGGCAAATTTTGCCTTTGCACTTGTATGTGTCCCTCTAATTAAAAGTTGAAACAACATTTTTAGAACAGCTTAGTGGTCACCTGTCCTAAAATTAGTCGAGAAATTGGTACAAGTGACTGAAGCTCAAAATAGTTGAGCCTGCTGCCAGCACTCAGCAGTCCCTGCACGGTGACGGTAAGGGAACAAGAAAAGTAATTTATCAGTGGGCTGGTCTTTTCTCCCTCTGGTAACAATAGGATGAGGGGAAACGGCCTTAAGCTGTGCCAGCAGAAGTTCAGGTTAGCTATTAAGGAAAATTTATTCACCGAAAGAATGGTTAAGCACTGGAAGGGGCTGCCCAGGGCAGGGGGGGGAGTCACCACCCCTGAAAGTGCTCCAAAAATGAGTGAATGATATGGTTTAGTGGGCATGGTGGGATTAGGTCAAAGGCTGGACTTAATGATCTTTTCCAACCTTAATGATTCTATGAAAGCACAAGCACAATCTACCAAAATCCCAAGTGAAATATCCCAACTACTGGCAAAGGCTTAAGTTAACCCTGGTTTTAAAACTTAAACCCTTTTTCTTGTACAACCCTACTATATCATATTTTATAGTTAGAGCTGCTATGGCTGGTGCGTCCTTCCCACACCTTCAAATAGTTTCACAGCTACCAAAACATTAATTTTGCCACATAAAACTGAGGAGTCAGCACTGCTGATGCTTCCCATGTGACTTTCCCAAGCTCAAAGCACAAACCAGTGACAGTGATGGTATCAGTCCCTGCTTCCACCTGCGGGCAACAACACTTCACCGACTCAATTTATTAATTCAACTACGTTGGTCCACCTTACCAATTCTATGACTTATACAGGAAATGGATTTTTGGCAGAGCATTCCTGCACGTCTGTAGCAGGATTTGTCCTATTAAAGGAGATTGTCCAGCTCTACTTACATATGCATGTGATAATCACTGTGGCACTTTCACAATTAAATGTACTGGGACGGACTGGTCTGAAAGCTGTTCTCACTCTCCAATAATGATCACAGAATCATGGAATGGTTGTGGTTGGAAGAGACCTTAAAGATCATTTAGTAAATGATGAGGGATTTAGTACCAAAAAAAAAAAAATCATTTAACTACTGTCTGAGTCTGAATGAGCCAGTGAAATGACAGTAGGATAACTAAGGGAAAAATGAAACCAAAAATCCCATCTGAAAACTTTTTATTTCTCGGCATTTCATTGTTTTCTCACAGGTCTAACACTGGGTATTATCTTCCAAAAGCAGCTCATGCTGCATTCTGCACTCTCGTATTGCAGTGGAATTAATTCGCAATCCCATCTCTGCTGAAAGCACTATCCATGCTTTTCAGAAACATATTACTATTAGTTATCAAAGTTATTTTCACCTAAAGTAACCAAAATCCCTTTTCAAGTCTGTCACCTCCTGGAATGCAAATCACTAAATTTTAGAAGTTATGCCTAAACACAACAGTAGAAATAATGCAACCCAAAAATCCTCAGGAATCATCATTCTTACAGCTCCTGTGGCTCTACACTGCAACAGAAAAACCTTCCCAGATACACACACAGTCACAATTTATGGCCTTTAATCACAAATACCACTTGCTCTCCTACTCTGGGCAATTAGAGGGTAAAATATCAAGAGAGATTAACAGTCCTATTTAGTTGTAAGAATGAACAATTACTTCTAAAAATGATTTCCCAGACCAATCTCAAGCAGCAGCAGCCCTATAAACCACACACATTTACAAACACACACAGACAGGGCTTTAAGAGAATTAAATATTGAGGAAATTCGGCCCAAGATCAAATTGAAAAGGAAAAGCAAAACAGGGATCTGAAATAACATTTTGCACCAGCACCAGATTTCCATCCATAGGACTAACGCTAGATATTCCTACATTAATTTTATATGTCACTTTGCAGCACTGCACGGTCCAAAGCTAACCCTGCAAACACTGCACCACAAAGAAAGACTCATCCCAAGTACAGAAAAATGCTGAGCTTAGGATCAACACAAAAGAGTCTAAAGAAGCCAGCAGAGGGAGAGCAAAACATTAGTGCATCATCCCTTGGTTACTACAGGGGTTGTGGACTCTCTATCCCTGGAAATGTCCAAGGCCAGGTTGGATGGGGCTTGGAGCAAGCTGGTCTAGTGGAGGCCCATGGCAGGGGGTGGAACTGGATGGGCTTTAAGGTCCCTTCCCACTGCAACTACTCCGTGATCCTGTGCTCTCTGGTTCCCAGGAGGAAGCCTGACCATGCCAGGGATGCCACATCCCTGTCACTGCAGCACCAGTCCAAGTTGCTGCTGCGTCAGATGCAGAGACACGACACAAATCTCACTAATGAATACAATTATAGAAGCTCTTTATAGTAATTTTTTTATTATTATTTATCAGCCAGGAGGTACCATCAGTCCAGTACTCGTGCATTACCTGTGATTGCTTATAAACTTTTTTTACCAGTTAAAATGATGTTGGGGATTCTTCACATCCTGGAAGGTAAGGAATATTCCCTTCTACTCCATCATTTCTCAAGGAGAAGGAAATAGGCAGAGACAAGGGCAAAAAGGTGCTAGAGTAAAACAAAGCAATTTTAGAAACAAAGAACTTAACTTGTATTGATATTCCAGCAGACTCTGCTAAGTAAGCTCTCTGTCTGAAAGTGAATTTTGTGAAGTAAGAAACTTGCTCCTCAAAGAAATGCAAGTCATGGAGCATGGATCAATACCCAGCCTCTCCTCTAATGCAAAGGGAGTTTTACCCTGGTCATATAACGCCATTAATGTGCACAGCAACAAAAAAAATCCCTTCTCAGTTAGAGAGAAAAAAAAAAAACCCGAATAAATATTCTTACAGAAAGAGAAAATGGCATCAGAAACAAGAAGCTATTGATATGGCAAATACTCAATAGCCTAAATGCAAATTATTATAAAACAACTGAAGGTAAAAAATAATTGCCTTATGTCAAAAACCTGCCACTTTTCTTGGGGGATGGAGAAAAAAAATTTAAAAATTGGTTAAAGCACATTGTTTTCACATCTCTGTCTGCTTCTCACCACCATGGCAGCAGCTGACAAGAGCAGATGGCACAAAATTCAAACCCAGAATCTGTGAGAGGTGAGCTAAAACCTCACCATACTAGGAAACTGTGCAAGGAAAAGTCAGGGGAAGCACGACACGGCCTGGCGGGGGGCATTCCAGCAGGGACAAAAAGCTGTGAACCTCTTCTGGAAGAAGTCAATGAGGAAAATTTACTTAACCAGCGTACGCGTACTGTGGCAAAACCCACCATGCTTCCAAAACATGGTCTGATTTTCACATGGGAAACAGGGCTTAGCACAAGACAATCCTGAACCATCAGCCATGGGGTGTCTTGCTGCATCTGCTTCTTCTCCAGACAGACTTCCTCCTCCCTTGCTGAGACCAGCAAAAAACACTTGGCACATCCCTGGATACAGAGAACCCTGGAGTACAACCCTTACACTTCCATGGAGAAGACTGGGAGAGCGACTGGAGGCTTTTAGGGGAAATTGAGAGCTATCAGCTATCCAAGGAGTGGTAGCACCTGAGCATCCAAGGGTCCTTAGGTGGGTCCTCAGGCTCATTCAACATCATTTCAGCAATGTACAAATTTTGCACCATATGCATCAATTTCGCTAACACCGCTATTTCCACACAGTGAAGTTGGTTAGCTGGGACTTCCCATTCCCATTGGGAACAGAAGATCCCCAGCCAAAATAAGATGAGTTTCTGCAGGTAAAACTGCCCGGGTGTTTCAGTGGCTGCTGCAGAAACTCCTGTCTTGCTCTCACTCAGGTTCACAGTTATGGGCAGGACTTGGCAAGGGAAGGAGTGTTAATCCAAGGATTTCATTGGGAGGACTTCATTAAGTGCAGTAATTTCCATTTTCTTCTCCAAGTGGTCTCCATACACTTACAAACATGAAGGGACATAGAGAACCCTTGTAGCCACAGCAGAGCACGGATAACCCAGCACAGCAACAGCTCACGCAGCATGAGCTGGGAACACCTCAGGCACAGTGCACTGTCAGACTACAAGATCAACTCATAATAGGATCGAGCCTGGCCAAGGAAACCTACTTTCCAGGCTACAAGTGGGATTAAATCCAAGTGGGAACCCACTGGATGGTGGCCCCTCTGCAGATCGCTCTCCCCTTGGTATGCTGCACATGGACTGTTTAACCCCGCTTTACTTTCTAGCTAACTTTATTTCTTTTATTTATTTCTCTATCCTAACTAGCCTTGTTCTCAGAACTATATGACTTATAGGGGGTAATTTTTCTCCAGAGTAACTTTGCTGATAACCTTTGTAGTCAGCCTCCTCCTGCAGGTCCCGCTGTGATCACCTTGCTCCCACCGTTACCTCTGTGAAACTCAGTTCTACCCACCTGGAAATTCATCAACATAACCGAAACCAACAGTTTAGAATTTAAGTTATATCAAAACCAAATGCACCAACACAGACAACACTCATAGTGGGAAAATTTGGGGGGCCTGTGCTGGGCCAGGAGGAGTTGGATTCCATGATCCTTAGGGGTCCCTTCTAACTCAAGATGACTCTGTGACTCTGTGATATGGCACTTGTGAGTTTATTTGTATCTTTAAATACATTCGTAATCGTGCTGTGCCCAGGCTCAACAGTGACTTTACATTCACTTCATCTTCCTCTGCTATCACCACTTAATTAGCTGTTCTGCCTCCCCTGTGCTGCCCCATCATCTGGATGAGGTGTAAATTACCTGCTAAAAAAACCTGTGTATATTATCTTTGTTTTGCTTGGCAATTTCAATTTGAGATTGTGGAGTATTTAGTTTAATAAGGCTGAGTTTTACACAGCATTACAGAAAGTCAAATAATTACACTTTTAAAATTACTGCTATACACAAGATCATGGAGAAACCTGCCAGTGCTAAAATTATTCCATTTCTGTAGTCAAACTTTGAAGTTTATTAATGAAAGTTTGCAGTGAAACAGCTGTTCTGCTGATTAAATAAATGATAACTATGTTTTTTGTGGGGCTTCCATAAGCAGGCAACTATTAAAGAGCAAGACAGACTAATTGTGTAAAATCCATGCAATGAGTTAACGTAAGACATTAGGAAGAAATTGTTCCCTGTGAGGGTGGTGAGGCCTTGGTACAGGGTACGCAGAGAAGATGTGGCAGTCCCATCCCTGGAACTGTCCAAGGCCATGTTGGACGGGGCTTGGAGCACCCTAGTCTAGTGGAGGGTGTCCTTGCCCACGGCAGGGGGTGGAACCGGATGAGCTTTAAGATCCTTTCCAACCCAAAACAGCCTGTGATTCTATGAAATGCAGGAAGATGTGCAGCACTTTTAAAAGCAGACTTTAAAAAAAAAGAGATTACTGTTTGTTTGGAGATGAAATGTTCTGAAGGATTTCTAACACCATGATCTGTCTTAGCCTAACCTACAGATTGCAGGTAAGAGAACACACAGTGCACTCCCCACAAGCTGCTTCAGAGAACAAGAAGTTCTATTTTCACCACTTCCCATCTATTCGAAGGAGTGATCTACTCTCTATCAAGTAAAGAGGTAAATGGTGCTCATCGTGCAAAGAGCAACAACAGGGACAAACAGCCTTGTGGAAGGACAGGGATGCATCTTGGGCACATGCAGGGACACAAAGCTCTTGCTTTATTTAACTGTCAGTAAAGAGAAGAGAAGGAATAGCTGGATATTCCCTTATAAGGTGTGAGTAGGCTTTTAACCTGCAGGGCAGCTTTCAGAAGACACTTCCGAGCTCGGGATCATCTATCGGCCACTGGGATCACCAGACAGGACTAAGGCAGCTGTGCTGTTCAGACACCCAGAATTCTAATTTTTCTTACATTTTAGCACTGTGATCTCCTGAAGCTTTTCTAGGTATCTCTATTTAATAATGCAGCATTGTTGCAAACTTTCAAACTAGTTTTGTTCATGTACCATAACATAGTGATTAAAACCACAGATGCGGTTTGAAATGCGAGCTTCTAAATGAAGGCAGAAACACCACCAAGAATACTTTCCACTGCTTTTTTTTATGCCTTTGAATAAAACAGTGTTGGCACCTCACTGATTAGAGCGTTTCACTATGAGCAGCTTCAAGGAATACTTTAAAAAAGAAGAGTATGTGGATGACTCAATCCTACAAATCAGACAAGAACGATATGATGAATAAATCATTTAAATGCACTAATAATTCTTGTGGTATCAGGGAAAGAAAGTGGTTTAATATAAGTTAAAAGCTTAACTGATGATTATTTATTTATTCAGTATACAATTAAATGCATGGATTAACGTGTCACTTGAATTCATAACAAAAAAACCCCAAATATACATTAAATGCCTCTTTTTAAATCTGTATATTGGAACCATGAGATAATCTACAATCTTTAATTCTTACTCTAATAATAGTCTAAAGGTCCAGTTTAACAGATCAGTTTTGCCTATCAGCAAATCAGTTACAGAGTCTCAGAGGAGAAGTGATGGCTGATAATCATTCTGAATTCACCTAACAGAAGATTTTCAAACCTATTTAGATGACAAAAAGTATGTTCTGCTGAAATATGGACACCTTTTCAAAACTTCTTATAAAATCATGTCCCTACCTTGCTTATATTTTGAGGGCTTTTTTGTACGCTAAGAGAATATGGGTCGGTTTCTATGCTGCTCTCATCCTCAAAAAGAAAATTACATAAAAGAAAACATAAATCCTTTCACTTCAGAAAGATCTTGCAGCAAAAATTTCCACAATTCCTTCAAATAGGTCAGTTATAGATGGAAGCTTTAGCAAAAATTATCCATGAGTTATCTAAAAATATATCTGATACTAAAAAAAAAATAGTCCTCACAGACATGCTGAGAGGAGAAGTTTGTGCGAGCAGTAGATGAGGCTGAAAAGGAGAAACTCCTGAAGAGGTGCAGCTTAAAAATCAATCCTCTCACAAAGAAAAGATGATTTTTCCATTAAAATTATTACTAAGTTTAATCTACATTTACTCTTCCTGAAGGCAAAAAAGGAAAAAGGAAGGTCAACTGCAACTCCAAAAAGAGAACGTAATGATGGAATTCCAGAGGGATGCCTCACACCTGGCACAGGCCCTTCCCGCAGCCAAGAAATGCTCTACGTGAACCAAGCTGAATTCTGCGTGAACCAAGTCATTACACATCTCAGTGATTTCTTACTCATTTTCCAGATGAAATTCTTGAATTCATTGATATAAAGCATATTTTCTTAAAAGACTTGATTGGATTTTTAAACTATTTTAAACTATATGCAAATCCTTAAGGTTTCCTCAGATATTCTGGAAAGGACATTCTACTTTCCCAATAGGCTGGCTGAACAAATCCCTCTAATTGAGTGATTGTATTTCCTTTTGAAGCTAGTGTGTATATTCTCTTTGAATTGTATATGAGAATACCTTTTTAAAGCTGAATAAGAGAAGACAAGGTCTTTCGATGTGGAAAGATGTAACTTTATCTCCTTTGCACATCGGCACAGGAATTTCGGCGGGATTTGATTCGAGATTTGATGGAAAACTCCTGCTCCCTCTACTGGCTCAGCCCCAGTAAAGCACCAGTATTTTATCACAAATCTGTCAGTAAATGGGAGTAACGCCACAAAATCTCGCACGTATCCAACATACGGGTCCTGTGTCCTGCGTTCTGGGGCTCTCACTGCAGGAAAGACATTGGGAGGCTGGAGCGTGTCCAGGGAAGGCAACGGAGCTGGGAAAGGTGCTGGAGCACCAGGAGCAGCTGAGGGAGCTGGGGGCATCTCGGCCCAGAGAAAAGGAGGCTCAGGGGGGACCTTCTCACTCTCCACATGTTATTACACAGCTGGTGACGGTCAAACGTGCCAACGTCTTTTCTGACAGAGCTGGATGAGCCCCACTCTCCTCAGAGCTCACACATAAGCATAAACCAATACGGGCTGATAAACAGTGGAACGGGTGAGTCAGTTAATAAAAAAATTATAACCACAGCAAAGGACTGAACAGACCTGTCAAACAAGAATCATTTATGAGCTACACAGCAAGTTGTGGTGTTATTATTAAAAAAATAGGTATTTGTGAATCAGAAGGAAATAAATACATATTATTCTAATACAGGCTGCTAAAATTTCCTCTGCAATAGTACTGCAGGAGAGAAGCAGAAGCTTTATTGTCCAAACATCTTGTATTTGTGTGGGAAGAGAGTTTGGTACGTGAACAAGACATGTTCTGATCAAATAAACTGGAATACTAAGAAGCAAACAGCATACCTGTGTACATACACATCTTCCTGATACTATGCCTTCTTCAGAAGGAAAACACTGAACTACATAAATGCAAAACAAGCTTTCAGGAAAGGTCACTTCATGCTTAATAAACTCAAGGACAAACTTTATTGTGGTCAGCGGATTTGTCAACATACTCAAGCCCTGTTTAAAAATGGGTTTATGAAAAACCAGAAAACTTTGTGGAAGAACAGGATCAGAATTACTATTTAGATGGAATAACTTGAACATGTGGACACAATCGTTATTCAGGACCATAATACATGATGGGTCTTTTAATACCTCACTTGTAACACTTTCTCAAATTAAGTTACCCAACATCTATAGGGCCCACCAGTTGGATCTCATCACTCAGCAATTTCTTTCAGAAATTAAATTGAAAAAGCAATTGTGACCCTGAAACTCTTTTGGGGTAAAAATTATTTTTAGACTTCCAAAAGAGATCAGATAGATGAGAAACTGCACAGAGATCTGGCCAAGCAGAAATGAGACCTTCACAGAAATGCCTTTTATCTTCGAAAGGCAGGAATCAAAGGAGAAGAGCATTCGACAGGGGCTCTTTTAGTCCTGGAATTAAAATATCAAGTGGCAGGTTCCAAAAAGCCCTATAAATGCATTGGAAGTGAGAAGTAATTGGGTCTTCTGTGAACCAGGAAAGAAGAACAGGTTTTAAAAACCCTGCACCAAAAATATTATGAATAACAGGCAGGCTCCTGGCAGGGAAGCTCCAGATAAACTCTGCATTTTACAGTTAAGAACAAACAAGCTATAATTCCTAACTAATTCAGAAGAGAAAAGCAGACCCTTTGGGCTAAGGACTACATGCCTCAGATATTCAGATTTTAAAGTACTCGCCTTTTTTTTTTTCTTTTTTTTTCATGTTAAATTTATCTTGGCCTCTGTCAGAAACAAAAGTTGCAAATTCCTGGGCTTACTCCTCACAAAGTGAAGGGAAATACAAAACCAAACATAATGTGCAGTTTTGAAGCTGAATTTTACCAGGTTCTAAAGGGAATCTGAACTCTTGCAGTGGCATTGATTTAATGTGATAATGTAAAAGGGAAACAGCCCATCTGCTTGGAAAAGAACAAGGATAACTGTAATAGGTGGAATGATTGGATCCATTACATGGACTTACTTCCCTAACAGGATACTGGAATGAGTAAGAGTGGACTGATTTGACGTGCACTACTGCAATATACACCCAGACCAAGGAATGCTTAATACAAGCAAGAAAACTGCAGAAAAATATGACACAGGTCCTTGATAAAAACAAGTGAAAACAACAGAGAACCTCATAGTGTCTGGCTTCAGAGAACAGAAGTGCCCTGGGAGAGCTGAGTTAGGGGGAAGAAGCCTCAAACGTCTCTTACAAGCAGCAGGAGCAGGAGCAGGCTTGCCTATCTGCAGTTTAATACACCTGCTAGCCCTGGCCATTGGGCTCCATCCACAATAATCCTGCTGGATCTTCATCCAGAAGGAATAATAGGATGGAGCAAAGCACAGTCCTTTCACACTTTAAAACAAACAAATCTTATATAATATAGCTCTGGATAAAAACAAATCAGAAAGCTTGTATGTCTGCTTATCTCTAAGTTAATTTACACTGGGAAAACAAAAGTAATCTGTAACTTTACGGAGATCCCATTTCACCACCAGAGATGTTGCTATCTGGCAGCTTTGTAGAATATCCATTTATATCAGAAAAAAATACAACCTAATCAAAACACTACTGCAGGCATATTGTGTCCTCAAGACATTACTGTAAACCATCCTGAGCGCTCTTGAGTCACAGGAGAATTTTTGTTAAGACAAGAGATGAAGTATGTGCAGACCCACATGCACCAAGTACTCTGTGTCCAGAGCACATACTGTGAAACCCCAGGAGTGGAGCTCTGAAAGGACACCCAGACCCCCAGAATTAACCATGGGAAATTACACAGGCTGATGCTTCAGTAGGAATTAATTTATTTTAACTGGCACTACTGTCTGTTCAGATGCATGTAATTGTATTCTTCTTTTATAAATATTTTGTGTGTTCCTGAATCACAACACCATCAAGCAGCGAAGGGGAAAACCCACCCTGGCTGAGGCAAACTAAATGTTAACCACAGTTCTCAGAGAAGTTGCTCAGCAGTTTCTAAAGGAGGAATAATAAGAAGGCATTTTACTGCTACCACTACCAGTGCTCTTTTAATCATGATGAATTATCAAAACCACATCACACCTAGGAGTCATTAGCTTGACTCCATTGCCCCTTTTTGCCAAGTGCTATTGCAAATGAAAGACAAGGCAAAGCACAGGAATTTCAAAGGCCAGTGTGCTCCTTTGCATTCCCCAAGAAAAGAACACAATACCTTTAAACCTCCTTCAAAGGTTTATCCCCACACTGGGATGCAAAATGACTGGAGTGTAGGAAATGAAGACACACACAGCGCAATTTCAGAGAGACACCCGGGTGGGCTGTCACCAACCCAGGAGACTTAGACTCAGTACATGGCAGGTGAATCAACAGCACACCTGAAACCTCCAACAGATGATTTTCCCAACACGGAACTCAGGATTTTGAGTTTGTTCCCAGTTCTCAGAGATGGGTGTAGCTCTGAGGTCATGGGGCAAATCAGAGCACCAAAACCAGCAGGGAAGTTTCATTTATAGCTTCTAATTAGCATTCTAAATCATGTTAATGATAAACAAAATTTTAAAATTTCAATGAGCACATAATCTTTTGATTGAATGACTTGAATGAGAAAAAATCCAAAACCCGCAGTGTCCCACCGATGTCCCCATAGAAACCGCCGAGACAAAACCCACCAGTGAAGGCAACACCGGCGGAGGAGACTGAAGGTCTGCACTGACCATGTGAAAACATTCAAGAGAATGAAACACATGGAGCCAACTGTTGGACAGGTACATTTACTGTGAGGGTGGTGAGGCCCTGGCCCAGGTTGCCCAGAGACGCTGTGGCTGACCCATTCCTGGAAGTGTTCAAGGCCAGGTCGGAGGGGGCTTGGAGCACCCTGGTCTAGTGGAAGATGTCCCCGCCCATGGCAAAGGGATGGGACTAGGCATTTAAATTCCCTTCCACCCCAGACTATTCTGGGATTTATGATGGGGGTGGGAGGATTCATCAAGATACTGTCGGTGACAGGACGAGAAATACCTTTTGTATATTATTAGGTAAATTCTCTCCTTTTTAATCTGCTTTTACAGTATCAAATTTGTAGTTTCCCAGAACTGCAAAGCAAATAAATATAGCAAGCTTCAGGCTTACAATACTGCACGTAACAGTGAAATGTACAAGGAAGATTTACTGACTTTCTTTTCTTGTGTTGCAAAGAAATAGAGACTTAAATACATTTATCTTAAAAGAATCTAGGCAGCAACGAATCCATCTAATGTCATAGAAGAGTCTGGGTGATTAACAGTTATCTGAAAAATTATTTTGCAGTGGAGGGACGTTTGCAACTTAGTCACTGTTAATATAACAAACCTGATCCTCTCATTTTCTGATTCCCTCTCCTGCCCTGAGGAATGCCAAACGGAACTTCTCAATAAAGCAACTTATTTCAAGGGCAGAATTGCAGTAAATTAAACATACAGTACAGTCACTAGGCATTAGAGAGAACCTCATCAATTCAATTCTGTCATATGATTTTTCAATCTGTGAATAAGAAAACGTACCTCTTCTTCTGCTTTGCACAAAAACAGACATCCGGCCTGTCGAATCTCCGTACTTCAGAACTGATATTTTTCATTCACAAAATAAAAAAAAAAACGTATTTGCAGAGCTTGGCATATACAAGATCCTTAATATTGCTTCTGGGAGATAAGCCAAAAGGAAAAACTAGGGCCTGTTAACAGCACATCTGACAAAGAGAGGGCTTTGTACAGAAATCACAACTTAACGTGATTTGTCTATGTACAGTTTTCCAAAGGTATCATCAAAGGACTTGTACTTTCAAGCAGCAAATGTGACACAAATCACAAGAGGATGGAGCCATCTGCTTATGTGCCTTCTCCAATCCTGTCTTTTCATGCAGGTACCTCCCTCAGACTAACCACTCCTGCTACGAGAGACTGAAGAGTTCCTATGGAAAGGAAATCTCCTCTATAAAAGCAATGAACAGTGACCACCTCGGGCCTGAATACCTATGGTGCCTTTGCAAAACAGACTTTTGCCTGCTTTGAGATCCACACAAAGCACACCACCACGATGCACGCTTGAACTTCCCAGGACAGCTGCCTTCAGGATCGACCAACACCCCGCGACTCTTACCGGACGCTAGAATGAGAGACCACTGATGCCTAAGACCTAAGGCATCAGTGCTGCCCCACAGCAAAGCCCCACAACTCTCCTTCCCCAAATAAAGCAGGAAGATATTAAAAACGGTCAAATCCTGGCAGTGTGAGAAATACAGAACAACTTGCTTAAAACAAGGGAAAACATTCCGTTCTCCTGCTGCCTTCACCACTGCTGTGTCTCCTCACCCCCACTTGTGGTCTCCCAAGGAACATCCATATGCACTATTTACGCAGATGGACGAGCACAAATAGATACTGTATCCCAAAATATTTAAAATGTGCTGCCAGATGGCTTTAAAATTCAAAATGAAAGATCTAATTAAAAGCTCTTATCCTGCCAACACTCAATTTTTGGAAGTAACTACAAAAGTTAAATAAAAATGTTTTTAAAGCCTATTGATATTTTTGCAATATTTTGTTTTACAATTACGATCTTCCCCAATCTCCATCATGGATGAAACAGGTCAAGCCACATGAACCAACACTAACTGTAAACTCCTTTCCTGGGACGGTGGAAAAAGGAAACTGACAGAACTGATGACTAAATTTGGCAATTGCTCCTTTAATTTCAACTAATCCCATTCCTCTTTCTCCCTCCTGTTTAAAAATAAAAACTTAAAAGAAATCACTGCTACTATCACAAGTTTTGGCTGTAATAAAGCAGGTTTCACTGCCACAAGTTATCACAGACATTTCAGAAGAAAAAAAACATTCTTACTTTCCATAACTGAAACGTGAACCTTGATGCTTGTTTACTACAAGATTATGTAGAACTCTTATTTGATTTTCCCTACATCTTATCTGCCCAATAAAACCAGATGATGGTTTACATACATTTTAAAATAAATATACATATAGTTTCAAATTAAAATGATGGAACAATATTAAAATGAAATACAATGATGTTTGAAGTCTGCAAGATCATCAACTGAGTACATCTGTTCAATAACAAGAAGAAAGTCCTGGTAAGACCAAAACACACATAAAAGGAATGGTTTCAAAAGTGCCCGTATTCCGTATGCAGGAAGAAGTGACGATTACTTACCACTGGACCTGTTTTTGCGGTTTGACTTCCCTCCTGTAAGAAGCATCTTGAGACTGTTTCGAAACATGGTGATCCTGTTCCACTCAGTTTATTCCAAACACTGCGGAAAGCAGAACAACAGACGTACAAAATCAACGCTCCCATTTGGACAACAGGAAGCCATTATGGAGAAGAGGTAAAGAAGCGCTAAAACCAATGATGAAAAGCTATTTTGCCAATACAATTCCTAACAACAAAATCAACAGAAAGCCTACCATTCAGTTTGCTTTCAGTTATCCAGGCTTTATTTCCAGGACAACACAATTCCAGTGCTGCTGGTAGAACCAACCTATTTTGCCAAATAATTTATCATCACACTGCAGAGGGAAAGACATAGCGTGTAGCAAACTGCCTCCATTTCCCATTACTATTAAAGCCAAACCAATTAGAAGGAACTGCTGCCCTTCCTGTTGCTCAGAAAATCAATCCTGTCGACACCAGCCACAACTCCAGACGCTTTGCAGCTCCTGGGCTGGTTGACTGTCAAATTCTCCTGTGAGCTGAAAAAATTGTCATGAGGAGGCAAGTCACTCAAATCCAGAGTAACTGATGCAAACAAATCAAACAGAAACATTATCTCTATATTTTCCTTGCTGCATATATCTTGGGGAAAATAAAAAAAAGATTGTCTGAGTGTTGCTGAAGATAAAAGAGCGTCTGGGATCACCAGGCACGCTGACAGCCTGTGCTCAGGAACAGCCACTTATTAAAGCACGTAAAGCATCAAAACACCTACAACAAAAGCAGCTCCAAACCAGACCAAAAGAATTGTAAGGAGTCTTTGATCAGTACCTACAATAAACCACAATTTTCTTGCTATTGTACACATTATATTCCACAGTTAAAAGGTAACACATTCATCTTGTAGAAAAATTAATTTTTTTTTCCTGTAACAATATTCGGTCCCATCTCGAGTTTCTTCACATTTGTATGATACTTTTAAGTCTAGTAATACAGTAACACCCGGTTCAAAGAGCTTTGTATCTATATTTAAAGCCACCGAAAGTCCTTTTAATATGATTTACTCAGTTACAGAGAGACCAGCATTCCAGGGCAGCAGCTCAGAGCACACACATCCCAAGCCTCAGTAAGCACACAGGGATGACAGCAACTTCAGCCTTTCCTGACTTCCACAAGTTCCCATTCACTTTCCAGATTCCACAAACAGCTTTGGGGGTCGGTGTGCACACATGAAAGAATGTTAAAGAGAAAATGTGGAATCAGTATTTCCTTTGCATTTATGAATCACTTGTGCATCACCTGGCACCCTTCTGCCACTAAAACACAAGGAGCTGGTGTTCAGGCTCATTCCCAAGGCTCCTAAATGAGTCTTAGGTCCCCTTCAGAGCACCCCACTGTTACATGACTATCAAAAAAAATTCCATCTGGGCACACAGACAATTGTTTAGGGACTTCGCCCATGTTAGCTCACGCTGCAGAAAGAACTGAGCAGAGCTGTGCCACCAGTGCTGAGCTATAACTGAATTCAAGCAAATTCTGTCGAAGGACCCACTTGGCCTGAGCCCAGGCCATGCCAAAAGAGAGCCCGATAGTTTGCTAATAATTTACCTGTATCTCTCACAAGGCAAACAGGGCCAGGAACTGCTGTGCTGCTACGAGGGCTGAATTAAGGCTCTGCATAGGGCACAGATGGGGCCTCCATGAATCTGCTCCTAAGAACCAGGGAGTGGAAAGAGAACTGATGACTTGCAGTAAGACCCTGAGTTATCAGCCAAGCGACATCCCGAGGACTAATTCCATACTCTCCGGGGACTGCTGGACTATAGGAAAGTTACTCTGCCCATGGCAGGGGGTTGGAAATGGATGGTCTTTAAGGTCCCTTCAACCCAAATCACTCAGTGATTCTGACTCTACTTTAGCAGCAATTCCTGACATTGTTACGCATTGTATCTTACACACAATATTGAGGTATTCTAAGTGTAAGCACGCATTAGACTTATATCCTGATTAGTTAAGGGTTCGCAGCACAGGAGCAGGTGACCAAAATCAGCCGCTGGTTTTCATTTTCATGCACAATGACGTCCTTTGGTGGCTTTGAACAGACATGGTCACAGCTCTTCCTCTGTTTACCCAACACCACTAAGCCAGAAGTAATATTTAAGAATAAGCACTCTAAATTAAAAATTCTGTTAGTCATATTAGTTCATGGAATTAGAAGGATTAAACAGCAAACAAAGTTACAGTATTAGGAAGAGTTGGATCAGACAATTTTTCACCCCATCCCATGAACTCCTTAATGCACCTCACAGCCCAGGTTAATTCCCTTCTCCAGGATCACCAGCAGTTCCGTCAGCAGAAGCAAAAGCTGCATGAATGTGATGGAGATCCTTCACTATCCCACTTGACATAAGATGCCTCTGGCAACAATTTGGACAACTGAGAGCTACTACACTTGATCTGTCATTTATCTTGTCATTTGGTACTCTACCAAACCAAATTAAGACATTGTGTGAGCATGAGTCTTTAAACAGTAGCAGCAGATGAATAAAAAAGGTACAATCTCTATGCAGCATTTTTAGAAAAAACAGCTCGAGAATCTCCTGGCTTATGTCCAGACACTCTGCCACGTGTTAGTTGATCTTCTAACAAATCTAAATTTCAATGAAGTACACAAACAACAATGATTTCCGGATCATGAGAAGGCAGTAGAACAAATACGGTGTGGGAAAAAAACCTCAAGGTGGAGGGGATAGAGGCAGACTGAGCTCTGCTTAGCTGCAAGCTTACACTGAATGCTAAGCTTGAACAACTCTTGATAGCTCATTAAATGCTCCGGGATGATTAAGGCCCATTTCCGTGTTCTCTTAATTTTGAGACGGGGTTTGTACGCAGGCTGCAAAAACCACCTCGTGTTTTGGGTGTGTTTTGCGTGGCTGCACATTATTACAGCCCACTGAAGTCAGCTTTGGTTCTTTTTATAGAGATATTGTCTGCCAGACACAGAATTAAAAAATCAAAGCAAATTTTTTTGCCTGTATACCAGCAGTAGAACAACTAGATCCCTGTATTTTCCTCCTATCTGATCACCTCACCACTAGAAACGAAATTTCATTTTATATAAAGCTGATTAGCAAAGCTAAGCTCTTGTTCAAGAATGTTTGATGTCCAATGAGTCGTACAAACATTGCTGGAAAATTTTGTACACATCAGCGTGAGAATCTATTAAATGTATATCTTAAGATTAGAATTCTGTGTTTTTTCCAATACAACAAGTTTCTAACTACCAAAGGGGGAAGGGAATGCATCCTAAGTCAGATGTGCAATGCATATTTCTTAAGAATTTGATTTCCCCTTTAAGTGTTCAGTTTCTTCCTCACCTCCATGGTGAAAATACCTCTGTAAAGGGACAAGCATTGCAAAAACTGGTTGTAGGAAATAAAATCACTGTAAACATTTAGGTCTTACAAACAAACACTTTAAAAGAAACGGAGTTCTTTATCCATGTTCCCAGTCTCAGCAGCACAGCCAGAGTGCGGCCACTGCAGAGCTTTAACTGAATGGGTGAAAAAGACAACCCAAAAAATTTAAAAAACAGAAAAAAAGGAAAAGACCATTTTGCCAAATCAGAGGCGGTTCAACAGTTCTGTCAGCTGCCTCTTTGGATATTAATTTGTAGTTGAAAAGCGAAGTACAAGCCTGTGCCAACTCATGAGATCCCATTAACTCACTCTCCAGGTCAGAGAGCAGCAAATTAAAACAGAATTTAATTCCAGAACCTTCTTAATATTCAGCAAAAGTTTATGAACACTATGGAGTAAAAAATTCTCAAAACATTATGTTAATAGGTAGTTATAGATCGTTATAAAGTAGAAGTATTTGAAAACTTCTATTAAAGCACATTTTTCAATGAGAATCTCACTGCTTATTCCTTTACTTATCAGCTTCTGTCCATCTCAGAAGATCCTGAGGCACTGCGTTCTTTCAGTACCCCTTCCCTGAATTCCCAAAAGGAATGATGGAAATAAAGTTTTTTTCACAGGGTGATTTCTGGAAAAACCCCAAAAGTCCTTTGACAGAAAACAGACTCAGTTGTGCAAAGTAACAGAAAAGCTTGTTACTCATAAAATATTCTATTCAAGGGTTCCAGGTAGCACAAGATTATCTGTTTTCATGAGGGAAGCTGAACTCACTACAGGAGAAATTAAGAAGTGTGTATAATAAATATCTTACATTAAGATACCAGAAAAAAAGAACCTGAGTATTAGTTTTCAGGATTTAACAGCATGTAAAGCCTGAATTAATGTTCTCTGAACAAAAAAAAGTAAATCTAAGTTTTCATAAATCAGTGAATCATTTTCAAAGAGCATTCAAGCTTCAGGAAGGAAGAGGTAACAAGGAGTTTTTTCCCACAAGTGACAGATTTATAAAACTAATTATCACAAGATGAAATAAATTGAAAAATGAAAACAAAACACACAACAGAGCTTGACTCTCAAGCATTTATTCCACATATAACATGTATTGTATACAGACATGTTCTACATTTGCCTGTAACCGCTGACAGACTGAAACTTCTCATGCTCCTCAAATTAATTATTCAAAGTTTAACCTGAACTCTTATTTTAAATTGCCCCAAAATTCCAGAGGATGTTTTCAGAGACAGCCTGATGATGAGGCCTAAAGAAAGGCTTAAGCCGTGCTTCGATGCTCACAGGAGGACCGGGATGGCCACAGGCATCACTGAGAACTGCCAGGAAATGGCAGAAGCTCCATGAACTCCATGACGATCAAATCCATTAAACTCTGCCTCCCAGAATACTCCGATTGACCACTGGGATGGGAATAACTGATTACAACAATGCTGAAGTCAAAGGAAACGTATATTTATAAGGTTGGTCCTTGCACATTTAAACACACAGGAGCAGAATTCAGAGATTAAATTTAGAGATTAAATATTTCCAGCAATTTTAGGAATGAAAACAGCATTGTTGTGACCTAGCAAGCTTGCCAAGAACTTCTAGGATTATTTGGAAATAGGAAAACGACAAAGGTATTAAGAGCACTAAACCTTACCAATTAGAGGTCTTTAGGCAATTAAGAGTTTATTGAACAGAGCTCTCTAATAGGCTTTAGAACAACAAAATTAATTGTTTGATGTTATGTTCCCTCACAAAAGCCTGACCACTAATAACTACCATGGGGGGCCTGACATGAAGGCCAATCTGCCAACCCACTCTTAAATAAAATATTTTGAGATTTCTGGACTGCCTTTCCTACAGATCCTGCACTGACTCCCATAATCCAAGAGCCCCTGCAGTTGTGCTCTCTCCTGTCCTCCTGATGCGCCCCCATTGTCTTTGCTTCTGCAACTATTTTTGATAGAAGCACATAAAAATACACCAATAAAACCCCTAACAGTATTCCCACTGGAAAAACATGTGCAGCAGGTCAACATAACGTTTTACAAGGAAGCATGAGGTTGGCCTCAATCTCTGCTTTTATTTTATCAGATGAAGCAGCTGTTAATGCTCCAGTTAAAAAGCAGTTCTGAGAGCATAACAAGGTAATACTACCATGTTTGTGAAGTTCCCAACAACATCCCTAAGGCGAATGTGGCCAAACATATTTTTTGATGAGTCTGTGGCAATTACGTTCACTTGAAGTCTGTGGCATTTATGTTCGGAGGCAATTTTTATACAGTTATAGCCTGGGAGGAAGGAGACGAGCACTGTATTATTATGGAAACCCACACAATTTAGGCAGAGGAACAGCTCGTTTTGGTGCTATGCTTGGAAAACAGCACTTCCGGAGGGTGAAGCTGTTTGCACTCGGAGCTGTGAGGCAAAAGGACACCAGCAGGAAGGTGCAGTGCTCAATCCCACAACACACGTGTGCTCTGTGCAGGCTTGAGCTTCCCGTTCTCTGCTAACAGGAGATTGTTTTTCCCTTTTGTCTGGAACACGGTCATACTTCGAGTAAGGACAATGGAGAATAAAAGCACGACTGCTCTCAGAGAGAGACGGCATTGACAGACAGCTTATGACTCATTTTGAATCCAGAGAAGCTCACTACTCTTAAACAACAACAATCCTCATCAGATAACCTTGCCAACCACAGAATACTAATACACTTTGTAACTGTAACTTTTCAGTTAACATTTGAATTTCGTTTTCTGGGGAAAAGATTTCACCAGCAATACTTTTCATTTAAAAGAATGCAATCACTCACGAGGAAAAAGCAAAAGTCAGTTCTCTCCCCAACATGAAAATGTGATGACCTCAAAATTAAGGAAATTTAATTTTGAACCAGGCTTTGTCATTTTGCATAACCTGGTTTCTAACTCTAGATTAATGATAGAGACTGAATTCCCAAACGACGCTTCCATTCTCCATATACAATGTCAATTATACAGTCTCAGAGAAAAATGGTAACCAAAGAAAAGTTAGAAATGCCATCACCTCACTTTCGTCAGTTCATCTGTGGTGCTTTTAGTGTTCTGTGTTGTTCATAACAGTTACAATTACTGGTTTGGTTTTAAATATTATTAGTAGCTGCCTCCATCAACAACCATGTAAACAGGTATTTAAGCTTGAAATAAAATGTGGTGCAGTTCTACAGAAACTAACTTGTTAAACTGCCTTGGAAGGAATTTTAGGGCACTTCCTATAGCTGGAATCGTACAACGGCCCAGACTGGAATGGACCTTGAAGTTCATCCTGTGCCACCCCCTGCCATGGGCAGGGACACCTTCCACTGTCCCAGGGTGCTCCAAGCCCCATCCAGCCTACCCGAGGGATGGGGCAGCCACAGCTTCTCCGGGCAACCTGTGCCAGGGTGTCCTCACCCTCACAGGGAACAATTTCTTCTTCATATCTAATCAAACCTGCTCTCTGTCACTGAAGCCATTCCTCCTTGTCCTGTCACAGAATATTTTGGGTTTTATATTTAAAAAAAAAAACCACTTGAAAAATTAAGACACCAAAGTACATTTCTACAGAATGCAGTGTCACTATTACACATAGCGTTTACAATAAAGTATCAATATTTTAGTTAGCAGTCAGAATGAACTCCATAAACAACATAAAATCCTACACATTGTTTTATTACATTCATTCTCTCTCCTCTCCTACCTCCAGTAAGAAAAGAGAATGACCAAACACTAGTATGTGAAAGCTCTTACGCCTTTTTCTCGAATTAATTTTTCTCTAATTTCTCAGGTTAAAAATTGGTAAAATTATTATCAAAAGGCAGCGTCCCGTTCCAATTTCAGATGATCACAGATTAACAATGAAACAACAGAAGAAAACTGCAATTCTATTTAAACAATTAAATCACTCCTGCAAAGAACACATGGAATTATAGAAAGAAAAAGTTCCCCTACCTTGGTATCTTTAGACGAGTTAAATCTCTAGCAAAAAGTGTCCTCCTCCATTCACTGCAAGTCCTGAAAGACACAAAGAAACCCAACAGAATTTAGTCACATCTTCTCAGCACCACCCTCTGTGCTCCACCCTGTCCAGATGCACACACAGAGCTACAATAATCCCACAGCCCAGGAATAAACGCGCAACTTTTCCAGAGTATTACTGTGTAAGCATCAGGCAGACCCTGCTCTTTTATCCACACATTTGAAAAGTGAATGGTCCTGCTTTTAAATTGCTGTTAATCAATACTAATTGTGGTCACTCACCTCCTCCTTCTCGCCAGTTTTCAAACGGGAGGAGAAGAAAAGCGGATAAACTTCCCTTTGACACTCATCTTTCCCTTCATCCTATCGAGTTCTCCTGCTAAACTCCTTCAACCTCCCCACAGTGTGTTTTTTTTAAAAAACTCAATCCTTACGTAAACACAACTCCCAGGAGGGATCCAGCACTAAATCAAGGGTTCAGTACTTGGCCCTTTGCTCTGTCAGCACACACTCAGAACAAGTTCATCAATGAAAAGCCACAAGAAATATATCCTGCCACTTACTGAAAAAGACTAGAGCAGCTATTTTACTCCCAGCTTGTGTTTTATTTGTGCTGGCAATACTGTATTACAGCCTTCACCAATCTATTGTTTTAGAAATACCATTTGAGAACCAGCAAGTACAGACACATCTCATTTGTCATCAAACAAAAAACAAGAAGAATCCAAGTAAACTGAGGCTGTCTTATATTTGCAAGTTTAAAGCAAAGCAGAATAAGCGCTCAACTGCAACAGTCGGGTTTTTTGTTCTCCTGCAAGAGGATACTGAGAAGTAATTGACAGCTTTGCTTGGGATTCATGCTGCTCCCAGAACCGTAACAGTGACTTAGATTCATAACAGGTCTTAGATTCATAATTTTGTGTGTAAAACTGTAAGACATTCAATAAATTAATGAAAAATTCTATTTTATTTCTCAGGCTGTCAATTACTTCCCTGCTTTCAATTTTTCACTTCTGTGGAAAAAGAACTAAAGAGCCAGTAACCAGCACAGCCCTTCCATGGGAGAGGGGAGGTTTTGTTCAGTCAAGCAAGGAAACAGCCGAAGACAGCTCACGCTGCAGAACTAACGGGGATCCCTGTGACAGGAGGAGCGTCCCACAGCCTCTGCCAGAGACGCCAGCTCCCACACAGCCCTGCCCTGGGCTTTGCCCTACCGGCTGCATTCCGCTTCTCCGCGAGAGGATGCTCCTTCTTCAAATTCCCTTCCCGGTTTCTGCAAACTGCCTGTGCCCCAAATCACCCAAATGCCCCAGCATTTAGCCTTTGGCAGAAACCGTCTGGTCAGAAAGACTCGGCTACAAATTTCTGAGTGTCCAATCACGCAGAGCACAAGACCAACATGGAACCTAAACTCAGACAGGTTCAGATCAAGGAAGACTTATTAGGTATTATTTCACATTATTTAAGTCCCTGGAGGGAGAGTTTTTGTAAGGGCACAGAGGGACAGGACAAGGGGAGAATGACCTTAAGATGAAGGAGGGCAGGGTTAGATCAGATATGAGGAAGAAATTCTTCCCTGTGAGGGTGGGGAGGCCCTGGCACAGGTGCCCAGAGAAGCTGTCGCTGCCCCATCCCTGCAAACGTTCAAGGCCAGGCTGGATAGGGCTCGGAGCACCCTGGGACAGCGGAAGGTGTCCCTGCCTATGGTAGGGTGTGGAACTGGATTAATTTTAAGGTCCATTCTGGAATTCTATGACTCTAAAAAACCTCTACTCTTTAGATCCTATATAGACAAAAGAAAAAAAGGATCTTAAAACATTTATTTGGAATTCTCCACAATTCTTTAAAATGGTCCAACTCTGGGTACTTGCAAACACCTCAGGTGAGTGAAATTTTTTCTTTCAAAAGCAGCAATGTTACAATTTTTGGAAAACGGAAAACATCCATGGAATAACTAAAAATAACTCCTTTTAAATGTTTCAGTTTGCTGCCATCTATCTTCTTAATACAGCTCTTAATGTGTTATCCTGTAAAACAAAGAGCAGGAAGGGCCTATGATGTGTGAGCTGCAGACAGGCATTTACAGCCCATCATCTACTCAGGAACTCCCCATCTGCATTCTAAGAGCAGATCCAATGAATCTGTTATGCATTGATCTTTTAAGTAGCAGAGCTTTTATCTGCTCACAGGATTACATTAAAAAGCTGCATGTGAATGCAGCCAGTATTAGTGGGTTGTCAATAAAAACGAAATGTCATTAAAGTGCTTTTATTGCCTTTAACCCTCTAATTATATTTGTAAATTCTGCTTTTGAACTGCATAGAAGTTATAAATTCAGACACGTTGCATCACAACAAATACATTTAGAGACTAACATATGGGGGGAGGGGAATCACTTTTAGAATTATTCCCTCTTGATTAAACACACAAATCACAACTGGTGTGATTCAATCAGAAGCAACATTCAGTCAGGGTTTCTGAAGAAAATTATAAGTTTGGAGGGTTAAAACCTCTGGCCTGTGATATGGTTCCATCCACGGTTCCATGAGTTTTAAAACTACTCATTTTCTTCTTCTTCTATCGGCATTGTTTTTCCAAGTTCTGTTAGACTTGGCAGGGAGAAGGTAACAGTTCAACATCTTAACTCTCCCCTCCCAAACCAGTAACTGACCACTTACCAGTCAGCTCCGCTGGTTTCTCTCCCAGGCACAAGGTGGGCGTTGGGTAATGCAGTCCCTGCCTGGCACTGCACTGCCACCTCCTGAACTGCCACAGGCTTCAGACTCCTTCTGCCTCTGCCCATCAGTGATGAAAGCAATTGCTGTCAAGTGGTATTCTTGCCCATAAAATCCAACTAGGAATTGCACACTAACGACTTCAAATTGCCATCCAGGTTTGCAAATGTAAAACATGACCATAGAATAGGAATATTCCCGAGTTCCACCGTAAAGGCAATAATATAATGAATGCTTTTTGCCGACAGAGTCAGGTAATTTACGTCAGGAACACCACAAACAGAAACAAAACCCACTGAGAATGTTACAAGGCCTTCCTGTGATACAGAACAGCAGAAAAACACAATTCGCCCATGGAACCTTTCGCTGACTTTGCAACCAACTGCTGATTCCTTTTCTTTTGAACAATCCTCAGCCCAGAACAGTATCAATTCAACTATGCAATTCCTATACCATGTTTACTGTTCCAGTGCATCCATCACTTCATTCACATCCATCACAGTAACAGAAATTATCCACTTCAAATAGTTTTTGATAATTCACTGTGGTTGGGGCCTTTTCACTGCTTCAGACAATTTCTGAATGAAGCCATCATGGAGAGACCTGCTCCAAATGTTGTGAATGAACAGACATTATGTAATTTCTAGAGTAAGAGAACAAAGAAATGCTGTTAAAAAGTACAAGTTAGTAATAATGTTACAAAGCCAAGTAAGCAAACACTTAAAAACTACACTCTCAGGAGAAGCAGTAGTTAAGTAACTCAAGCAATGAAGTAGTCCTCCTGCAGTCCCAAATAATTTCATGCTTATATACCTGTGTATATACCTGGTTAGGTGTAGGTCATAACCACTGAATTCTTCTGCAGAAGAACGTGTTAAAAACAACCGAAGTGTAAAACAGCAAAAAGCTGCACATTCACCACCACCCTAACATCCTTCACATCTGCATTAAAATTTTTCTTACAAAGAGCTTTTCTTATATTCTATTAAACCCATAAGAATATGGCACACAAGTTAACTCGATTTTTAAATATCCTAGTGCATGAATGCACAAAAAAATGGCATAAAATCAAAGCCAGCTGAGTGACCGCCCAAGAGAAGGGCTCCTACCTAATGTAGGAATTATTGAAACAGGTAAGAATGGTTTAGGGGAAAAAAATCCCAATATTGTCAACACTTTCAGCTGTCAGAATTAAGCGCCTTCCTGTCACTCTAACACAGAAAACTGCCTACATATGGAATGAATACTTTCAGGTACAGCAACACACATTGTAACTGCAATATTTTCCTGTCAAGCTAAAATCCATGACAGCAAAAAAGACTTAAAGCTTTAAGATTTGAGCAAGAAACCAGAAAAGCTGCCATCCATGGCAACTTGACTACACAGTCTGAAATCATAGCAGAACATTTGACTTCACAGCAACACATTTGAGAAGTCTTTTGAGATATCCCAAGCTGAGTATCACCCATCCTACTGATGTTGAAAATACTCAGCATCAGTACTGAGAAACGTCCAAGTAAAAGGCTGAAACAAGACTAGTTTTCTATTCAACCTAGAGTAAACAAAGTAACCTTTTCCCCCCCTCAATCCAAGCAAGCAGGTAAAAATTGGCAGCAATTTTGCAAAGCTAATTGAATCTGAAGCCTCTGAACCAAACATAGCACAGGTCACATGTATCCTGTTCTCACCAGTTTAATTATATTTTCCCAGAGAAATTAGCAACTTACTCATACTTTTATCAACAGAACATTAATACACAGACATTAAACACAATGACCATCTGTCTTTGAAAACCAAAACTACCCCAACGATCAGAACATGCTGCTGAGCCAGTCCTGCTGGAAAGCAAAGGCTCCGAAATGGTCTCATGAATAGGGATTTCCATCTTTAAATGAGGTTATTTTTCTAGTTTTGGCTGTCAGATGCACCAGCTGGTATTCATCTGATAAACTGAGCAAGCTTGGATGGTATTCTAAAATCAAATCAAATCACAGTTTAAATTCTCTGCACATACATACATGTTGGAAACAAAATACATACCGACTAAAAATAGTCTTGATTCCAGTTCTAACTTGTCTAAATTCACTTTTAAGCAAAACATGCGTTTTAATGATGTCTGTCACATAACAAATCAAAGATCAGGAAAATGGCAACTTTCTTCAAATTATAGTCACATAAGTATGACTGACCTAATTTTACTGGGGACTAATCTGGAAAACAAGTCTCATGTTTCCATCTTGACAAAGAGTTTGTCTTCTTAACCTCATATTCTCTAATCAAAAGTAAGATTTGAATCATATGTTACCATACATAATGACTGTACTTACACAGTTCAATACACAGAAACGTAGACCATTGATAAATCAAGTATTCCACAAATAAAACCATACAACATAACACTCCAGTCCAGAATTACATATGTCTTGGCTGATTTTCAACAGTATTAAGCAAGCATCCACTCTACCATATTCTACGTTGGCAACAGTTTCTTCATGATCATCACTCTAAATAACTATGGGAAAGCATCCAGGCATCAATGGAATTATGAAAAAAAATCAGAAAACTGACCATGCTTTAAACTAATATTTTTTTGCTTTTCACCTGTGCCTTAAAAATAAACAACACCCTGTGTGTTAAACCTTGATGACATCCACATTCTGCTCTTAAAAGTCAGACTACTGGTTTTATATCAAAATTATAAGGAGCTCCCATTTTATTTTCTGACCTATTCATGGAGGTTTGCATTTTTCAGTATCTTAATCCTGTTTATCAAAATTCACGAACTTATCTATTTACCACCTTTTCCCCAGCGATCTGGGGGCAGGAGCTGTCACTGTTTTGTTGTTGCAGTACCTGGTGCTCCCCAGCCCTCACCGCTCTCATGTCTTCACACTCTAATTACCATCCCACCTTTAATAACTCTGAATACACCCTGTCTGTTCACCTTCCCTCCTCTATCTCAGATCAGTTGTTACTTATTAACCAGCTGGTTTGAGTCCTGCACTCCCCCTGCCCATTTGACCACGAAATGATGGGCTATGGGTCAGGATGCACCGAGAACAATATTTTCCTCCCAGAGTAATTCAAGGTTAGGGGACTTTCGGTGATTTTCTGACTTTCAACAGATGTCAGCAAATATCTAGATGAGGAGACTTAATGGTCCGGAGACACCTTGACAGTGAAAGGACATCTAACACAGCAGGCCTTTGGAACATCCCAATCCTATTCCCATCCTCTCAATGCTGCCGTAAGCTTTGCCAGGGATTTCAGTAAGAGCCAAACAAAAAATTCTGACAAGGCTGCTCAAATACACATAACCCAACTCAGTCTAGTGGACCCAAAGCGGTCTAGCGGGTGTCCCTGCCCATAGCAGGGGGCTGGAATGAGATGAGCTTTAAGGTCCCTTTTGACCCAAACCATCTTGGGATTCTAACAAATATAAGCATGAAATTTCTAAAATTCAAGAGTGTCATTTACAGCACAGCTTTCTTCATTTCCATCCCTGTGTCCACACACTGCCATCACTGCTAATGCTGCATCAGACAGGGGAGGAAGGAGGCTGAGAAGCAGCTAGGAACAGCCAGGGCCTGCTGCAGATGGCTCTGGAATGGACTGGTAAAGATTCCCTCTTCTCCCCGCTGTCTTTTTGGCTTAATTTTTGCTGGAAACTGGGCTCATTTTTTACAAGTCTGCCTCATTTAACTTTTCTCTGGAAGGACACAGGCATAGGACTCGTACCGCAGGGAACCTCTCTTGCTCCAACCTAAGGAGGCACCTCAACAGCTGTCACTGTGCTGCTTTAGCTCAGAACCCTCTGAGGAGATAAAATAATCCCTGAGGATATAAAACACCTACTTCAAACCTCCTTAACCAGCTTCTACAGAACAAACCAAGAACGTCAAAATCTTTTCTCTGTTCCTTCAGAAACTGCAATCAGAATTCAAGTACTCAAACACAACTCTTCCTTCCAGCCTGTTTTCCTCTTTGTAAATACACCATGTGGAAACAAACTGGAAATATGTGAAGATAAAAACACTTGCCAAGAGAGAGAAGCAAGTGCAGACAGGGGAAGAAACTGGAAAAATTAAACAGGATTGAGGAGGGGGAGAAATGAACCTTTAAAGGAGAGAGAGAGTAAAAGAGGGGTCTTGGTTTTTTTCAACTGAAGTGTTGCACTTACATTTGCTTATGTTGTATTTCATTCGCTGTTATTAATCAGTAATTAAAGACTTAAGACCCTTCTGCAACCTTTCAGCCATCCTTTGCTTGTACTGTACTAAGTCTGTATCACCTCCAGTCTTCCTCATGTTTGAGCCCATTAATTAGCACAATCCTACGGAGCCTGGTGCCAAATTGTACAGGTGACATTCCACTGCCATGATAGCTGACCATTTATTTCTATCCTCATTTCCATCTTAGCCCATTGCTGTCCATGACAAGACTCTCTCATGCTGAGCCCACTGAGTTTTCTAAAATGTCATCGGTGAAAAAATCCGGATGAAATTTTGCTGAAAATCCAAGTGAATTATATCAACTGGATCCTCTCCTCCATGATTTGCCAGCCCCTTCAGCAGAACACGGTGTAGTTCAGAAAGCAGGAATTCTTCCTACAAAACCCACGGTGACTTTTCCTGTGTTTATTCAAATGCCATCTAAGGAGTACAAAGGGTGATTTAATCCAGGATGAAGCAATACAAACAGAGGTACCACAAGGTGACTCCATCTTCCTAAACCCACAAGCCAGATGAACAGTTTGCCTTTGCTAGGAAAAGTGCTATGACTTCAGCTAATTACAACTGATATTTCAGGCCATTCTATCATTACAGTAGTGTAGGTCCTCATTTTAAAATTAAAAAAAAAATCAATTAAGAAGTTTAAAACCTACTTCCATCAGGAGACATTCAGATACACTGAGCTCCCTCACTTATCCTCAGCATTATTCTACCCTGGTCAATGCACTATATTCCCTCCTTTACACCTAAAGCAAGCA
This sequence comes from Origma solitaria, assembly GCA_013397895.1. Taxonomy (NCBI): domain Eukaryota; kingdom Metazoa; phylum Chordata; class Aves; order Passeriformes; family Acanthizidae; genus Origma; species Origma solitaria. Next base: position 42,936 of record VZRL01006201.1, on the reverse strand, counting down.
AGACACTCCTCACTTACACAGTGTATAGCTGTGGTGGTGCCTGCCATGCCTCAGACACCACCTATAGTGCAAACAACTCAGAGCCTTGAGGGACAACACAATGCTCCGAGCACTGCCAGAGCTACGTGGAAATGAGAGTCGCACGCGGCACTGATGGGTGCATGAGCAACTTGATTTTTTTCCAAGAAAACCAACAAAAATTTAACGCTCGCATCACATTTCACTTAAAACACAAATGCAGATTTTTTCTAGATCAATTAAGCATTGAAACTGCCACAAAACACCTGAAAAGGAACAAAAGTGACTCTTAGGAAAACTCCTTGGTTTAGTTTATTTATGAGTCATTTTCTATTAACCAAACCACTAAGCCACTACAATGTCCCTCCATAACAAGTGATACAGATCTCGAAAATTCATTTAAGGTAAAACTATTAAAATAATACAGGAAAATATAGGAAAGCTGACAGATAAGAAATCATTTATCTCCTCTATTAAGTCCATGCAGTTAAGATTATAATAAATGAAGCTCGCAGGGAAAAAACCCAAAACTTCCCTCTAGCAGAGAGCTCATTCTGCAGTGTCAATAGCATGCGTTTGCCTTTGGTCTTCCGGGTGCGGGAAGTCCATTTCCTCTGCTGCTCCTGCAGTGGAGGAAATCTCTCCTTACAGGAGAGATTCACAGAGCAACAATGACCAAAAAAAGAAATAAAAATAAGAAAGTCTCAACTGAGTTAACAGCAAACCTAAAATTACTCCTTCAGTGTCAAGCTGAGGTCCCTCCTGTTAAGGAGTTACTCTGCTCATGAGTGACTTTCTGTATAATAATTACTCTCAATACTCTTAATACACACAGGTGCAAATAGTGAGGTTTCATTGCATCTCCTACGCTACTCTTTCAAGAAAAACAAGGATTCTTCCACTTGAACCAGAATGAAGAGGCTTCCTGAAGCACACTTCATATTTAAAGGTGAAAGATGAAGCTTTTCCACAGTTGAAAATACTGTTAAAGCACAGGTCAAAGGATATTCCTAAATACCAATTCACAACAGTCATTCCACCATAGCTATACTTAGCAGAGAAAAATGCATAATATAAATACATATTAAGAAACACTGAGTAACTAATTATTTTAAAATAGTAGAATTATTCTAGAAACTGGAATTTAAAGTTGTAACTGAGCAGACAATCTACCTCTATGTGTAACTACTGGCTAGTTGAGTAAAAAGGTTATTAAAAATTCAGACTTGGTCATTGGTATTCTATTTTTAAACTTAACCCCAAAAATAAGTTTAAAGTTCAATTTACTTTTAGAACCACTGAGTCATAAAATCATGGAATGGTTTAGGTTGGAAGAGACCTTAAGCTCATCTAGTTCCAACCCCTGCCACGGGCAGGGACGCCTTCCACTAGACCAGGTTGCTCCAAGCCCCATCCAACCTGGCCTTAAAGGCTTCCAGGGATGGGAATTTTGGAATGATATTCCATCATTTGAGGTCTTTTTTCTCTGTAATTCAATACTTTAATTGTTGTGGGTAACACATACAGATTAGCTACTTTATTTTTTTTTAAGAGAAAGCACAAGTAATATGAGAAAAACATATTAAAGAGAAATATTTTTATTAAAGAGAATAATATTTTTATTAAAGAGAAAACTCAAAAGAGGGCAATTAAAACAACATTTCTCAACCACAGCTCCTGTACCTGCCTCATTACGGTCCCTATTTCTTCCTTTCCATTTTTAATTACTCTTCCTCTCCAAGTCGCTGCTTCAATCCACCACTACAGATATGAGCAGTTCCCTTCGGAACCCGCACCCAGACGACTCAAGCTGTCATAAAGACTAAATGCTTTCTACAAGTTTTAGATTTTTTCAGAGAAATCCATGGCAAGGACAAGTCAATATTGAACAGGACAGGCAGGAAATCATGGCCACACCAGAATAAAACTAGTGCAAAGACACATAATGATGTACCACCACCACTTTGGTTTCCTGTCAAATGACAGAGAGATACCACAAAGAACAGCATTTCAAATGTAAGTTCCCATTCTGGTCACATCGTCTCTTTCTCCTGCTGAAAACATGCAAATGAGGCATTGCCTGAGAGCTGCAGGACGTCAAATTGGTAACTGAGCAGAACAACAGCCGAGCACCATTCTGGCCACTTCCATGACCCCCCTCCAAGACCATGCCCACAGACCTTATCTGGGGAGGAAAAGTAACATTTAAAATGGTTCTAGAAGGCCCTAATGGAATGCATTGGGAGCTTTAATTTCTCTTTCATATGCAAGTACCTTTTGTCCATACTCTACCAGCCTGTTTATTTCAGAATGTTACTGCCAAAACACAACAAATTCCTGCACTTTTTGCTTTTAAAGGTGCAACTAAATGCAACCACTTTCCCCTCACAAACATGGTGACCCGTGATCAGGCCCAAAGATCAGTATGAAACCACCTCCACCTGTCTGTGGCTGCAGTTTGTCACCACATTACAGGAATCCTACCTAAATCCTAGAATACACCTTTTTAACAGTGAATATCGTCTTTAAAAGACTAATACAAGGTGCTTGATGTTCCAGTCATGCCTAAGGTAACCTGGGAAAGGGCCCAGCTCTTCACACACAGATGCATGTATTCTTTCATGCACCAGCTCTACCATAGCACCAAAACCTACAGAAAAAAACTTTTTCATTATTTCTGCTCATGACAAATTTGTGTAGGCTGGGTTCACAGACTGCCACTATAAACTATACCCAGAATTATACTTTCCCAACATAGTTTGAATAATGTGTCAACACGTGAAATATAATACAGATTCAGTGTTAGTTCTAGGTAATTTGACAGTAGACAATTAGATGCTTAACTTGAAATCCTTCTAGAAAGTTATTGCTGCTACAAAATTACTATTATATGACTCTATTGCAACAGTTATAAAAAAGATCTGTCAGCAGGTTCACGAAAGAATTTCTTCAGGGGCTGTTTCTGTTACAAACTCCACCTGTCTTAAGCACTCACTATATTGGCAGTAAAGCTGAATGCTTTGCTTAATTTATGTAAGGGAAATTAAAATAACTACACCCCTGAAGTATTTAAAAGAGGAAGATAAGGAATAAATTTCAATATTATTAGCAACACCCCTTCTCTCTAACTCTCAATTATATTTGTTAGTATAAAATCATTTGTGTCAGGGCAGATTTTATTAGCTTGCACTAAAACATCTGTAGAAAACTCAGGCAGCAATTACACAGATTAATGTCTAATACAGAAGAGTAATTTACTCCATTCCCCACTGCCAGCTAAGAAATGCTACTTAGTCCTCTCTAAATGTACCCTCGCTACATTTTTCCACACTACTGCAGAATATAAATTACAGCTATAAATACATACATACACACAGAACATTTTTAAGGAGTATATCAAATTGTTAGAAAAAGGGAAACCATATAAAATTCCCTATTGAAGTTTGCAGTCCACTAGACACCGAGTCCCAAAGACCTTATTACAAGTACACATAAACAACGTGGTAAATTCAGAAGATCTTGGGGAAAAAAGAAGTAATGAAGGTTTACTAGCTTCCAATATTCAACAAATAAGTAAAGATGGGAAAATCCACGAAAAATCCACTGAGAAGATGCTGCTTAGAGCAAAAGGTGACCTATAATCTTTACTATGAGGACGCCTAGCAAAATAATGCTGATTCACGTTCCAGTTCAGTCTCGAGCCTGTCTGCCTTGCAGATAGGAGAAATGCATCTGTAACACCAGGCAATTTTCATCTGAAACAAACACAGAACTGCATTTCTTACAGCTCAGTCCCAGCAGTATCCACCCCCTTACCCACTGACCCACATACATAGCACTAACAAATTCTTGTGAAAAGTATATTAAATGAAATTTAGAATTCCTTTCCTCACATTTATTTGAAAATAATAATAATTTTAAAAACCTTTGACCCTAGCTGCCATGAAAGGGCAATATATGTTCATTAAAGGAGAAAAAGCAGCTGCACACTCAACCATCGTTGACAGCGAGTTACCCTGAGTGCAATGATCCATCCTATTCAGAAAGATGTTGACTGGCATTTGTAGCAGAGCTCTAAATGTGTCAAAATCCTGTTTGACTTTTAAATCACTCAGCCAAGTCAGTCTTAATCTTCAGATAAGCTTTTGTTCTCTCTAACCCCTCCATTAGGAGACTGGGAGCCTTTTTCACACAAGCTTTTCAAAATATGTTATTATTAAGTTCACCACTTTCTGGTTACTCTTCCCACCAGCCTATCTGCAATTTTTTTTACATGCAATTATCTATTCAGGAAGCACATTCACAAATTCAGAAACATCTTGTTTCAGTTCTCTCCCTCAATTTCATCTTCACTAATTGAGTTCGCCTCCAATAATTTATTTTCTCATCTTACTTCACCCTCAGGATACACAAGACAGTAGTGAGAAATACAAGCCCTGGTATCTACAGACCTGCACCTGCAGAAGCAACTCACAACCACGGAGAAGAAAACGACATGGCTCTCGCACACAGGCAGCTCCTGGGTCATCTTGACAGGCGGGACATCTCAGAAGGCAAAGGTATCCAGGGATGCTGGAAAAATACTAGCAGATTGTCACCTAGGAGATTGCCATCCTAGAAAAAGATTTCCTTTCAGCCTACTGAAAGACACAGAGAAGAAGCCAGAGTTCCCAGAAAATAAACTCCCATGGAATAGGGATGCCAACCTCACATCTTTTTGGGAGAGCTCACAGGATGAAGGACAAGTAGATTTGCTCAGCCCAAGGGTGTTTTGAAGGCGATACTGCAAACAGCAAACACACCACTCAAGGCCTCTCAGTCCCGCACACCAGCACAGACCGGTGTCCTTTGGAAGAAGAATCATTTCTTATGTGCTTACTTCATTGTCACACACATGTAATTCTCTTGAAAAGAAGTAGAAACACTTCCCCAGGGCTGCTTTTAATGGCTCAAAAGTTCGTCCCTTGATGGAAGAGGAAAGCGGGAAGGCGCATCTCTCCATGTGGTCATTTACTTAAATCCTCCCCATTACTAATGAGCAGAATGATAAAAATCACCTAAGCATGAGGAGGCAGTTGACTTCACACAAAAGGTTTCATTTCAGAAGATCTCAGCACACATGAGCAGAAGGGAAATCAATGGTGTTTGTTCAGCGGGTCCAGCCGAAGGCTCTGCTGCCCACCCACAGCTCACTCTGCACCCGAGGAACCAGAGATCAATTCCTGGCCCTGCTACTCCAATTCAACAATGCTACAGAGATAAAACAACAGCAGGATGAGAAGGGGGAGTGAGGAGGAAGAGGAAGAGCACAAATAAAGGAAGGAAAACCAAGCTGATGTTCCTCTAATGAGTAGTATGCAAAAGCTCACCACCTGATATCTATGCCGGATAAACAAAACTTTCAGAGGAAAACAAAAAACAAAGTTGAAAACTAAGTTGAAAAAATGCCGGGTTCTCTCTCAAGCTTTCTTACGATATTTCCAGGGTATTTCACATTTTAGCCTACAGTACTTCTACAAGTTATTTAGCAAAACTCTGGTAGCAAGCTGCACACAGATAAAATACAACTCTTCAAGCAAAATCTAGAATCCACAGAGGTATACAAGTAACGCAATATGAAATCTGGAGACATCTTTCCATTATCTAAAAAGCAAACCGCTAAAAATATTGCATCTTTCCATCAGATTAGGCACATCAAATATGTAAGTGAAGTGATTAATATTTTAAGTAGCTTCTTATTAGGAAGAAGATAATAAAATACTATTTTATTAAGTATTTATACATTCAATAATCATATACTGTTTCTGTTTTACAAGAAAACAAAAATAAAATCAGATCAGTGCACGAGCACTTCAGATACAGCAACTCAACACTAGGAATGGAAACTCAGACTTTTACAAGAGGGAGAATGGACACACAGTGTTTTTTACTGGGCTCTCTTTAGCTATATTTGATGTTAATTATGTGTTACAGAGCACCTTAAAAACATAAACAAGCATCCTACACAAGAATTTTGTAGTTCCTTTGAATTATCCCAAATAATTTCAGGCTGAGATTGAACTTTCCTTCCTACAGAGGCCCTCCAGAACACTTGGACACCATGCTACTCGCCTTAGCATACACAAGCACGGACTATATCAAACAAAAAACTACTTCTCCCCAAAAACCACAAAGATTATTTTATATATAAAATTCTATATGCTACTACGAGCTTTTTTTCTAAACTCTTCTGAGCTTGGTCTAGTCACGTCTACCATACACTGAAGTGACGGAGACAGACTCTGTGCCCTTGCAGAGAGTTAGTTAGAAAAGGCTCAGAATTTATTCTCTTCGTCGTTGTTTATGAAGTTCAGGATATTCTATTCGCTGGTGTGTCAGAATGAATATTCTCAGAAAACCAAAACCATCTGAAAGTTCAACTCAGGTTTCGGAAATCTCACAAGCAAAAGTGGCCCTGACAGTCAGGAAAGAAGTGCTTTGTTATAGCCACGACTTCGTCAGCCTCGGTTTCCAGGAGATTTGGGAATATTTTTCTTATAGAGAACTCAACAGTCACTATATACAACCTACGTGGGATCAAAATGATTGTTTTCCCTAGAAGAGAGACTGCGAGGTAAGAAAAGTTAGAATCTTTGTTAAAAAGCATTATGCATTGTACATAAAAAGTTCCAAAATAGAACAACATATCAAAAATAGTTCTCGATCCAAATCAATTGTAAAAATCAAGACCAGATGCTCTTTCTCATGATAAATGATAAACGACCAAGCACATCTAGTGTCAAAAGGAAATACATACATATACATTTTTCATGGCATTGTAACTTGTTCCAATTAACAGCCATTATGTCTGCTCCTAAACCACAGTGAATGAGGCCTAAGTGGAGACTGTTCTTCCCCAAATCAGCCCCCATACACTGCTCAATCTCATTTTTAATCGCATCCTGCAGTTCACAGCACAACCAGTCACGCCGCATCATTTCTTACACATAACATTAATATTTATCCAAATTTTCTTGCAAAACTTCTCTAGAAATCAGTTACTCAACAACTTTTCTTGCTTTATGGTTGTTTTTTTTTCCCTTCCTGACTATTCACAAAGAGCTTGAGCTCAGAATATGGAATAGCAGGCCTGCTGCCAGCAGACTTCCTGTGCTCCAAGCTTGAAGCATATGGATAAGCTCTTAATACAATACAGAAAGATGCTTCTTGAATGTAAGCAGGCAGGACCGGCTTCACACAGAAGTTCAGCCCAAGTGTCTAGACTACGAGCAAAGTGCCAGTAGATATAAATCTGGGGATTTATACTACAGACAGTTGACAGGAGAGGTTTAAGCTGCCCAAATTCCAGAACTGCAGATTGCAGTCAGCACTCACATCCATCAGACACAAGAGCACAGGTGGCAGCATGTGACATCTAAGAGGGATAAATCCCCACGTCCACACTCAGCTCTACTACATCCACAGCTAAACAGGTAACCATTAATACTACAAGATCACTCTGCGTATTGTATTACTCTTAAACTGAGCAAAATCAACTCAGAGCACACAGTACATAAAGACAGACTTGTCACTTGGAAGGTGTGTATGGTTGCTTGGTTTCCAGATAATGATGAAGAGCTAAATAAGCTTTACGTTAAATGATTTAATCTTCCTTTAAAGATTGTTTTATCCAAATTTGGAGAGGTTTTTCTTTTGCCTCCATTTATGAAGAATGTTTATTTGCATCTGATTTTTAGTGGTTATGCTGGAATCAAAAACCTTGACTACACAAAAACACATGCACGTGTCCCCAGTAAAGGTGATAGCCAACCCATCATAGGGCCTGATCTGCTTTTTCAGCTGCCCGCCTGTGAGGACAAAAGCCATGCAAGAGTTTAAGTTAATCATAATGGCTTTCTTAGTGCAAAATTTTAATTGTAACCAAGCAACATTAGAGAACACATATTATACAGTTACATAAGGTATCTAAAAATCGTACTGTGGTTTGGTTTACCTGAGCACAAAAACTTCTCACAAAAAATTAACTAATTGAGGTGACTATTCCAAAATGGTGCCTTCACATCTGACTTAAACTGTAATTCTTAATAGAAATTATTTGGCAAACAGATTAAACGACCACATGCACATACTTACAAAATAACATTTGTTACTTCACTTTAAAAATTTGCATGTGTACCCACCAATTTCAACTCTGATTTCTGTTCCCCAAGATCCAAACTCAGTAACACAACATGGAAAACTGACTCAGCACAAGGACTACTTGGTAGGTCGGCTTCTGGACATTTACATGAGGCAGAAGCAGTTAAAAAACCAACCAAACAACAACAACAAAACTCAAAAAAACCCCAAACCCCCCCCCCCAAAAAAAACCCAAACAAAACAAAACAAAAAATCCCACAAAAAAACCACACACAAAACACCTCCCCAAACCCCCAAAAAATAAATCCCAAAAAACCCCCCAAAAACCAGAAAAAACCCCACAAACCCCCCACCCCAAACCCCCCCAAAACCAAAAAAACCCCACAAATGCAAATTTGTGAAAACAGAGTCCAAAGCAAAGCTTAGATACTTCATGAGAATTCCTGCAGCTACAGCTACGCAGTGGGTAGGAAGATCCTGGCAAAGCCCTCCTGCAGAGACAATGTACACTGACAGGAAAGCAGCTACATCTACCCAGAAAACCTGATAAAAAAACCAACAAAAGCCCTCTTTGAAAACCTATCTGTGTCTCTGTAGAAATTTTCTCTACACTGCTACATAGTACTGACAGAGTCTGAGCAAGTCTGCAACAAGTCAGGGCTTAAAAAAGGCACTAATTCACAATTCCCCCTAAATTTTCCTTGCTCTGTATACATGCAAATGATGCTTTTCAATTTTCATTTCAGATGTTTTATAGAGCTTTGTGCTGCTCCTGTTTTTCTGTATTTGTAGTGCTGACTATTTTTATTCAGAAAAAACTCTGAGACATTAACTTGCTGACATTCTAAGCTTCCGATTTTTCAAGATCCATTTGAATCTAATCCTTTCTTCCTATCCCTGCAACACTTTGAAAGCCAAAGCCATCCACAGGTTTTACCAGTACACTCTCAATTCCTCCACCCAGGTTACTAAGCAACCTGTTAGCCGGTTCTGCATCCACTGTACAGCACTTCTGATTATGCCACATCCAAGTTTTCAGACAAAAATACCACAGGCCACCATACTGAAGTGCTTCTAAAAGCAATATAGAGAATTTTTCACTTCATTACAAGGTTCTTCTTACCATTTCACAGGAGCAATTTGTTCAAGACTAGTTAGTAGTGCCAAAGATGAAGAAGGACCGAGATCTTCAGTTCCCATTGGACAAAGTCTAAATCAAATCAACAGACCACTCCAGCCTTTACACTACACAGCCTTAAAAAAATTCCTCAGTTTCATGGATTAATCAAGTTGAGGCTTACATAACACCAAAAAAGCCAACTTTTTTTAGTGCCTAGGAGCTGGTCTAGCAGGCATCACAGCCATACTCCTCTGACTTACTCCCCTCACACTTTCTCTCAAATGCCAGCAACTAAAACCCCAGCAGAGACCCCCGTGACTGAAAATACTTCTCAAGTTGGCAAAAATAAATACTTGCATCTCTTTCTCTTTGAAAACGTACACTGATTTAGAATGACACCATTTGGCCTGTGATCACAACTTGTAACTGGCAAGAACTCCCACTGTTATTACTTTTTGGGATAACTGCTACCCACATAGTGCCAGATGGTCCATTCCACCTCTGCTGAGGAGGTGGAGCAGCACTGCCTGCTGTCAGCATTACAGCTTCTTCATTTTCTCTAAATCAAGACAGAGATGATATTACCAGTCTGAAGAGAAAGCGGGTGAGCACACGTAGCTCCATTACAGCTTAAGCCTTCAAAGAACAATAGTCCTTTCTTTAATGGTGCCTGTTACACTAAATCCCCACTCCTGAAGACAAAAAAACAAGGGATGTCGTGACTCCCGTACAGGTATTAATCATAGGCTGGTGCCAATGAAAAGCTGCCTAGAAAGATTTCAATCAATCATGGATGTTCTAACTGTGAAGCTGAGTATCTTGTACTAACAACTGTGTGAAGCAGCAGGAAACTGAATTGGGGCCCTCTAATAAAATCTTACACCAAAAATTAAATAGGAAAATTATGTGAGTAACAGGAGAAAAGCCCATTAAGTGAGAAAATGGGGGATTTGTCCCTTCATAAAATACAAATTATCTATTCAAATAAGATGACAGATAACTGCAAAAGCTGCTGGGAAAGATAATCAGCATTAGACCCCAACTTATACAGAAAGTAACAGATTAAGCAGCACACAGCTACGCACACAGAATACCTGCCAGATCCCAGATAATTTTGAAAATATCCTTAAAAATGAAGTCACATGAAGAACACCAGGGCCTGCAAGCTGGGATAAGCCCGCAAAATCTGCAGGCACAAGCATTTATTTGGATCATTCAAATCACAATATCCACTCGCATTTGCACCCCTCCCCAGGCTCAATTTAACAGCTCCCATAAAAGTAACACACACCCTTTTGCCTCTCTTCTCCAAGCACCACTTTTTTCTAAAATCTACCCTCAGACTATTTTACTTTGCTTTTCCCTCTATCAGAACCCTTCCATATTCCATAACATCTCTGAAGGCTAGAAAATTGTTTACCTGTTTGCCTGCTAATCTGCCCTTTGCTGAAGACTTTCCTCTAGAGCACTTACAGGAACAGCCTGGTTAAGCCCATTCCAATTATCCACTCAGCCACTGACCCCTTCTGCTCCCAGATCTGCACTAGACACTGAGCAGAGCTGAGACACAGAGCCAGGAATGTGACTGCTCTGAAGGAACCTGGAAAAACAGGAGTAGCACAGGGGCCTCAGGCCTGAAAAGACATCACTTTTTTGACCAATTTCAAATTCCAAATACCATAAATAAACAAACAAATAAATAAATAAATTCTACCATCCCCCAGTGACTCCCCTGGTCCTGGTGAACTACAGAACGTACAGGCTTTCCCACTGATACCTCTCAGCCTTAAAAACAGGGAACTTCATACCTTCATCTTCTTGTTACAAGGCCTCTTCACACCTCTTATCTGGAACATTAAGGGCACCCTACTATCAAAACCAATTTCTAGACAGAGAACAATCCTACAGGAGAGAATGGAAGATAAGGCAAAGGGAAAACCATCTGTTATTAAAGAGGTAAATAAAAGGACGGACCACAGGAATATACACACTTCACTGTTCAGCACACTCTTTACTTTCTTACCTTTACTTTCTTATTTTTCTTCATTAAAAATGCCAACTTTAGGAGATCCAACCCAAAAAGGTAAAATAGCAGAAGCTCACTTTTATCGATGGAAAAAGGCAGCACCAGAATCTCCTGTGCCAGATCGGTGGGACAAAACAGGACCGTTAACTCCACCTTATCGGCTCTACCAGCGAGCAATTTCAGGGCAAGAACATCAGGAAGAAGGCAGTAAAATGTGATTATTCTTTTTACCTTGCACCCAGACATGTGGTTCGGCACAGCTGAGAGACCAGCAGCTTTCAGCAGGAATCACCAGCTGGGTAATGGGTCAGGACAGGTAAAACTTCCTCAAACAGCAACACAAGATAAGCCCAATTTTCTTTTGTGTCGCTTCTCTACAATAATAAACCCAATAAGCAATATTCCACCTAAAAAATGCAGAAGGAACCTAAATTCTCCCACATTTGTACCTCCAGATACAGGACCAGGAATCAATTCACATTTGCTTCTCTTCAGGGTCTTCTCCCAGTTTTCCTTGCATTTTCTCCTCGACTTCATTGGAAATAGTATTTCATAACCTCAGCCAGAGGCAGCCCACCAGAAACGCTAAGCATGGCATCAGAGCCCATCAATACAGTATTTATATTATTACCAATATTTAAGCCACCTGTTAAAACACTGACCACAGGATCCAGCTCAATGAGCTTCGCACTCTGCAATTCAAAGATAGAAAATTCACATCCAAGGACATCTGGATTACCGACAAGCTGACTCGCAGGAACAGAAGAGACCATAATTGTTTCCACTTTAAAGATATTAAGACATTTCCAAGAATATCAGTTAATGGTTTTCAGCCTATTAGAGGCAATGCACAACTGTCATCTGAACCACCAACACCATAAATATTCAAACTCCCATTCTGAGAGACATTGTATATTAAGTTTTTTTTCATACAGACCGATAGCTTCTCTGTTTCATATGTACTCATCAAGCCTCTCATCCAAACTATGAAGGAAACACGATTTTTTAAGAAAGACATGTGAAGAGAACACATAAAAAAAAAAAAAAAGGAGTAAACCATTCACACCCCTCACTCATCAAGGCATATAAAAAATATAAATTGCAGCAGAGGTGTTTCCTACTGAGTGCTTTATAAAAGCATTTTGCTTAAATAATCTGAATACAGAAAAATGGCGGCAATCTGTCAAATATTACTGTACCTGCCATGGAAATCACACAGGCATGAAGCAGAAAATCAAATAAACACCCAAAATATTTCAAAGTAAGTAAGTAAACGAGAAGCTCCCCATCATAAAATACAAATTAACCATCTCTTTTCTCGCACTTCTTAATAACAAATTCCTGGTGTGACTTGTATTACAAATAACGATTCACCTAGCCAAAATACTTCTTTCACTGATGAAATCATTACAAATCTTAAATTTGAGATCACTACAATTTATTAATTGTTTTTTGGGAATCTTTCATCAACTGTCAAGCTATTCTATATTTTAATCTTAAAAATATTTCCTACAGATGAGGGTAAAAGATGTAGCTCAGCTAGTCAGCCAAATTTCGTATGATACGAGCTTCAGGTTTTAAGTATTACACACTGGAAATCTGCAGAGGGTCACTGATCTCTGAAAACCAAGTCGGCCATTTCAATGGCAAAAACCCAGAGTGTACGGAAATCTGGACACAAAGACAATTTCAAATGACAAGCAGACCTCTGCTGTCTCACGTGCAACCTACTTGAAATTATCACAAATTTACAAATTAAAAACTCGAGGAAAGAGCAGCGAGAAGGCTCGTCTCCATTCTTCCAGGCTCTGGGAAGGCTGGGATAATGGCAGACACACTTTTGGTATTTGCATACACTCACAGCACAGTGAGGAACAAACGCAGCTTTGAGCCTGCTCCACTTTGATCGGCACAGTAAGGTCACAAACGCTCATCAAATGACTTTTCAGTAACTTCTGTGAAATGGGGCACCATGAATGGAACTGCTTGTGATGCAAGAAAGGATCATTCATCTACACCAGGACCTCCACTCCAGACACACCACTCGCTTCTTTCTCATTAAGTACAAGCGAACAACCAATGAGCAACAAGTTGCTCCAAGACTCCGAAATTATGTGTCTGAAAGATCTCTAACAACAAACTGCTCCCCAGCCAAACAGCAAAATTAACAGCATGCCCTGCCCTCACCCTGCAGAGCTCCCAGTCTGCTCAGAGAGATGCTCCTTCAGTCACCAATATGTTCTTTTCATAAAGGACAAATAAATAACAAATACTGGTAAGAGCTGAAATGTCAACATGCATGATTCATCGCTGTCTTCATTAGCGATGCCAGTTCAAGAGGCAACAGCACTTTCCCAGATTACCTTGCTGCCATTAGCTCACACAACATAGCTCCTCAGCAGCACCAGGGCTCTGGCGACGTGCAGAGACCTGCCCGTGTAGGAATAGTAACATAAACTCACTGGGATCCTGCATGTTCCTCAAGTATCTACATGTGCCTCTGCCAAATTGGCTCTTAAGGATTCCTACCTCAGGTTACTTCTTTGGTAAAGCTAAATAATCCTCATGTTTACTAAGCAACAGGATTGGTGGGAGAAAAAGGAAAAAAAAAAAGCTACTCAAATTTTAAGTTCAAAAAAGCAACATTTTTAGAAAATATGCCCTCCGCTCAGAGCAGGAAGAAACTTTACCAAAATATTATAAAAACGACTGAGGAAGCAGAACTCAGACCAAAGTCTGCCTTATGCAGAATACAGACAAACCCAACTATTACATTCATTTTATAAAAGCCATGAATAAGTAATGATTGCTTTGAAATCAAATAATGACGCAACATGGCACAAACCCAAAGTCGAGTCAAATAAGCACGTGGTACTTTCTACGTTTTATCATTACTAATTAATATTCTCTTACAGAGTATTTTTCAAGATAGAGTTTCTCACGCCACAGTATAAATTGTTATTTGATGAATTTTGGAAAGATAGGGAATAAATGCTACCAAGGAAGAGATCCAGGCTGCTCAGGGAACTCAACAGATTATTCAAAGATTTCTCCTCCTGAGGAGCTGAAATGCCACAGTCCCATTACCACAGCACTCAGAACACACAGCACTTTTATTCACAATCTAGTAACATAGCTTCTGCTCTCCCATCAGAATCCCACAGGCAACTCCACGCTAAATTCCTCTCTAATGTGTCCAGCATCCTTGCTAAACTAGATCCTTTCATCACAGGCTGTCAAAGTAGAAGCCTGAGGAAACCTCAGATGGGATAGCTTCACGAGGGATAGTTCCAAGGCTGGGCTCTAAATTCCCATTTTCTCCATTTCTAATGCAAGTTCACAACACAAGTGCTATTTCCTCTAAGTAATGCAGAATTTGTATTTAAAGTAATTACATTTTAAATGAATGTAAAACAAACAACTGCATTTTAGCCCCATACAATAATGGGACCGGAATCACTCTGAGTAACATAATTAGAGTCTGTTTTTTCCAAGCTCATAAAATCCAGTTGGCAAATAAACCAGAGATGAATGACCCAGTTCACCGGATCAAGTATTTGCAGGTACAGTGAGCTCCCAACACTAACTCGTGTTTAGCTCTCCAGTGAACACAACAGGCATGTTCTCCACCTTCAAGTTGAAATGAAGGTGCCATTCTGGGCCGGGCTGGAGTTAATTTTCATTGCAGTAGCTCACACAGGGCCATGCTCCAGTTGAAGACTTGAATTACAAGAGTCAAAAACAATCAGTGGGCTCAGTTCTGTTACCACTGACAACCACAGTAACCTTCCAATGCCGTTACCGGTAACGTCACTGTGTCCTGCGTCAACACAGAGCTTCACATGCTGTACAGATGCTGAAAGAATTCCTAGAGGTCAGCACGTATTTATCACATTGGAAACAAAGCACAAGACAACCTGAAATTACCGACCGTGCTGACCATGAGGATTATAACCAATGAGGTAACAAAGGCTGCAAGACTACGAGTATTTGTGTAGTACTAAACATGAACAAACTCCACATGAACAACACTCCACCAAAAAGTGCCATTTTAAGGCTTCGTAAAATACTCCAGAGAAGTTCCCAAATGGCATCAACCACTTGGAGAGCTCACGAATGCCACGAAGGACAGGTCCAACCACTCTATTTCCTACTCCTGCGTCCTCCTCCTGTCACTTTCATGTTCAACAGGTCAACTTCAATTTGTCAATCGAGCAAGAAATGAACTCCACAACATAAATACTTGCCATTCACACTGCAGTTGCTCAAATGTTCAACACAGTACAAGACAGAGGGTCCACAATACTGAAGGGGGGAGAACGGGGATGAGAGGTCACTGATTCAGCACCACTTCTTAAAATCTCTCCTAACCTTGTCCAGAAACAACACTCAATGCCATTTGCTTTGGATGGATGTCAAAGGAAATAACCATTGTGCTCTAAAGAAAATTCATCCTCAAAAGCTGAAAGAAAAAGAATCAATGTTTATACATCAAAATGACAAGAAATAAGGGCTTTGCTTTTGAAAAAATCTGAAAGCAGAATTTTTTTTAATATTGCAAAACACGGGATTACAGGTGTTACCAGGCTCTCAGGTGATCTCATCTTTAACCACTTCTAGAAAAGGCAGACCTTGATAAAACATAAGGAAGGGCATAATCTTTCTCTTTTTCTAGCGAGAAAAACCATGCACAAATTTGGGAGGGTCACAGATACATTTTTTTTTTTCATGTTAAAGGGGTTGTTTTCATTTTATGGCTTCCTTATTATTGCTTTTCTTTTGCTGTCTAATAAAAAAGTAAGATACACTACTATGAATTTTAACAAGCATCCTGATATTAAACAAGATTATAAATAAACTAATGAACACATAGTGTAAATAACTTAAAGGTGTCACAAAGTAGGCCTGGCATTAAAGCGTTCTTTTGGAAATATATATAAACCCAAACCTGCAGAACTCAGAGTACAGAGTGCATAATGCTGCGTGTGATACGCATTTGAGCCTCATAAATAACCATTTGCATTTATGGTTATTAATAAGTGAGAATTTGCAAGCAGGAGTTTAGGGATGCCTGTCTGCAATGAATTAAAAAATTCATCTTGTGAAAATTCCCTGCACATAACAGGTATGGTAATGGATTTTTCCAATGTCAACATATCTATCACTGGTATTTCTAAAGGTTTAACTGAAAGTAAATCTAGCGTATGCAACCTGAAATTAAAAATAACCCAGAAGCTCACACAGGATCATGGGAAAACCAATGGAAAAGACAAAAAGATGAGAACAAGATAGGAATTGCTACAAGACAATCAATACTGATAAGGAGTTTATTTTATAAAATTATATTAGTCATCCAGTTACCCGGAATATGTAACCAGTAATTCACACTGCAATTACAAGTCTACATTGCAGGCCAGTATGCTCCAATATTCTATGGCCACAGCAGAGGTCCAAACAGGATACGACCCTGCCACTACACTCCAATGAAACTGGAGTAATTTTGGAGTACACAGTCTTTCATGATGCACTTAGGATGAGGTTCTACAAAAAAGAAGAACAACTCTAAGTAGTTTGTCTATTTTCTTAGAAGGCCCAGAGCCATAAAAGCCACAGACCTCAAACTGGCTAAGATAGTCTTTGCCTAAGCATTACTTCTCTTTTTCCACCAACAGTTCGTTTGCAGAGCCAAAAAAAAAAAGATTTTGATTATGGCAAGTGGCAATATATTGTATTTTCTTCATGCAGCCGCAGGTCTCTCATACATTTCCTAGGTAAACATTCCTCTACACCAACTGCCATAATCTAAGGTGTCTCTCACCACGCAGTAAAAAGCCTCATGTGACTGTAGCCAGCAAATCCTCTTCAATACATTCTCACCAAAAGGCCCTTATTACACCAGCTCCTTTTTCCTTTTCAATTCACGCCTTAGGAACGGATGTTTCCAGGTGCAGGTTTGGTATTTAAGTTCTGAGGATTAAATAAGAAAAACAGCCAACACCCTAGATTTAGCATTTTGCAGGAATCACTCCACGCTCCACCCTAAGCAATGCCGCTAGCAGGGTCTCCTGGACATGTTGTTGTTCTCCGTGGCACGTTCACCGTATTTCTTCTCCTCGCAAGCCAACATTAATTTGCCTTAGTTCCTACACCATAGATACGTTGCACTCCCCAGCAGCGCTAATTAACCTCCGTAATTTATTTAAATTCTCCACATATTTAATTTTCCTTGCAATATTTTCACCTGTATAAAAACCTAAAACCCATATGGGTTCATCATTCTCTAAACCAGCTCACCAACACCAGCTCCGGAACTTCCCAACACAAACGGGGATGAGAATCTGCCTTTTTCTTCCAAAACACCCATCTGAGCGCCGTCTGCCTCATCATCTCGCATTGCTTTTTTGCATTTTAGCCCCCAACAACCAACCCACGCTTGTAACGGAGAGATACCGTGTGTCATTAGACTCCACACGCCTTACTCACCCCTCGGAGGGCGCAGAGGGAGGGGATTTAACCCTCCCGGTCCCCGCAGCGGCGGGGGCGAGGGCGGCGTGCGTTCACCTCACGTGTGCGGTACCTGCGGCACCTCCCGGTAAACACGCGGCGAGAAAAACGACCTCCCTACAGCCCCCCCCGGGACCGAGGAGATGGATCGGCATTCCATGGGGCGAAAAAAACACCGATCACTTAACCCTGCACGCCGCTTTCTTTTTAAACAAAACAGGCAATTTCTCACTGAAGAGACAGAATTTTGGGAAACTCGCTGCTTCGCGCCGACCCCGCCTTTCCCGGCGCTCGCCGCCGCCGCATCCCGAGTCGAATTAGCGAGGCACAGACAGCGCCGGCTCCCCCTGCCCGGGAATCGCGGGGAGGAGTCCCCCACCCCAGCCCTGCCGTCGCGGACCCCTCGGCCCCGTCCCCCGCCCGCGGGAGGGGCGTGGCGGGGGTCGCGATCCACCACCCCCAACCCCCCCGCCCCCGGCAGCGACATATCGCCGGGCGTTGCCCCCTCACGGTGTGTCCGTGTCGAGTCCCACCCTCCCCATCCGCGGCCGCTGGGGTTCACTTGCACCCTCGCGCCCGGCGCTCTGCTGGTCCTTACCTGGCGCGGGGGGCTCCCGGCGGCCCCTTACAGAGCGCGGCTGCGCCTTCTTCTCACCGCATCGCCGGGAGCCGCCGCCGCGGCAAGCGCGCGCCCGAAGAGGAGGGGACGGAGGGCGGCCGTTCTCGCCCCTCCTCGGCGGCTCCTTCACCGCCCGCCCGCTACAGCGCCCCCTCCGCCCGTTCGTTCGTGCCCCGTCGGGCGGCCGCTCCTCCCTGCCCCTTTCCTCTTCCCTGCCCCGATTCCTTCGCTCGGCGGCTCCGGGCTCGCCGCCGTCTCACGGGAGTCCGCGGAGGGCGGGGAAGGGAAGCGGCGCGCGAGCGCGCGCGCGCGCGCTCCGGAGGCTCCCTACCCACCACTCCTCATGAGCGCACGGAGGGGTGTGGCCAAGCGGGTATTCGTAGTGGGCGTGGCCATGCAAAACACGCGCGCCGCGGTCCTCCCGCGCGCAACCTGCGCTGGGGGCGGGTGCTGTCTGGTCCGCGCTGCGGGCATTACCTTTCTTTCCTTCCTTTCTTTTTTCTCCTTCTTTTTTTGTTTTCCCCTTCCGTCTCCCTTTCCTTTTCCTCCCCTCCACTTCCCAGCCGGCCGTACCTGGCGCGGCTGCGGGAGGCCGCAGGGGATGCGCCTCGCTGACACCCCGCCGCCTGCACTCAGCCCCGGGTGGAAGCGGAGGAGCAGCGCCCGCGCCCCGCGAGCGACAGAAACTTTGACGAGAGGCGGGCGGGGTCCCGTGGGGCGGAGTCAGTGTAGAGGCGGCGGCGGGTGCAGGGCGGGGGCGGCCGGGCGGGATCCGCCGGGGAGACGGGGGGATGCGGCGGCGGCGGCTGTGGCTGTGAGTGAGAGGCGGGACGTGGCCCGGCCGTGTGCGCTCGCAGCCCGGAAAGCCGATCGTATCCCGGCTTGCCGCCCCACCCCCGTGGGCAGCAGGTCCAGGGCCCCTCTGCCTCGCTCAGGTGAGACCCCACCTGCAGAGCTGACTCCAGCTCTGGGATCCCAGCGCAGGAAGGACACGGACTTGATGGAAGGAGTCCAGAGGAGGCATCAAGATGATTAGAGGGGTGGAGCAGCTTTGCTGTGAGGAAAGGCTGAGAGAATTGGGATTGTTCAGCCTCGAGAAGAGACCGGGGTGACCCTGATTAACCCTTCCACTACCTGAAGGGACCTACAAGAAAGATGGTGAGACACTATTTACAAGGGCCTGGAGTGACAGGACAAAGGGGAGTGGCTTCAAACTGGATGGTCTTCAAGGTCCCGTCCAACCCAAACCATTGTACAATTCTGTGAGCTGCAGGGAGGGTCGCCCACGAGGGAGATAAGCAGGAGACACTTCCCAGAGCAGCTCCGTGGGCCAGGAACAGCCCTCAGGTGGCCCTGGACTCTGTCAGCACCTGCACAGGGCCAAGGCACCAAAACCACCTCTGAGGGTTGAACCTGTTCCTGCAGGTACCACTTGGCCGGGGCTGCCAAAGGCATGTTTGGGCACTGAAACATACTGAGGTGATGGAACCCCATGGCCCCGGTGCCTGTGTGCTCCTCCAGCTATCTGTGCACATGTGGGCACAGGTGTGCTCTGGCCACCCTCACTGACTTCCACTGGTTCTTTTTAACAAATGAGACTTCTGGGAATAATACCTGGAAACCAAAATGTTGTGGTCATCCTCACATACAAGAGATCAGCCACAACTGAAGACCAGAGGCACAAGGAACACACAGGAAATGCTGTATTACCTGTTAAAGCTAATATAAACATTCATTTAAATTACATACGTGGTTCAAGGTGTGCACTGAAACCAGCAATCCAATCGGCATCTTGGCATTGCTTAATTGTCCATGTGAATAAAATGTAACTGACAGAAATTTTGGGTTCTTATCAAACTACAAAAACTACAAAAAATACATGGTGAACAGAATATTGGGTTTTCACTGGGTATTTATTTCCCTTTAAGAAAACTAATATTTGTGTCTTAGTCAACAAAATAATCTTTTTAGTTCAGTACAACATGTTCCCTTTAATTAAATTAAAGTATCTCCACTCCCTTGGGATGGATACCCTGTTAAACCTCCTGGGTGCAGACTGCTTGCCTCCGTCTCACCCTGGAATGGTTAAGAGCTCTACATCACATCTGCCCACAGTGCCAAATTAATCACCAAATAAATTAAGCAATGGGGTAATCTTCAGTTGTGAGTCAAGAAAATTACTTGTACAAGAAATAAACTGCAATAGAGAGAATCTTGCCTAGGAAGTGCTAATATAACTAGAAGGGAGCTGTGGTTTGGGTTTTATGCATATTTGCAGCAGAATTGATGAACAAGATGCCAAGTTTCTGGAATGAAGCTGGGATCAGAGTGAATGCAGACATGTCACCCACATCATCTGTCAGTGCTGTCGCTGGGTTCTGCCTTCACAGAAGAGCGGCATCACAGCAAACAGTGCAACAGACACTTAAACAACAAATTACAGTAGGGAAATCTTCCAGTAATGTTTTCCTCTAAATCTATACCCTTCTGCCTCCCTCATTACTTCCTGCACAAGTGCTTTCCAGAATTGCTCATCTTCTGCTGCCCTTTAGTCTTTTTTAACTTGGATGTACTGAGGGGAACACAAAGCCAGAATAATTCCCATTTTTCCTTCAGCAACTTATTAGCATAGCAAATCACTGACTGTGCACAGTTACAGTTCCAAGAAGGAATAATAGTTCCACCTACAAAAAAATATTCTCAGAACTGATGTCAACTGCTTGTATCTGTATCCATATCATTCCTAAGAAAACAGACTTCAAGGCACAGGTTTGGGAAACAGAAAGGAGGATCTAATGCTTCCAGTTCAGAGCTGAGAATCCAAGAATCATTGAGGATGGAAAAGACCTCCAGGACTGAGTCCAACCTGTGACTGATCACCCACCACCTGTCAACCAGACCAGAGCATCGAGTGCAATGTCCAGTTGTTCCTTGGACACCTCCAGGGGATGGGAACTCCACCACCTCCCTCCGCAGCTCCTTCCAATGCCTGACCACCCTTTCCATGAAGAAATTCCTCCTGATGTCCAACCTGAAAGACGTCAAAGGGAATGGAATAACAGCAATAGACCAGCTTCCATACGGCAGGAGAGGAGTCAGTGTCTAAATGTTTAGTTGTGTTTAGTCTAAACCCTGTGTTGGTCCTGGGTGAGAATTCCAGTGAAACTGTGCCGTGCCCATTTCCTATGCTGCCCTGTCTGGCCGTGGCCAATACACACAAGCCAATGTGTACGAGGGTTGCCCCAGGTGTCCCGAGACAATGTTCGGAGCTTTAGGAGCTCCTGAGGCACACAGGACCCCCAGGTACTTATGCTGCACACGCTGGCTCCGCATATCAGTGTAAGCTGAGGACTTCAGAGGGAGAACCTGAGGAGGCATGAAGGACCTTTGTCAAGTCACCCCTAGGGTTTGAAGTTCCTGAGGCAGAGGACTGAGAGGAAAGCATCCACATTCTCTGCTGCTGACAGCCTCCCTTGCATTTTCCAAGGAGCCAGGTCCCCCTGGAACATGGGGCGTTTTCTCTGGGACACCCAGCATGCTGACCCCCTGGACCTGGCTTTTCATACTTCCTGAGAAATACAGCACCAACCTGCCCAGCCCTGCAGAAGCATGGCTACAGGTATTTCAGGAATATCAGCACCCATCACCTACAGCATTTAAAGCCTTCCAGATTCACTGAGGTGTGAGGGGCAGTTGCAGGCTTGCCACGCCAACTTTTGACCACAGATCCAGTCCAAGTTCAATTTTGGTCACATCCACACCTTGTCACATCTTACCATTATAACCTCTCCTTCAAGCAGCTCTTTGTTGAATCTGGGAGCCAAAAACTTCCCATTAAACCTCAGTCAGTTCTTTGTGCTTTTACTGGAACCTGCCACGAAGTTTGCACAACAGCACAGACAGAATTTGGCTGTAGCCATAATCCCCCCAGGAAGCTATAAAAACACTCGGTTTCTTAAATCATCTGTACCACCTGATCTTCTCCTAGATGAGCTCTATTAAGTGTGACTATATTAAAAAAAAAGTACTGCTTACAATATTTGTTATCTAAAAAATATTTGCCTGCGGAGAAAATGTTCCAGTGTAATCCTATAAAAGTGAGATACTAATTTTCTTCACAATTCAGCAGTCTGAAGCAACACAGGGCCTGCCATCCCCTCAGTAACTAATGAAAGGCGTAGCTATTTGTGTAGCCTGGGAACATTACAAATAGATCTGGGTTGGTTTTTTTGTCGTTGTTTTTTGTGGGGTTTGGGGGAGGGGGGGTTGTTTTGCTTTTGTTTTCTTGTTTGTGTGGTTGGGGGTTTTTTTGTTTTTTTTGGTTTTTGTTTGTTTGTTTGTTTTGGGTGGGGCTTTTTTATTTTGTTTTTGGTTTTGTTTTTCATTTTTCCAGAAGGAAAGGGCAATTTCAGCTTTGCTGCCTATTTAATTTTAATTTTTGCAATTTTTGGCAAGAGCACCATGACCTGGGGATAAGCGACTGTAGTTTGTCTAAGACTAAATAAATATGTGCTTTATGACCCTTCTTCCGCCACCAACATTGCATTTTAATGCCAGCATTACCCTTCATCTGAGCAATGGCTGACACCGGGGCTTTCTGATAGCTTCAGAGAAGCAGAAAGAGCAATAGGATGAGTAAGAATAGCTTTATTTTCCCGTGTACACCTGTTTTGGGGGAAGATCACCAGGCAACATAAAAGGAAATGCATTTTGGGAATCTCAGAATTAATACCGGACTTACAGCCTGGCACTGCCTACGGTTCAGTAACAGATCCCTCTGCTACAGACATTGGCACCCTGTGATGCAGCACAGGAATCACAGATGCATTTCATAAGTTGGAAGGGACCCACAAGGATTGTCCAGTCCAACTCCTGTCCTTGCAGAGGATACCCCAAGAATCCCACCCTGTGCCTGAGAGCAATATTCAAACGCTCCTTAAGCTCCGATTGAGATCTGATCACTACGTCCTCTTGCAGGAATCCTGCCAAAGAGAATTCCGGGGCTGGATACTGAAGTGGAAGAGATGTACTAGAGGTGTTTTGTTCCTAGGAATGATTTCTATGTGTAAGTCCCTATGGGAATACTATTGCTTTCCTCGGCATTCCATCCCTGTTGCTTTTGAAGTCCACAGAGGACAGTAAGTGAGAGGAACTGGTGACAGCGTGCCTCTGTGGCTTATGCCTCTTCAGAGCCTTTCTGGGGGCTTCGTCCCTGCAAGAGGGTGATGTGATAGACTGAACCACTCTGATAGAGAAACAGTGACTGCCTGGCTTTCCAGAAGGAGTTAAAGCCAGAATAATTCAGACCACCACTGGAGCCTTTCAGCTCACGGCTAGAGCTTTGCCATGCCATTTTTTTATCATGACTATCTGTTGTGTAACAGCAATTACTTTGCAGTTAATTTTTTTTAAGGTAAATCATATTTGAACAGAATCAAAAATAAGCAGGAGCTAAAATATCTGCAGTGCTGGGGCTGTGCCAAACACCCACAGATTTTGTACCCTGTATTCAAACCTTGTCAAGCAGCTCAGCACATCTTTATTCTAATCATTTACTTTCATTTTATGCCTAACAAAGAATTGTCCTGATTACTCAAGCAAAGCACAACAAGAAAAGCGCAGAAAACATTTGGTCAGCTTTGGGCCGTAGATGCTATTGCAGAGCTCGAGCCTCCACAGCCATCACGGTGAAAGGTTTCAGTGTATGGGCAATGATCACACAACTCTTGATTCTTCCACTAAAACTTTTCAGTAAGTGATCAGATCACTCTAAGCAGAGAGGCAGCAAGAGCTGCTGGAGGTTATAGAGCGACTTGAGCCTGCACTGACTTTTGGCTTTCTCCAAAGTCTTGGGAAAGCAGGTAGGAGACCTGGAGGGTACAGAGATCTGTGAGGCAGGGCTAACACACACGCACACTACAGGTTTATACAAATAAAGTGCACGCACGAAGCGTTATCGAGAGCTTGCCTTGATTTTAAAGGTACTCACTTGGTACCAGGACATATCTCAGAGGTGCAGAAATGCTCGTCCAAGGGCATTCTGGGCTCTCAGATTTTTCAGGAAGCTTTCAACTAGATTCTGAATATCGAGAGTCACTGTAAAGGGCGTGAGGAAACAACAGAAGCACAGAGACTGCAAAGTTGGGCAGAGCATGAGACACAGTAAAAATGAGTTTTAAGGACATAGAGATGAAACTAATCAAATGGAACAATCCCTCTTCCATCAAGGAACCTCCTTGTATGCAAAGTGAAAAGAATGTATCTTTTCTTTGCCACTTGCAGAGTAAAGGCACCTGACTTAACCAGGTGATGTGTGAAGAGAGAATAATCACATTTTTTTCATCTGGAGCTCAAGCAGACCAGAAACACCCTGAGAGGTTTGTCTCAGTCAGAGTGAGGAGAAAGGCAGTAAAAAGATCAACCCAGCCTGTTTTTCCTATAGATTCACTTTTCCCACTTCCCAAGCTAGAGAGTCCTGAGATAGTTTGGGTAGTTATGCCCACTTTTACAAGGGATGGAGATCATTCTCACTCCAGCATCCAGGCTCTGGGAGAGGAGCGTCGAGCTGCCCCGGCTATCCTTGTCAGCACTCTCGATTAGAATGCGCAGGGAATGCTGACCGTACCGCAACAAAGAACTGCACAATAACATATCCAGCTCAAAGGTAGAGTATGGAACGGGAGAAAGCCAAGAGCAAGGCAAAGCCAAACAGGACGTGTATGAACTCCCACTGTTAGGGAAAGGCTGAGGACTCCTGTGCTGCAGAGAAGCAGGTGTAGGGCCCAAGGATCAGCAAAGGGCACCCTGAGCTGGTCAGGGTGAGTCCTTACATCAGAGACCCAGGAGCACAGCCCTCTGTAACACTAATACCCTGCTGTGGGCAGCGTCTGCAGCTGGTCTCTATCCCATCTTTTGAGCTATCCTACCTTCATACGCTCTTTTTCACAGAAGCGC
The DNA here is from genome assembly GCA_013397895.1 of Origma solitaria. Taxonomy (NCBI): domain Eukaryota; kingdom Metazoa; phylum Chordata; class Aves; order Passeriformes; family Acanthizidae; genus Origma; species Origma solitaria. Next base: position 17,556 of record VZRL01006201.1, on the reverse strand, counting down.
CTCACCTTCCAATACCAAGTTAATGATTGACATTTTTAAGTGTTCCCAAGGTCACGTTGTTAATAAACCTGCAAAACAGTGTGACCTGAGGGACAAAAGTAACCTTGTCCTCCATCTTTCAGAGCAAGAACTTCAGGGGTTGTCCCCTGAAAAGGTTTGGGTGCAGTAGATTGAAAGTTAAAGCGACAACAATTAACCTGAAGAAAAAAATAAAATTCCAAAATCAAATCCTTCAAGAGCTTAAAGTTAAGGTGGTCCTGAAAGGAAGAAGCCTGAAATATTGTTTGAGCACTATTTGAGCAGGAACTAGAATATTCCTCTAGGGAACAGGGTGTGATTTCAGTGTATTGCAGTGGAGCATTGTGTCCGCTACACATGGGTAATAAATAGAGACTCCTGGTAGTTCATGAGATTACTTGATCAAGGCTGAATTTATTAGAATAGGAAAAATAAGTAAATGTAAAAAATACCTCAGATTCAAGGAACTTGGCTGGAAAACAGTCATTTGCTGCAGCAGGAGGATCATTTTCCTTTGCTGAAGCAGGACAGGGAGACCCTGGAAGGAAGTACGGGGAGCCCAAGATGGGTTAGTGGGAGAGATGAGCTCCATCAAGGGGCAGACAGGACAAGTTTTTGCTTGACTTTTAAATATTTTTCCAGTTATTACAGTTTTGAGCATAAGGCAGATCATTCTCACACCTTGGGGAAAGTTGAGGATTTAGATGCAGGCACATCTATCCTAATGACTGAGTCAAAGAATTTCTGGTAAGCCACAGAGCAGGGTACAACAGCTGGGCCCAAGCTAACACAGAAAAGAACTGACCCCAGAAGTTTTCTGTATAACAAAAAGTTACACTTCAAAATTTTAATGCCCCCTTCCAAAAGTGTTTCTAATGCGCACCTTCCGATTATCATCCCTTACATTCAACCTCCCTGAATCGGCTCGTGGGGCCTTACACGATGCAGTAGGGGGAGTGGTTTTCGAATGACATCCAGGAGAGCCCTTAAGTTCCTTCTTGGCTGCCTTCAAACCTGCTGCAAGTTTCAGCTCCGAGACTTGTGTTTCTGAACAGAAAAAGAGCCAGTTAAAAACATTTCTCAAAGCTGCTTTGCATAATCCACCAGGAAGGACAGAGCACAACAGCAGCAAAGGACTGAGGACACAGAAACTGTTAATTCTCTTCATCCATTTAACGTTCAATACAGAAATAATATTTATGACACACAGAAAGCATTAAGGAAAAAGAAAATTAAAAAAAAAAGAAAAACAGCACCAGGAAAACCATTTCCAAACCGCAGTGTTTGGGAACGATGTCATACAAAGCAAAAAACTAAGTGCAGCAAAACATGTAACTTGAAATAAGAGAAAGCGTGAAATGCCTTAAGATGTAGCATTTGAGGAATATAGAACAGGTTTTGCCAAGAATTATTAGCATACATCTGCACAACCCCCAACCATCTATCTTTACCTTTTTTTTTTGGTGGGCGAATAAAGAACTGTGTATTTGTTAGTCCTAAAAATAAGAGCTTAAGCTTTAAAAACCATTTGTATCAAGTACAGAAAAGAATGATCGTGTTCAAACTACCCTTTCCCAGTCACATTTGACTGAGAGCACAGCGTAATCTTTTCCTCATCTTCATATTGGAAGGAGAAAAAACACACCATAAAAAGGATTGGATGGGCATAATCAGAGACTGCTTTAGCCCAGTTTACTGCTTTTGCATCCCAGAACTCTTTCCTCCGGGGAAAGAGGTAAGCAGTTCTACCCCACAGTGCACACGTTCTTCAAGAGGTGACCCTGGATACATCCACGATCCCAGCTGGCCTGAAAAGCTCAAGGCGGAATCCTGGCTCCCTTCAAATAAATGGCAAAAGTCCCTTGCTTTGGAAGCCATTTCCCACTGTAAACCCCAGAGGCACCTGCAGAACTATCCATTTGCTTAAATGTTTGCCCTCGTTGTTGTTTTCTGCCAGCGTGACCTTCCCTGTGTACTTAGTGTGTACTTCCCTGTGTACTTAGTGTGTACTTCCCTAGGTAATTAGTTAATTAACTGTCAGAGAATCTCCTGTGGACTACGTAGGGGTACCTGAACGGCCATCCTGTCAACAGGCTTCATAACGGCTTAAGAAAATAAATGTTCGTTTCTTTTCTTACAGCCAAATTTTGAAAATTAGGGTCATCTCTCCAAAGTTGTCAAACACACGTTTACAAGTGGCCATAAAAGCACAGAGGTGACTTTGCCGGGACAGAGATTACGTGCACCAAGGTGAGGCACCAGGTAAAGGCAGCCCCGTGTGACCTACTCCTCACCACGTTCCCCCAGCTATGCCGACCATGCCCAAACTGTCCTGCATCCACACTGCCTCTTTTATATTCCCTTTTAATACAGGAAAAATCCATAACCTGACAAATGCTGATAGTACAATACCAAATCTCCATATTTACATACTAGAGTGATACCGGTATTGACAGAGCCCTTCTCCAGCGGCTGCCATCAAACCGGTCATTTATTCAGCCAACACTATTCAAACACAGACTGTTTATTCAGTTACTGCTGACATTTCCTGTAGTTTGTTTAATCCACCACTGGGACCCCGATAGGGGAGAGGGGGCATATTCACCCCCGGTGGGAGATCCCATTGACTGTCACAGCTCCCCCAGCCATTCCCACTTGGTTATAAAACAAGAGGTAATTTTAGCAGTATTCCTTTTAGTTTTTTCTCTCTTTAGACAACAGATGTTAAACCTTATGAGGAAGCTTTGAGAGCTCACTTGCCATTAACACCTGGAGTGCTGCATCCTGCCTCAGGATCCCAGCATCGGAAGGACATGGACCTGTCGGAGGGAGTCCAGAGGAGGCACCAAGATGATTGGAGGGACGGAGCAGCTCTGTTTTGCGGAAAGACTGAGAGAACTGGGATTGTTCAGCCTGGAGAAGAGACCAAGGGTGACGTAATTGTGTCCTTCCAGTACCTGAAGGGAGCCTGCAAGAAAGATGGAAAGAGAGACTATTTACAAGAGAGACTATAAACAAGGGCAAGAAGAAAAGGTTTCAAACTGTCAGAGGGCAGGATGAGATAGCATATTGGGAAGAAATTGTTCCTTCTAAGGGTAGTGAGCCCTGGCACAGGTTGTCCAGAACAGCTGCAGCTGCCCCATCCCTGCAAGCGTCCAAGGCCAGGTTGGATGGGGCTTGGAGCACCCGGTCTAGCGGAAGGTGTCCTTGCCCATGGCAGGCGGTGGGACCGGAGGATCTTTAAGGTCCATTCCAACCCAAACCATTCTGTTTCTGCGATACCACGAGCCATACATTGACCTCACCAGCAGCAACACAACTAAAAATCTTGGATTCCCAATCAGATTGCTTACCTGTCGGGACACTTGCTGATGGCAGGAGCTGCCAATCTAGGAGATATTTGCCTTTCAGCCAACACTTCTGTTCACACATAGTAAAGGGTCTCCTCTTTTTCCTTGCTTCCCACTGGCTTTCCAGATGCTGTTTTGCTGAGTGTTTGCCATAGATCTCTTCAGAACCGTAAAAAAGCCAAAGGTTTTTACACCAGCCACTGAGCCGTGTCTGCCACAGCTCCACTGGAAATATCCCAGCTCCACGCCGGGGCTTTGACAGCTCAGCGCAAACATGCAACTGCCGGCGTGCAGGTTAAAGGAATAATGAACAGAGAACAGCTGGAAACATGAGTCCAGTGCAGCATTCCCTCTGCTTTACACACAGAGTTATTCCTGTGCAGTCAGGCTACGGAATTCCTACAGCAGTAACATGAATATGGTCGGTGCATACTTGGCCCCATGTCAATAACCCAACAGGTGATGGAAATAAAAAATGAGGCATGTGGCAAGGACAGCTCAGGCCTACATGATGAATGAAGTCAAACAGGAGCGTCAATTCCCTCATTTCCTAAGCTTAAATCCTTGGTTTTGCAATTCTAACATAATTTTAATTTAAAACAAACAAACAAACAAAAAACCAAAACCAAACAACCCAAAAAAACGAAACAAAAAAAAGGCAAATGCTCCATCCCCAATAGGAGAATTTGAGCGTGCCATAAAGTTTTGCCAAAATTATTATTATTATTAGGAAAATAAGATTTAATTTAATTGCATTTTTTTTAAAAAGTAAGATTGCAATTAATTTTATTTAATTTCAACTGTACTTGGAAAAAGATTGCTTCCAAAGATGTTTCCAGGCTTTTGCAGAGTGAGCTTTCCCTCCTGACATAGAAACACACTTCCCTACTATTTTCCAAATTTTTCCAGCTGGAAGACAGTAGAAATATGGGGGAAATGCTGTCAAGCTTTGGAACACTTTTCAAATTAAAATAACTTTCCGTTTTGAAAGTAACACTTACCAGGTGTTAAGTGTTTGATGGGTTCATTTTTTAAACGACTGCATTACCCTGAGGCTGTTTTTAGGCTTTTCGGGTACAAAATGTCAGATTCCTGCTCCAAAGAAGCTCCAGAGCTCTTCAAGACCAACAGCCACATTTCTACAAATGGAAAAGAGGAGACTGTTTACGGGAGGAGATATTAACACCTTCCAGGGTCAGCTGGGCCACAGGGTTGGAGAACACTAACTTCTGCATTGCTGCAGGGGAGGCTCAGGCTGGACATCAGGAGGACTTTCTTCATAGAAAGGGTAGTCAGGCATTGGAAGTGGTGGAGTCCCCACCCCTGGAGGTGTCCAAGGAATGACTGGACACGGCACTCAGCGCTCTCGTCCAGTTGACAAGGCGGGGAATCGGTCACATGCTGGACTCGATAAACTTGGAGGTCTTTTCCATCCTGAAAGATTCTTGGATTTTCTTAAAGCTGTGTGCTAAAACACATAATAATTTAAGAGTAGCTGATGCATTTTTTTAAAAATCAAGTGCAGATCTATGTGATTACATGATGAATTATGCAGTAATAATATGACCCTGACATCAAAATGGAAATTCAGTGGGCAGTCTGTAAACTCGAAGTTTTCCTGAAAAACAACCTGTAAATATCTGCAGGGGAAGCAGCATCCTTGCAAAACAATGATTCACACAGGTTTTTTTTTTCTTTCAACAAGGAGCTAACATGGGTAGTAGTTTGCTAGCATGTTCGTCTTACACTGACTGCCTCACGTCTGAGAAGAAAAGGAATCCTTTAACACATGGCAGATAAATATTTGTCCTGGTTCTTTTTTTTTATTATTTTCCCTTGGATGAAGCACTCTCATTTCCAGTCACTTATTCCCTACCTGTCCTGTCTTTTGACATTTTGTTTCTCTTGCTCAGAATTCATTAAATCAGCACTTTGACACAAGGCGATTCTCACATAACCTGGAATGTGTCCAGATGATCACAGGGAGAGAGATCGGCACATACAGAGAACATGGAATGCAAACGTAATTCGGTCACAGGTGTACGTCTGAGCAGGATGGATTCTCCCAGCATAACTCTGAATGGGGAACACACTGACCTACAGGTGAATCCGTTTAATCTAATGGCATAATATACAGAACAAATTAGGAACAAGTTTTCCACAGCGATCACCACCTGCATAGCTGTGACACTTCTGAACAAATATATCAAAATAAACTCCAGGGGTCCCGATTTACCAGATGTTTGGTGTATTTTTTGAAATCTGCTTCTGACTCTTCAGAGCGAATGCAGGCAGAGGAATGACAAGGAACCCAGCAATGCAGATGTGCTCATACCAACACAAGGCCTCGTCCCACTTGAAGCAGCATTAACTCACTGCATAAACAGAGTGAAAGTTGTACAGTAAATAAAGGCACAAGCTGCTTTATACAAGCAGCACACCTTTCCACACCCTTATTTCAGCTTTGTTTCTTCATGAAATTTTAGAATATCCTGGCTTGGAAGGAATCCACAAAGATCATCAAGTCCAACTCCTGGCTCTGCACTGGACACCCAAAGAGAAGGAGGCACAAGGAGGGGAATTGAGTATTAAAAGCTTCACTCTGTCAAAGAGCTGAGGGCAGCCCCCAACAATTTAAAACACAAAAGCAATCCAAAGTTGTACCTTCGTTGCTCTAAGAGGTGAGTTTAGTGCCATCACATCCCATAGCACAGGGGAAAGGACGGCCCTGCAGAACACGTGCCAGCACAACTCCTCAGCCACCGATCTTTCCTATCTGGGGATGATATTCCTTTCCTAGAGAGAATCACGGAAGCATTAAGTTTGGAAAATATCTTTAAGATCAGCTAGCGTAGCCATCAACTCAACACCACCACGTTCACCACTAAACCATCCCAAGTGTCACATCCTCACATTTTTTGAACGCTTCCATCGTAAACAATGCTTGATATTTAGGCCTGAAATGCAGTATATGTCCAGCTGTCATTTTCCCATAAATGTAAAGATTTTTTGCAGGTTGTTATCAGAACCCTTATAAGTACCGGGGAGATAGAACAGAAGGAATGAGAATCAGAGCAGGAACTAGGAGAAAGATCCAAAGAGCATTTCAACACCTGCCTTTTGGGAGGCTTGTCCTGGAACACGACATTGGATCAGCCGCAGACCTGGGAAGCAAAGGATGCAGCTTTTTCCACCCGGGCAGATGGTCTGCCTTGAATTACTCTTTAGTAGCACGTGTTGAATACAACTTTTTTTTTTTTTTTTGTAAATAAATGGACTGCTGTCTTTGCCTTCCTATGAATGTTCTCACATTTAACATTCACGTGAGAGAAACTGTGGAGGGGGAAGTCCCCACAAAACAGGGATCTTTCTGTAGTACTCTGCAGCAATTATTTCACATCAAAAAGACCGAATTTGACAGAATGAACATATGATCAAAATCCCGGGCAATATTAAAAAGCACTGGCTGCATTTCCTAGTTATGGGTGCATAGGCGCGGGTTGCTTGGTAACAGGTCCTGCCACGATCTGCTCAGAAATCAGCCATAAAAGCAACTCCCATGCCATTGCAGCGTTGCTACAGCAACATGCACAAGTGATGGATCCCAAGTTAGAGACACACCTTAAGGAAAAATATGTTTCCTGTCATTTTAAACACTTTCCAACCCATAAATACATGGCGTCTGCTATTCCGGGCAGCTCCCAGCAAGGCCGGCTCCAGAGGGCTTTGTCAGCATTCGCGTCAGTTGAGAATTTGTACATGTAGGAAAGCAATTAGCAAGGGGGCAGAAAACCAAACCATTATGTCTGCAGCCCTGGATTGCAGCACTTCATCAAACATTGAAGTGCAGGCATAGCAGCCCCACAGGGCATTTGGGAACAGAGGAGGGGTTTCTCCCTGTAGGTGTGAGCTGCACCGAGGCTGCAGCAGGGACACGCGCCAGCGGGGCCGTGCCTCAGAAAACCCTTCCGGGGCTCGGCAAAGATGCCGCAGGCCCACCTGCGCCACGCACAGGTGGGATCTTCTGCCTGCAAAAGACATCTGCAGTAGACCAGGTGTCTGCTGCCTCTCAGGCCACAGGTAGAATCGTCATGGGTTGGAGATAAAGCCTGACATAACCAATCAAGCAGGGAGGGCCTACTTTGCAGGAGGGAAAATCACACCCTTGGATGATTGACCACCAACCTGCTCTCCAGGACCCCAGAGTGATACAGGATAAACAGGTCAGACAGAGACACCTGCGTACGAGACACCCACTTCTGATACGAGAACCTGCCCCACCGCCCTCTCGGTGCCCTGCCGCGCACAGCCGTCAACACGGTAATATAGAAGAACCTTAAAGCCCACCTCGTTCCACACCCTGCCATGGGCAGGGACACCTTCCTCTAGACACCTTCCTCCAAGCCCCATCCAACCTGGCCTTGAACACTTCCAGGGAGGGGGTAGCCACAGCTGTTCTGGGCAGCCTGTGCCAGGGCCTCACCACCCTCACAGGGATGGATTTCTTCCCAATGTCCCATCTAACCCGGTCCTCTGGCAGTAGGAAGCCATTCCCCCTCGTCCAAAGTCGCTCTTCAGGTTTCTCAGAGGCCCTGTAGGCACCGAAGGGAGCTCTGAGGTCTCTCAAAGCCACCTCTGCTCCAGGCCAGATACTCCCAGCTCTCTCAGTCTCTCTCCACAACAGACCGTAGCAGCCCTCTGATCATAAAAACTAACTAAAAAGCTGCCATGTCCTAAAAAAACAGTCTGATGGGGGAAAAATTTCCTACAACCACATGAAAGAGTAAGTTTATTGACTCCTTGAAGTAAATCTTCACCCTGAGGTGAAAGAGTTCGGCCCCTTTCCAGCACGTCAGCCTTAACCCAAAGTGCACTTTCTTGGCTCCAGCAACTGCTGTCCACAACCTCCCCTCCACACGGAGATCCTGCCACTAAACCAGACACTTACCTTGACAGGGAACTTCACTTTTCAAAGCCAATCAGTGCCGGCCTATAACAACGTCAAGTCCGTGTTCATCTCACCGGCGGTGCCAGATCCTCAGGCGAGTACCCAGTGCAAATGATGAGCGCAGACAGAGAGCTCCTCTGTCTGCGCTGCGACACGCCAGCGACCAACAGCCAAGTACGAAGGGAGTTAACAAAAGCGGAATTCTTTTTCTCTCAAAATGTCTAAAATGGCCCCACAAGCCAAAATTATAAAATAATTACACTCTGCCTTGAGCTGAACACAAAAAGGTTATTCACTACAAAGCCCTAGCAACCATCTTAGCCTTAAAGGAAAGAAAGCAGACTGCCAAAGCAGTAATGAAATGATACACAACGGCTAATTTCATGTCTGTTTTTCAGAGGTCTGTAACAATAACCAGTAATTCCTTACAAAGCATCCATTCTTGTTCCCTAATTCCCACCTAAGGATATTACAAGACTTAACCATTCCCTGGCTGTATCTTTTAGGAAGATAATGTCTACCTCATGCCTTAAGTATAGATAGGCTTTTTTTTTTTTAATGGGAAAAACCCCCAGATTTATAAGGTTCTATAAAGTGGTCAAGTGAGTCCAAAAGGCTAAGCAGGACCAGCAATCACACCCGGACAGGCAGATTTATTTATTCCGTGGCCCAGCGTGCGGCAGTTCGGCGGCCTCGGCACGGCGCTCCGGAGCGGAAGATCACCTCGCAGAGCCTTGACAGCTCTAAGCAGAAAAGAATGAGACCTGCACCAAACAAAGCTGCACAGGTTTATGCTGTAATTAGCTGAAAATACACAATTTCATTGTCACCATTTGGAAGTCTTCCAAGAGGCCATGTATTTATTACCAAGTAAACAGAGAGCTGAAAATAATAGCAAAGGCAGGCAGTATTAGGAAGAACTCCTCTAATTGTGCCTCACCACAATGTCACCACATAATCACAAAGAATTCAGTTCAGAAAGCAGAAATCTTTGTGCAGCTCCTGTGATCAACCACTTGGGAGAAGGAACCGCCTCAAAACATCGATCCTGTCGTCTGACTCAGGATTGACATTAATAGGTCTACCGGTCTCTCCCAGCTGCTCTGATGCACATAGGAATAAACGGGGCTACAAAGATACTTGTGGGGTCAGAAAAACTCTGAACATATTCACTTAAGGTCCCTACTCGACACAAGCAGATGCAGGCATGCAAACACTGTGAGATTAAACAGGAGGAATTTCAGTGAGCAGCCACCAACAGATGGCTGCCACTCCTCAAGAATTTATCCAACACTCATTCAACTCCTCAGCATCCAGCGCAGGGTCTGCTCTGGTTTGAGCCAGGGAAACCCACAGGGTACTTGGGTGAGGTGGTGGCTGCACAAGCTCAGTCACCGCTTGAATTCCCGGTGCTCCAGGACCGAGCTCCATGTTCTCTCTCCGTAGGATGACTTGTGCCCTGCATCAGCAGGATGCAATGATCCAGCACTCTGCTTCGGCATCAGGTCACGCTGCATCATCAGACCACCTCCATCACCTTTAAGGTGCTTCCAACACTAAGTAGCCCCCGATTTTACAGCTTTAGTCCCCAGGGCCAACTTCCGCCTGACGTTCCCTAGGAATTCCGAAAGGCAACCTACAGCACGACACTGTAACCACTCTCTATCACTCTATGCCGGCTAACATGCAATTCAAAGAGTATTATATTTTTTTTTACATCTTAAAGAGCAGAAGTAAAATATTCTGGGCAGGCTATGCATAAATACATGAACTTTCTTCTTCTTCACTAATGAACTATTGCATGTAATAGAATTAACCATGATAGATCTGGTTTAATTTTTGAAGCAGGGAAATTCATACATGTAATTTGTGGAAGAGGCAAGCCAAAATTCAAGAGATTCACTTTAAACCAATCCGGCAGTTGTTTTATTTATATAGTCCCCTTCACAAGAATTATCTGTAGACTCTTTACAATGCAAAAATAACTCCACTTGGCAAACAGCCAGGAGGGCGGTTGCTGCCAATGACCGTGAATTCAGACGCTGCTCATATGGCAAATGGATTCCTTAAGGCTGTTTTTTTCTACCCAAATTTGTTTTATATCCTGAAGTTATGACTCCAGTCACTCCACGCAGGTATTTGTCGGGAGCTCAGGCATGCAGCTTGTCCGTTGGTCAACCCCAGCTGGTCTGTGGGCTGACGACTCACCTTCCTCACCCAGCTTTTGGGACAATAATATTCCTTCCTATGCTCCAGGCAGAGCTCTCATTTATTTCCGCATTTGAGGAAGAGATGGGAGGGGAAGGGAAGCTGGCTGAGCCCTTCTCGCGTTCTGCACGCACCGGTGTAACGCAGGGCTGCGTATCCTGTAACCGAGGAACCGCAGAACAGAAGCTCTCGTGAAACTTTATAGAAAATACTCACACAGCGGCCTCAAAAGCAAAGCCAAGCTCCCGGAAACACAGCAGAGCCTCAGGAAATGCTGCGCTGACTTGTGCCAGCAAGCCCTGCTTGTTTTCATTATTTATAGAGAACCGGAGCTCAGCACAGCAACGTGCACTAGGTACAATGCATCGTACAAAGAAGAGGCAGCTCCAAAAACATTTGGTCTGACAGCACCGAAGGAGCTCAAAAATCAACACAAAAGACACATGGATGCGGGGAAGCATTTTGAGTTGGAAAGTGCCTGGGAACAGAGTCAGCCTTAAGAACCATTTTTAGAAAAAGTGGGTCTTTGTGAACTCTGGATTAGAACAAAGGGGAAAGCACAAAGCCAGTAACAGGGAGAAAAGAGGGAGGGAGAGAAGGATCGCGAACTGTGTAGGACACGGGACGCCGAAGGAGCTATGGATACGCGTTGAAAGAGAGCGCTCGACGGCACCTCGACGAACCGGATCACGGAACGGAACGCACCGAGAATCCAAACGTGCCGAAGTGGCACGAGGTATTTTAAACAAGGGGGAGCGAACCCCAGCACGGCCGGTAGATGTTTTGCCATTAATTTTAATTTAGAGACCCAACAGTGAATTTGAAGTTTAAAGCCATGCTATCAAATGGCATTTCAAAACAAAAACAGTAGCACTGGCATTTTAATTTATGCGTCGTCATACAGGATTAGTTTCAAATGGTTTTTTCCATGTGGCTTTGTCTGCTCTGCATAGCTTTCTGAAGGAACTGCTGGGATTAGGTTCAAGCTGAAATTCAGCCTCAGCTGTCATAATCTTCACTAGAAGAACATCTACCTAGCATTACGAGGAGACGGAGAGAAAGATCCTCAACAGCTACAATGCAACAAGTACATTTATTCTGCAAAGACTGATGCAAAGGGTTTTCTCCCAAGTATTTTACTGTATTCTGGATGAAACCTCGTGCGCACCCCAGACAGAATCGATTAACAAAGGCCTCCCGCGCAAAAGCATTTAATTCAGTCCCTTCACTAACGCGGAGGCGCCTCCGCCCCGGAGCGGGATACCCAATTGATGACAGGACCCAAAATCCTCTTCACGGGCAGTGATAACCTTACAATCATTAAGACCTTGACTATGGCATTATCTTTGCCGCCTGAAGACATTGACCTTCTCTTATCTCTGCTCCGCATAAAATCCTTCATTAAATGCTGATATCCCGGTAGTTTCTGTGCTGAGTGCAGAGAGCTCCTGGCCCTGGCTAAGTAAAACACACTCCAGCAATAACTGTGTTCAGAAGGTCAAAGACACAGAATTGAGGCTTTGGTGTATGCTGTGCATACAGCACCTGTGTTTATACAGTAAGGTGTGTATTTAAAGGTGAAAAGCATGATCTCTTGAGTAGTTAACACTCCAGTTCCCTGATGGTGTCACTGGCTGTACAGATTACTGAAGGCTCCTCAGTATTTGCTACTCATCACATTCTATGACAATATGCACTCCGGTGGGGAAAAAGAAGCTTGTCAATTGTTGGCATTGACTCAAAAGGCATCAAAAGACAGATCTTGAACGGTAGGCAGTAAAGACAATGCAGAACCAGGTCCTGCAGAATTCCAAGAGAAGCACTGGAACAGGTTGCCCGGAACAGCTGTGGCAACCCCATCCCCGGCTGGGGCCAGGCCAGGCTGTACAGGCCTTGGAGCAAACTGGGACAGCGGAAGGTATCCCTGCCCATGGCAAGGAGGGGAACTGGATGGTCTGTAAGTTCCCCTCCAACCCAAACCTCTGTGATTCTTTGGTTGTATGATCCCTGAAGGGCAATAGTTCCTGCCTTCTGACTATCATTGAATTCTAACAGCAACGGGGACACTCCGCTTTTCCCAAAAATCCAAACAGGCACCAGAGAACCGACCGGTACCATTTTCCCTCTCTGAAAAATGTCTCCAAGTTCCTGTTAAGTTTCTCCCAACACATTTAACATCCAATTTGGGACAGGAAAAAATGGCCAGGGCCTATTCTTTTCCCCAGGAAAGTCAGCCAATCCCTCCTTCCTTCTATAGGAGGCACTAGTCCAGCATTTTTGAGGGAATGATGCTCAGCAAGCTGGAACACGAATGTGCCATGCCAGGGAAAGGAAGAACATGCTCTGTGTTCTCACCTCTGAGTTACCAGGTTGCCAAAACATGCATCACTTTGACAGAATTTAAAAGCACTTCAAGCAATCCAGAATTCTCCTTTCTCTTCCCAAGTGAGGTGGCCAGAAGAGGAGAGGAGCACAGAACAGCTGGCACAGAAAGCCTGTCCACGCTGAAGGCTCCTGTTCTCGAAATGACAGACCGTGCCTAGCGTAAGCCGAGGGCTTTTCCCGCATTCTACGGTTTTCCCACTGCTTTTTGCGTGTTGGTTTTGGGGTTTTTTCATTGGCTTAAGGCACGTTGCTCAACAGAGCTTTTCCATCCTTTTCTGGGAAGAACGCCCTATTTTGGGGGATTTCCATCCAACAACCACTAAAGGAAGGGAAAGCACAGGAATGAAAATCAAGAGGCTCGATCACCTCAGTGGCACTGGCTTTTTTAAACGAATACCGGATAAATAGACCCTCATGGGGATTTCTCCCCCCTCAAAAGCGCACATTTTTGCGTATTTACACATACGTGCTGTGTACCTGTAAGACTTAAGCCAGTAATAGACTCTCTGCTTGCAAAAACATTGCATAAAAAATGTTTAGTGGGCTTGAAAACACTGTGGGAATCACTTTCAGAAGCCTGTAAGAAAGACACAGAAAATAAACTCCTCAACATCCACAGGGGTTTAAACATTTCTGTTTGTCTGTCCTTATAACCTTCCAGAAAACACTTACATCAGGTCTGGGGCGGCGGGGTGGGGGGGGACCCAGAAAAATGTATTGCATTGGAGTCAGAAGGATACAACACATCTTTCTGCTCCTAATGAAGTTAATGCAGAATTTATACTTGAGAAAAACTAGAATGTGATTGATTCAACCCATGTCACAGACACTACCACTGAATATCCTGTTTATCGTTTTTGTAGTATATTTTCTCCACTCACTGACTGATGCTCCATTAAAATTCTCGAGGCCAAAAGGAAATTCTGCCAAAAGCTGCCCATTAACAAACAATTAATATACAAGCTTTAAAGTACAAGGTTACTCATACCATCCCACAGAAAATATTCTTTGCCTACTATTTCTCACTCCAGACATTTTCTGACAGAACATTCTAACTCTGCCAGAGATTTCAAGAAGTAGACTGCAATTCCTGAGAAGAATAACGTCTATGCTTGCTTGCTCTCGAAACACTTGATTAAACTTTAATCTTAAAGGCTGTTTGCTCACCCAGTTAACAACCGATGTAGTAACAGAAATTACACCATTAGCTCCACAGCATCTGCCAGCTATTGGACCAGGGGAACAAGCCCATTCAAACATACATCCCGAATATGTAATTTGTAACATGAGGATCTGCGGGGAAGAGCAGGGGGAATATCACTTTGGGTTTGCACCATCAGCATTTACAATGCGGTCTCACCATACCCACTTAGCAATAAAGCCCCAACTAACGCAGCAACGTTTCTTTGGATTGACAATTCTCGGCGTGGGAAACCACAGAGATGAAATCAGCCTTTACAGAAATTCTGCTTCACATCTGACCCCTATGAGGGCAAGTGAGGTTGTAAGCAACAGAAATGGGTTTGCGTTTCAGTTCCCAGTCATAATAACTACTTTCAAGGACTGACCATAGCTATTTATTCTTTAACCAGGATAGGCTGAACTGGAGTCTTCATCTGCTCAGGGCTTACAGCAACATGGTGTCTGTGCCCAAGCTGCTCTTTCCTTACCCAGCATCCGTGAACCTGCATGTGCAATCCAAGAAGTAAGGCTTATGCAGAAAACCCCATCAAAAGGACACAAGTGCAACTCCACATTCCTCAGAAGACAAAGGATTGTTGTGGTTTTCTAAGTAAAATATAGCTTATAACAAACAACACCAAATTGTGTGTTTTGCCTGGTAAAAAGTAGCTTGAGGCCAGCAGCAATTACTGGCCCGTATCTCAAAGCGCAACAGTGCGGAGCTTCTCCGGCTGGGTCATTCAGACATGCCAAGCGTCGCTCGTTGAAATTGAAGCGTAGAAGTTTTTTGGCTTCTATCGGCAAAACCCGAAAGGCCTTGTTGCCTCACTCCTGCAATACCAGAGTTCTTATCAAGCTTAGCCCAAGGATTTGTATCACGTTAAGGGACACAGAGCTGACAAAAAAAGGATTTTTACGACAACTTGAGGTTTTGGGGCGAGCCGCTGCACACGCACCTTGCCCACCACCCCGCTCACGTTGACAGCGACAGAAAATAGCTCCGACGACACATTAAGAGATTTTCTCACTCCTCTGTCATTCTCGCTCCTGGCAACAACCAGTCATGGGTTTCCCGAGCCACACGTTGCATTAACACCATTGCACTATTCAGCAGTAACTGACGGGCCCACCCTTCGTTCGTGCGGAGAATCCCCTCCTAAACCTATTTACGGGTCTATCCTCCGCGGGACCGCTTCCATCTTTTAATTACACAGCGTTTCTCTAGTTTATTCGTCAAAATGAACAAAAACTCTTGGGATAAAATTCAGTGGATCAAACAGTGATTAATTTTAATCGCCTTGAGATATACATGAGTTAAATGTATTTATTCTCCTCCTAACCACTATGCCTTGTCTTATAATGAACTGTTTTAAAAGCAACTCATTCTCACTCCTTCTTTTCTGAATTTTAAGTGTAGTGTTATTAAAGTATCAAGATGGTTTTAGCCAGCAAGATCTGATTCTAAAAATATCCTACAATGAAGCGCTACTATTCATTTTTGTATTCATCTCCAGTTTTTCTGAACTTGTTTACATTTGCATGCTAGTTTTGTGCAAGAGAACACAGCTTTAGAACACGATAAACAAGCTGTGATCCTCTAAGAACGTATCAATTCCCAGATGGTAAAGAAAAAAAACTAAACCAGACCCTCATGTGAAGATTCAACTCTTAAAAGTTTCCCCACAGGCCATGGGGGGGCCCGCAGAAAGCACGAACGCAAGTATCGTGAGATTATGGTTTTCCCAAATACTACTGGTTTCAGCTTCATTCAAGTTCCTGCTGTGGCCACACGGTAATTTTGAACAAAATTACAGACTATTCAACTTCAGAAACAAACTGAATTAAAATGTGACTCTTCAGTGAGTCAGGCAAGGTTTGTTGCTGTTAAGGAAGATTTTGTATCCTTGCGATAACGCTTTACAATCAAAATTTGCACCTGTGCATGCAACACCGTCGACTCTTGGCTTAGGCCACCCTCCCAAACGAGGTCATGAAACTCATACCCATTAGCCTGGTGTGACATTTTAAATGCATGTCATTGCAAAGGGCCTGACAAGGCTAAGACCTCCCCGTTTCCGTAGCTCTTAGCTGGATTTTGCAGTGTTTATTCCTAAAATAAAACTGCACAAAGCACGAACCTGGGCTTTGAAAACGCTTTGCTACTGCTCGCTCAGGGGCACGCCGGAGATATCTGCCACACAAGAATTCTAAAAGCATCTTAGAGAAGGCAAACTTTTCTCTCAGGGCACATTGCTGATTCCGTGCACTGCAGGGCAGCAATTTTCTGATGGTATCTCTGATTTGTGCGTGTTGCACACCAGACAGTCTCCGTACGATGCTGAACTCTGCAATGAATCACACGCACGGATGTAAAGCAGAAAGATACAACGCATAACACAGACTGACATTTTGCCTCGATCACAGGCAGTCCTGTCCAACATGAGACGATGTTAGTAAAACCTCCTCGTGCTTCCGGACACCTCCCGCAAAGCAGGTTCGACCCGCATCCTTTCCTAGGGATTTTACGTATTTGACAAAAACAAATGACAGAAACCCCTGCTCCCTCCTTCTGCCTCATGAGACTTATTTTATTTATGTTCCAAAACAAATAGGGGGATTATCTAAAGATGACATAACAATGTTTCAAAACCAAAACTACCCAGAGCAATGCCTTTCAAAATACAGATTTTTGTTTAAGCTTCTTCAAGACAAGTAGAATTCTACAGAATTCCAGACTGGTTTGTTTTGTTTGAAGTTCATCCAGTTCCACCCCCTGCTCTGGACAGGGACATCTTCTAATACGCCAAGTTGCTCCAAGTTCCATCCAACCTGGCCTCGGACACTTTCAGGGACAGGGCAGCCACAGCTTCTCTGGGCAACCTGCTTCCCCACCTTCTCAGGAAACATACCTCCATCTAATCCTACTGTCTTTTACTTTAAAGCAAGTTCTTTCCCAATACTTAATAAATAGGATTTCTTCTTAGGGAAAGGAAAAAAGAAAATAAGCTTTTCCAGCTACCAAGAATATGCAATAGTAGCACCCCACTTAATGGCAAGCCAGTGCCAAAAACAGAGGTCAGCCTTCAATTTCTAGATCTATTTTACTGAGTCTGACCTTGTACAAAAGATCAGTATATTTTAAACACTGAAGTCGTCAATACATTTTTAAAGGACCGTACAAAACCGCCGAACTACTTTCGGTTTGTTTTCTTTTTAAAGGAAAGCACGGTTTGGTTTGGATTTAAACCCTGCCCTACGGCGGCATCGCACAGGTGACGCTGCCGGTCAGCCACACACCAACGAGATCTCAATAAAAACCCACAAAATCCGCACATCGTAACAAACCGTAAGCAATTGCGAGTACAGCCAGCTAAGGCTCGGGAAAATACAGCGAAGGAGGATTGCTCGGGAACGCCCGGAGCGGGGCTTTCCGTCCGCCCTTCCTCCCCGGCAGCTGCCCGACCT